>JAXDDW010000014.1:7290000-7472500 GCA_034670385.1 Hoplostethus mediterraneus
AATCATACAAAGTACAGAAAAACACACATGGGCATATTAGGCAGCAGCATGGTGAGGTTGTCCTTCAACAGTGCAGCTTTAAAATCCGACAACCCGGTGCAGCTTAACCAGAATTCCTAACCAGTCGGTGTTTCCTGAATAGTTTTACCCCCGATGGTAAATCGGCGGCTTCCCGGAACGTAGAGATAAAGGAAACTACAGACAGAACAGGATGAAACGTTACACACCTCCTCCATGTCCGACACGGCGAACACCACTGCTTCGATGGCGTTCCCATAGTTCTCCAGGAATCTGCGCACCGTTCCTGCAGAAGCACAAACACCAGTTACTATATGAGTGAGGTCATACCGTGACGGAGTCCTTAACCATTAGGCATTAAATTTACTGATGAGAACATGAGACACCGTGCTAACTTCAGCATACACTACGCTCTCTCTCTCTCTGGAAACAGGGCTGTAGACCAGGCAGGTAGTTCATAAGAGCATGTCACTTCTCTCTCTTATTTTGAGTTCATTCTATCAATCTCGTTGCAGAGTGAATGATCTACCGTGGAACCATGGATGATTTTCATTCTCATCACTAAACAGGTAAGCTGACCATTGGACCAATCTCACAAAACGTGCTGTAGTCCTTTAATTCCAAAACCCATCATCCCTCTCCTTACTGGACCCCAAGGGAGAGTTGTACTAGCCCCAGTATACCTGACTGTAACCTCAATAGTCTGGTTAGGGTTTAAACTGGACAACGCTGGTTTCCAGTACTATGACTCTTATACATGGAGCATGCTGCAAAGCTCTTTGAAATGAGAATTTATGTGATTTTGCAGCAGCAATATCTCACATTTACTCTGATGTTCGCGTACGTTGCTGGAACATGTGACTGAAATTGTATTTTTATTAATGTTTTATTCTCTTGAAATAGATCTCCAGGAGTGAAGGGGTCTCAGTCTGCGTTCTGATGAAGTGAGTTATTGGATTTGTTCGTAAGTGAACATACAGAGGCGTTCCAGTTCTGGGACATAAAGGAAGGTAGTGTGTTATAACTAAATGTGTCTGCTCAGCATGGTTTTTGACGTAATCTGGAGTGTGTCATGGTGTGTGTGTGTGTGTGTGTGTGTGTGTGTGAGTCATACTGAAAGCGATGTGTGTAGCTTCCTCCAGTGGGTAGCCTCTCTTGGTTGTGCTCACCACACACACACCCACAGACGCCATCGACTGTTCTCTGTGGTGAGAAGAAACCGGAAAGAGAAACATATCTTCATATCACACCAATGATTAGCTCACACACACACACACACACACACACACACACACACACACACACACACACACACACACACACACACACACACACGATTAACTAACTGACTGATTAACTGACTGATTAACTAACTGACTAACTGATTGATTAACTGACTGACCGATTAACTAACTGACTGAGTGATTGATTGATTGATTAACTAACTGATTGACCGACCGATTGATTAATTGATTGAATGATTGACTGAGTGATTGATTTGACTGACTGACTGACTAGCTGGTTAACTGACTTACTGTCTGACTGACTGACTGACTGGCTGGCTTCATGATGTTCCTGTAGCAGCTGTACAGGGAGCTCTCTGACTGGTTGGTTAACTGACTGACTGACTGGTTAACTGACTGGTTAACTGACTGACTCACATGGCCAGCTGCATGATGTTCCTGTAGCAGCTGTACAGGGAGCTCTCTGACTGGTTGGTTAACTGACTGACTGACTGGTTAACTGACTGGTTAACTGACTGACTCACATGGCCAGCTGCATGATGTTCCTGTAGCAGCTGTACAGGGAGCTCTCTGACTGGTTGGTTAACTGACTGACTGACTGGTTAACTGACTGGTTAACTGACTGACTCACATGGCCAGCTGCATGATGTTCCTGTAGCAGCTGTACAGGGAGCTCTCTGACTGGTTGGTTAACTGACTGACTGACTGGTTAACTGACTGGTTAACTGACTGACTCACATGGCCAGCTGCATGATGTTCCTGTAGCAGCTGTACAGGGAGCTCTCTGACTGGTTGGTTAACTGACTGACTGACTGGTTAACTGACTGGTTAACTGACTGACTCACATGGCCAGCTGCATGATGTTCCTGTAGCAGCTGTACAGGGAGCTCTCTGACTGGTTGGTTAACTGACTGACTGACTGGTTAACTGACTGGTTAACTGACTGACTCACATGGCCAGCTGCATGATGTTCCTGTAGCAGCTGTACAGGGAGCTCTCCGCGGCCGTCCTGTACTTGGTCTTGTACTTGGGTCCCACCGTGTGGATGATGAACCTCGCTGCCAGGCTGAAGCCTTTGGTCATCTTGGCCTCCCCCGTCCGACAGCCTGCACACAGAAACACTCTGAGAGGACGCTTCTAGTGGAACGACGCTTCTAGTGGAACGACGCTTCTAGTGGAACGACGCTTCTAGTGAACGACGCTTCTAGAACAACACTTCTAGTGGAACAACACTTCTAACAACACTTCTAGTGGAACAACACTTCTAGTGGAACAACACTTCTAGTGGAACAACACTTCTAGTGGAACAACACTTCTAGTGGAACAACACTTCTAACAACACTTCTAGTGGAACAACACTTCTAGTGGAACAACACTTCGAACAACACTTCTAGTGGAACAACACTTCTAACAACACTTCTAGTGGAACGACACTTCTAGTGGAACAACACTTCTAACAACACTTCTAGTGGAACAACACTTCTATTGGAACAACACTTCTAGTGGAACAACACTTCTAGTGGAACAACACTTCTAACAACACTTCTAGTGGAACGACACTTCTAGTGGAACAACACTTCTAACAACACTTCTAGCGGAACAACACTTCTAGTGGAACAACACTTCTAGTGGAACAACACTTCTAGTGGAACAACACTTCTAGTGGAACAACACTTCTAACAACACTTCTAGTGGAACGACACTTCTAACAGCACTTCTAGTGGAACGACACTTCTAGTGGAACAACACTTCTAACAACACTTCTAGTGGAACAACACTTCTAGTGGAACAACACTTCTAGTGGAACAACACTTCTAGTGGAACAACACTTCTAGTGGAACAACGCTCCTAGTGGAACAATGCTCCTAGTGGAACAACGCTTCTAGTGGAACAACACTTCTAACAACACTTCTAGTGGAACAACACTTCTAGTGGAACAACACTTCTAACGGAACAACACTTCTAACAACACTTCTAGTGGAACAACACTTCTAACAACACTTCTAGTGGAACGACACTTCTAACAGCACTTCTAGTGGAACGACACTTCTAGTGGAACAACACTTCTAACAACACTTCTAGTGGAACAACACTTCTAACAACACTTCTAGTGGAACGACACTTCTAACAGCACTTCTAGTGGAACGACACTTCTAGTGGAACGACACTTCTAACAACACTTCTAGTGGAACAACACTTCTAGTGGAACAACACTTCTAGTGGAACGACACTTCTAACAACACTTCTAGTGGAACGACACTTCTAGTGGAACAACACTTCTAACAACACTTCTAACAGCACTTCTAGTGGAACGACACTTCTAGTGGAACAACACTTCTAACAACACTTCTAGTGGAACAACACTTCTAGTGGAACAACACTTCTAGTGGAACAACGCTCCTAGTGGAACAACACTTCTAGTGGAACAACGCTCCTAGTGGAACAACACTTCTAGTGGAACAACACTTTGGGATTTTTAGTGACATGATCAATCTCTGCCTCAGGATGTTGCCTGTGTGTTACAGCTTTTCTAAACTGGTGCTAGACTTGTGTTTGTTTGTTTTAATCCCTTTTAGATATCACAGACCCTGAGGGACCTCGTAGTTTAGAGGTGTTTTAAGTACTGCCACAGTATTATTGTGTAGTTAAAATATATATGTTAACACAATCAAACGGAGCAATAGCTCTGAGTTTGTCTTTATTTCTGTGGCTGAGACTCTCTCAAACATCCTATCAGAGTACTACCAGACAGCAGAGGGGCCTCGTGAACATTTTCAGTCCATGTTGCGAGTCTTAATTATGAGAAGCGTTCTCCTATTTTTTTTGGTGTGTTTTTTGGTGGTGTCTCCAGTGGCGCCCCTACTGTACCTTTGAGTTTGAGCAGCTCGTCTCGGAGCTCCGGTCCTGCATGCTGGTGGACGCTGTCAGAAACTGGGTTCTTGTCGTTCAGCGACTCGTTGCTGGTGTTGACGACGGCGGTGCAGTTCAGCAGCGCTACGTCACCGGAGCTGTTCGGGAGAAGACACCAGTGTTGTCAGATTATGAACCTTCAAATATCAAACATCTACGAGTATGAATGACTAGTTGGATGACACACATGCCAAACCCACCCGATCTCCCCTTCTACTTAAAGGGCCAATAAATCAGGTTTTTACTGCCATAGAGCACAAAATGCTGTATCTTCAGGGGGTTGATGGGGTTGTTGATCAATACCAATGACTCAATGATTACAGCAGAGCTAACATTTCAGAATTTCAAAACTCATTTTCTGGCCTGTACCTTCAGGAACCCCTCACTTTCCTTCATCACGTTCCAGTGTTGAAACGGCCAGCTGTGTTTCAACACCCACTGGCTGTCTTCTTATTTATACTAGAGTTGTTTGCTTCCCCACAGGGATCATTAAAGCTTCATCTTATCTTGATTAAGTCAAAACACAGGCAGTGATTATTGTTGTGTATTGATTGGCCCCACACATATGGATCAGTAACCTTTCACATATAAAATACAAATAAATCAACGAGCAGTAGGGTGTCTCTCTCTGGAGCCGTGTTCAACTTTCATTGAAGCCTAAATGGGGAATTTGTCACCATTTCTTACTCAGCCTGTGTTGAAAGCTGTTGGTCACAAGACACGCTGAGCCTCCAGCACCAAAGAGGAAGAGCTTACTGTTTTTTTTACTACCACCCTTTTAGGACTTTAGAAGAGAAGGAGAGAAGTTTGCAATTCAGAACCTTCAACTCCTGTCACATCTCATCTTGGTCTGAAGCTGATGCTCAGTGGAGCAAAATATCTCCAGTTTTTCCCCCCATGCAATTCAACCTCAGTCTGCCTACAGAGAGGACAATGTAACTCCCCAAATGTCATCAGTATTTTATAACAGGTTATAACAAGTTATAACCTGTTATATTGTTTGTCCAGTACTGTGACGTCTTCCTCCTTGGATTTCCTGTTGATGGAGTTTGGGTTCCTGTAGGTGGCGCTCTTTTCTTTGTCTGTTCAGCCACGGTGGCTATCGCTGCTCACCGGGTGTTGAGAGCAGCAGATGGAGAAGCTTCATGATGCTAGAGGTCGATCACTGATGTGTTATATCAATCAGATAGAGGAGCAGAACTGATATTTATTGATATGAAAACGTTGCAGATTGTTACTTTAACAACAGATTTGATGTGCGAATCATTTTCAATCAAATGACTTCTGAATCTTAGGGAGAAAACCTCATTACTTGGATTCAAAGTCCACTGCAATGCTTCTTCAACTGTGTGTGTGTGTGTGTGTGTGTGTGTGTGTGTGTGTGTTCTCATCCTCCAGGGTCTAATTCTTCCTTAAGTTGAGGCCTGTATTGTAGGAATGTGAGCTCCTGACGGCTGAACAGAGCAGGATGGAGCCACAACAAGGCTCCTACTGAGGCTCTGGACTGTCATGTGCTCCACAACAAAGAGGGTTTCTATCGGAGGTGGTCTGGACCGGTCTGGGTTCCCACGTGGGGAGGCAGGCTGCGTTCACGGGCCTGGGTGCTCAATGCCGAAGTGCTGCTCAAATGTGATATTTTTTTTTGGATGACTGTTCTCATCTGTTCTGGGATGTGACTCAAGTTTTGAATCGAGGCGTCTCTCTGAGCCAGTCGAGTCTGCTGATTGGTTTTCCTGTGGAGCCATCGCTATGACAACCGACTGAGGTAAATGATGAAGATTTACCTGGAGTTCTAAATAAAGTTGACTTGATTTGTTTTTGGGGGGGGGAGCGGGGGATTGCCTCTTATTATTATTTATTAATTTGTATTTATTTTATTTTATTTTATTTGTATTTATTTTAAACAGTTAATTTGTTTAATCAAAGCTCAAACTACATTTAAAATCCCACTTGAAGCATTTAGTTGACGCTCCAGAGCAACAGTAGAATAAGCTTCACTTCCTGGACCACCAACATTTAAAACAATAAAAAGGAGGTCAAAGGTCAGAGTCACAGTGTCATGATGATATTCCTGTACCAGTTGAATGGTCATGTATGAGAAAACAGCTCACTGTTCTTACTGATTGGCCACGTCACACCTACCGCTCACATCCATTCAACTACTGGAGGAACTGATATTAACTGATGTATCTCTCTGTGAGGTCCTGCTGTCCCATGTGGTACCAGTCTGCCTGACATGGGCTTTTGAAGGCCGGTACCAGTAGCGATAGTTTCAGACTGTCTCTTTAAATTTGACCGTTTTCATGCCACAAAATCACGAGTATTCAGAGTTTCCCCCCAGAGCTTACTTCTGAAACAGCATGTAGACCATCATGTGACACTAAAACTCTTCATGTGACACTAAAACTCTTCATTAAAACCAGACTATATTAGGTTCTTAAGGGCAGCGTGACACACCTCACCTATCCAATGAGAGGGAAACTCTGAGAGACATCACTGCCTTTAAATCCATACATCAATAAAACATAACTGAACTGTTAACTGATCTGACCAATATGATTAGATCAATAAGTCTCTCTAACTAGTGTGTTCCTGTTGATAAGAGTGAACATGAAGAAACGTGCGCTTGACTCACAACAGTAATATCTTGCGGTTGATGTCCGGTCTGAAGGGGAAGGGCGAGGGGAAGGCCTGCTGGCTGACCAGGCTGTCCCTGTGGTCCCGCGGGGCCTCCTCGCCCTTGGGATCCAGCTGCTGCTCCCACGTGGGCAGAGTCTGGATGTCGACGAACTGAGAGCGAGCACCCAGGGGATCCATCCGTCCTGCCACTACGGGCTCACACCGGACCTCCGAGCAGCCACGCTGCAAGCAGAGCAGAGAGAGACGCTGAATACCATGTAGCTGGGGTTAGGGAGGAGGGTGGAGGTTCCTCCTGACCGGCTACAGAAGAACAGTCTGGAAAATCAGTTATTGATCATTTAATGGTTCAATAATGTTTCTTGTAACTTCATTCTTCATTTAAAGGCAGTAATGTCTCTGAGTCTCCCTCACTGACTAGGGGGGGGTCACCCTGCCTTAAAACGAGTTTCATCTGTCTGGTTTCAGTGGAGAGTTTTAGTGTCCCATGATGGTCTAACTGTTGTTTCAGATGGTTTCACACCCTGACAGGAATAATATTCTGGTGGAAAAAGTTAAAATTATTTTTTCCTCCACTAAGGTTGTGTTTTTGCCCCTGTTAGACTGTTGTTATCTCAGAGACCTTTGGCCAAAGAACAACTGATCACATTTTGGAGTTCATCCAGATCTACCGTTAGATGGCTATCCTGTTTCAGCCATAGCTACGATCGACAGAGATAGATAGACATTGATTGATTCCAAATCCTACGGGTGTTTGCAGCGTCAAGAAATCAATTAAAAGTTAAAATGTAAGTGAAATGATTCTTTGGGTGTACCAGTTGGAGAACTCTCCGAGTGCCACCTGGTTTGGCATGAAAATGATCAAACAAAAAGAAACATCGGCCCAAAATATCAGCTACCAGTGACTGCAGCCTAAAAATATCACCGACCTTCAAAAACCCATATTGAGGGAAAGATGCTTGGTAAAAACAGCCATATGGGTCTGTTTGTTTCCACCTTGTAAACAGGTTGAAACGACACCGGCTCCGACTGCAGCCAACTCACCCAGCATGGTGACTGAGCTGAGGCCAAGTTGTGAAGTCTGAAAGATGGACGCTGTGTACGTGAAGTTGTATTATCAGCTTCCCTGGAGCTGTCCTCTGTCAGTAAATACAAGGATGGAGGAGGGTAGTGGAGGGTAAAGCGCCACAAACCCAACATACCAACAGCTGGCCCACCCTTTAAAGCCAATCATAGGAAGTGACATCAAACTGACACTGCTATGAGGATGGGGGTCTTTTAAATGAGAAAAACATGAATGAATACTTTTCTGAAAGCAAAATTGATTTATTTTTGTTTATATTGGTTGTTTGCTTCATGATGATCACTGGAAATCACAGTTACCCATCTTTTTATTTACCACAGGCTAGAGTTAAACTGGTAGCTGGTCTCCACAAAAGCTGCAAAACACTAAAGTAACCAACGAAAAGAGGAATATTACCAGAGTAAGTGGCAGAATCAAATGATAAAGCTGCAGGAACAACAAATTAATTCCCCTCATGACTGGATATGACTTGTAACTATATTTAAGAGGATCCCCACCGAGAACATTTACTATGTTATGGGGTAAAGATCGTATTAAGGGTCAGGCAATGTCTCTTACCTATAAAATCAGCCTTGTCACCTACCTAGCCAGACGTTGTGACAGTGTAGACGTAACTTAATGTCCGCGTAACCAATGTTGCCCAGTTAAGTTTCTAAAACCAGGAAGTGTTGGTCGTGCTCGCTGTTTTCTCACGAGCTATAACTCTGTCATCGCAAAACAATCCTTTGAGGTGTCTAATTATCCAGGTTTTACAGCCAGCTAGCAGCGATGCTAGGTGCGTGTCGCTACCAGTGTCAAGCTACCCCAGAGTAAACACGAGGGCTTCCGGTTAAAACTTTCAAAATAAGGTCCTTATTGGCGAAGATATTAGCTGCTGTCAGGTGAAAACTTTCAATTTCAAGATCTTGTTTTCAAAGATTAAGGCAAACAGACTTAGTGTTAGATTGACCATGAAATTGTGCAATAAGAGTTAAATACGTGCCAGCCCCTATCCTTCAATTCAAGTACAAACATAAAAATAAAAAATCACAAAAATAGCATTGCAAGGTTTTCACCTGTCCACAGTGACATGTTGCAGCTTTACGACTAATAGAAAGTACCAAAGTAAAAATAAAGAATGTATTTAAAGAGGAATCTGCAATAAATGAAAATACAATTTTAATTTTATTGTATTATTATCTTTGTTGCAGAATTGTTTCAAACACATCTCATCTGTTATAAATTTGTATATCTTGATGTTTATATTCAATTTTCCTGTTTCATATATTTCATGTTTTTGTTTTGTTATTTAGCACAAATAATTTACAAATATTTTATTTTGAAAACACACCCACCTATTTTCCGGTATTGAACCTGATAACCCTGTCGAGCTTAATGCAGCTCTGCGTGAGTTCCTGATCAGCTGACTAATCAGAGAAAAACACTTCCGTGGTGGGCGGCTAGGGATGTGCAATAAGTCACAGCGTTTTTATAAAACGCAAAATAAATGACGGTAAATAAACACCTCTGACGGGCGATAACATAAACAAAACTTAACCATGCAAAAGAAAAATTGAAAAATATCAAGGAAGTTTTCAGAGTGGTAATATACCTCAATAAAATAAAAGCTTTGACTAGTCAATCGTTGCCTGTGCTTCTTCTGGGATCGCAGACAAAAGCAATACACCACCTACACGAAAGCGATCGAGCAAAACGCACCGAGATACACTGACACATTCTCACCGCGTATACTTGTATTCTGTTATTGCTAGTGAGTATTAACTTGTATACACATGTGCAGGCAGCCTAGTGCGTAGTGTTAAGAATAGGGGCAGTTTTTTTATAACGCACTTTTCTCATCGATTTCTGATTGATTGATTGATCGGGCCTGAAACACACATTCACCACAGGAAACACTCCGCAAGCCGACGAGTTAGCTAGCAGCGGCATTTCAGAGGTAAGAGAAGAAGTTAGCAAACTAAAAAAAGCTTTAAGTTGAAGATAGATAGAGATACTTGTTCTTAAATATACGTAGACACACGTATATGTGTTGTAGCGGGTTTTACCAAAGGGTTATGCTCCGTAACATCACCACGTGGGTTCAGGAGTACCCAGTATGGCAAAGCGAGGGGCTCGATTCTATGTACTTTGGTAGCCGGGCAGGCGGGGCTTACCCCGTATTCAGTACCTTCGTTGGTTAGAAGCTGTAAACTCCGACCACCCGAGCTATACAGGGCACGAAAACATCGTTCACTGTCAACATTGCAGGGAAAGAATTACACTATACCATATAATATATATTTAGAAGGATACTGTACAACTATCACAGAAAAACATAACTTACTATAGGGATATTCTAGGAATACTATACGAGTATACCATAGGAGATAGTAACATGAAGCACGAGACTCGCTATTGAGCACCTCAGACTCACTATAAGTCACTATAGGGATGTTATAAGAGTATTATAGTGATACCATAGGAGAATACAAATACCATAAAGCTTTTTAAGTCCCTGTAGTAGTACTGTAGCAATGTTAGTGTTTTGTAGTTTGGGTCAATTCATTCAACCTGGGTGTCTGTTGTTGGTCCCTACAGTATTCAGTGTTGCCTTCAGGCTCCTGGCCATGGGGTTGACCAAGCAGTACCTGCGCTATGCTGCCAGCGCAGTGTTCGGAGTGATCGGCAGCCAGAAAGCCAACATCTCCTACGTGACGCTCCGCGGCGGGGAGAGGGGGCGCTACGTGGCCGTGGCCGCATGCGAGCAAGTCTTCATCTGGGACGTACGCAAGGCGGAGAAGGTGAGTTGGTGGTGGTGGTGGTGGTGGTGGTGGTGGTGGTGGGGGGGGGGGGGTGGGGGCTCGCTCGGTCCTTTTACCAGCCTGGTTGCCATCACACCTGTTGATGACTGGGTGCAGCGCTCCACTACAGTCCCCCTCCGTAAAACCAACCCCAAAAGCACCCAGAGCAGGACGCTTTCTACATTTTGACGCTCAGTCTATAAAGAGACTTGTGTATTTAATCTTCAGTTTCTCAACTTTCACTATTTGACACCATGTTACCCAGTGGTGCAGGTCGGCAAGTAGCCTCAGCCGCCTGGCAACAAGGAAACAAGGCAGTGCTGAAGCTGACTTGAGATCATCTTAATTTCTAACTTTTTCCTTCCTGTCTCATTACAGAGTGAATCAATACAGTTAGAAAGACGTGCTTTGGCTGCTTTAGGGGTTGATGGTTCTGAGTGTGCTGGAGAGCCCGGTAGCTCTACAGTGAAGCGATTGATGATATTTTGGTCAGAATTGATCAACATGATGTGAGAAAGGGTCCCCAGGTCAGAAATGTCTTCCTGTCTCTGTGTCTCAGGTCCTGATCCTGCAGGGCGGCAAACACGAGGTGACCTTCCTCTGCCCCTCCCCCGACGGCGTCCACATCGCCGTGGGTTACGAGGACGGCGCCGTGCGGGTCTTCAGCCTGCTGAACGGCGAGAGCAACGTCTCCTTCAACGGCCACAAGTCAGCCGTCACCGTGATCCGCTACGACGCGCTGGGGGCCCGGCTCGTCACCGGGGCCCGGGTACGTCCTGGTTTCACCTCCCTGTACTTCCTGCTCCACGATATTCTGCTGATATGTCTCATCTTTCATTCTCATCCTTCTCCTTGTGTTTTTCTATAAGAGAACAATATGCAGGAATTGACTGTAGGATGATTGACAGAAGCACATTCACTACTGCCCCATGACAGCATTTCCACATCCCAAATAAAACTTTATTTCCGGGTAGAGCAGGTGTGGGCTGAAGAGTCGATATGAAGCTGTTCTACTTTCTTAAGTATTGAACTCATTCAGGCTCAAAGGGAAAGATACCAAAACACAGATGTGTACCTGAACCATCAGGCTGATTAGTGATCAGTTCCTAGGGGGAGGATCATACTGATATAAGAAGCCGTCAGCCTGTTGAGTCTTTCATTACTGCATCACATACCGGTTCACCACACAGTAGAAATACTGCAAACGATGCTTCTTGTTGTCACCATCACTGATCCCTACCTGTCCTCCTGCAGGACACCGATGTGATCGTGTGGGACATCATCAACGAGTGTGGTCTGTACAGGCTGAAAGGACACAAAGACGCCGTCACTCAAGCCTTGTTCCTGAAGGACAAGAACCTCCTGGTGACCAGGTAATGACTCCCTCCTCCTCCGAGTCTCAGCCGAGGACGCGTTCCCATGTTATTGTCAGGGAGGGACTCAAAATATCACACGTCGTCCCCTGTCTCCCCTCTGTCTCGTCTCTACTGCAAACAATAAAGCAAAAAACCAAACCTTTAAAGGTGAGCACTGCCGCCTCACAGCCAGAAGGTTTCCAGACAGGTCAGGTGGGCTGGAGACTCTGAATTGTCCGTAGGTGTGAATGTGAGTGTCTGTCTATGTGTTTGCCCTGTTTTCATGCCTTCTGCCTAATGCATGCTGGGACAGGCTCCAGCCCCCCTGTGACCCTGAATAGGATTATGGGAAATGAATGAATTTACTGCCAGGCCCATAAACTCCCCGCCCAGTACAGATTCAAGACATATCACCTCTTCGCTGTTGGACCTCTGCTCTGATTGGCTCGCCTGCCACCGTGAGCAGACGTGTCCGTGTTGCTGTCTGTTAAACTCACAGATTATGTAACGGCCCTTTTGAAAACAGGAAGTGGGAGATGACAGCCTGCGTGTTGTGTCCGTGGGGTTTAATTGATTTGGGGCAGAATGGTGAAGATGGTAGCAGCCGGTACCGAGCGTTGCCAGGGGCGATACAGTCAGAGGCTACACCATCTGTCCTTTAGACCCAGTCAGACTCTGGCAGTATGTTTCTGCTCAGACTCCATTATAGTTTCACAGTAGGAGGAAGTCTCTCCCATGTTATCATAAAAATACTATTATTAGATATTAGATACATAGACAGCTGTTCCTCTTTCTGATTGAGTAACTCTGTAGGTTTCATGTCTAGTCTAGTGAGCAGAGTGGTGGTGGGTCCTAGAGAACCTTGATGCTGACAGCAGCCCAGTCAAAACAACAGGACTCACAGGATGTGTTTTTGTGCCGCCCAGCTCCAAGGACAGCTTCGTGAAGTGGTGGGACCTGGACACGCAGCACTGCTTCAACACCATGGTGGGGCATCGCAGCGAGGTCAGTGGTGGCTGTGCTCGGGGGAGGCGGGGCTTGATGAGTGACGGGAGGAGTCGGTGTTGTCTGAAATAAGAGTACAGCAACCAAACCTCGTTTCAACCCGCCGCTAACAAGATCGTCTGATTGCGTCCCGTCTGTTGACTCGAGGCGGGGAGAGCAGATTGATCATCTGGTTGAATGGAGGCTGATGATTGGATCACGTCAGCACTGTTACCTGTTATCTGGTTGGCTGGTGGTGATGTCAGTGTCCTGCAAAACCTTAAATCTGGGGAAAAAAACAACCACTTTTCACAAAGAAAACTAACTTTTTTCTTTTCCCGTTTTAGATGTTTGATCAAGTTTTTTTTTTTTAAACATGTTTCATTGAATTTTCATTGGTGTAGCTCACAGGGTCGACACTTCCTACCCTGTTGGACTCAGTTGTGTGTGTGTGTGTGTGTGTGTGTGTGGTGTGTGTGTGGTGTGTGCTAGGTGTGGGGCATGGTGCTCCTGAACCAGGAGGGCAGGCTGCTGACGGGCTCAGCGGACAGCGAGCTCCGGGCCTGGGACATCAGATACCTGCAGGAGGTGAGAGCATCAGAACAACGCCGGTCCCGTCCTTCATACTACGACCTTTATCGCCCTCTACAGGCGACCAGTAGGAACTACAACAACACTGATGAAACATGGATGAACAGCCCTATCAACCCCTGTAGATGTGTTATGGTCATTTAGTGAAAAGGACATGAAACACCCAAGTCACCTATAACTGTCTGTCTGTCTGTCTGTCTGTCTCTCTGTCTGTCTCTCTCTCTCTCTCTCTCTCTCTCTCTCTCTCTCTCTCTCTGTCTGTCTCTCTGTCTGTCTGTCTGCTTGTGTCCCGTTCAGGAAAAAGCCGAGGGTGAGCCCAAGGAGAAGAAGGGGAAAAGTCTGCTGGATGGTGATGATGATGAAGGCAACGAGGAAGGGTTGGATGAGAGTCCTGAAGAGGTATGAAGCAAAATATAGTGGGTGAAAGATGAAGAATAGCTGGATGTGGGTTATGAAACACCTTTCATAAAAAGCTCTTTGTTAGGTGAAGTATTGGGGATGACGCCGTCAAACAAAACCTGTATCGGAAACATGACTTCCTCTACCTGTGACGAGGATTTCTAACGTCTTTTTTTTTGACGGGCTGGGTTGTGATATTTATCTGTCATTGATCCATGTCATCGGTCAGCTCAGAGGTCTCATGGGATATCGTCTCCCTCCCGTCTCTCTTCTTCTCTCAGAGGATCTTGAGCTGTCAGAAAGCCGGCTCCCTCCTCCGAGAGGCCAGAGACCGGGTCGTCTCCCTGACCGCCGACGCCAAGGCCAGAGTCATCGCCTGCCACGTGAGTACCGACGGGGAGGCTCGCCGGGTCGCCGGGTCACGGAGGTCCTGGAATACCATGGAAATGGAGAGGTGTCAGGGAAAATTGAAAAGTCTCTGGGAAAGTCAGGACATTTTGCTAACGGATCATTTACGTGTTCGGGAAAAAGTGACATCTGTCCATTTTGGTCCTGATGCAAAGGAATCAATACTTAATATTGAATATATATTTTATTTTCTTGATTTGCTTAACACAACTAATATTTTAGAATGTGTATATATATATACACACAGTACTGTGCAAAAATCTTTCTGATATTCTTTTTTATATAAATGTCGTCTTACATGTTGATTTTTCTGTTTTCTGCGTCAGTGTTTTACATTTCTGCTCTTTGTAGTAAATTATTTGATATTTAGAAACTTTATGTCATTATTTTTGAAAGCATCTTCACTTTATGGAACGTTTTACGTTTACGTGCCTCAGACTCATTTCTATTTGTCCTTCAGGGCAACGATTCGGTGCTGGAGCTCTTCACTGTGCTGTCAAAGGACGAAGTGGAGAGGAAGATGGCGAAGAAGCTGAAGAAAGCCAAGAAGAAGGCGGCCAAGTGAGTAGAGGAAAACATTTGATCTACTAATACTAGTAGTAATAATATAATATAATATAATAATTGTATAGCACTTTTCTTAAGTTACACAATGCTGTAATATCATCATTATTATTATTATTAGTAGTAGTATGTTTAGTAGTAGTATCTTTAATAGTAGTATCAGTAGAAGAGAAGTAGTTTTAGTACTAGTGTTATTCTCCGTCTCCATGGAGACTGAGGTGTGACTGCCCCCTGCTGTAGGTCTCAGGACGGTGCAGAGGAGCCCGCGGTGGAGAAGATGCTGAAAGACGAGATCCTCAGACTGACCAACATCAAGGCCTCCGCCAAGATCAGGTCAGTGTGGAGAACGAGGGGTAGTGTGCTCAGGGTGGGTAGTGTGCTCAGGGTGTCTGCGGCTCCTGGAGACGTCTTAACCCGTCTTGGTTTTGTGTTTGACAAACGAGTCCAGTCACGACCATATTCTGGTTCCGTCTCCGACCAGGTGGGTGGACTGCCTGTCGTGTGCGGGCGGCGAGCTGAAGGTGGCGCTGCTGCTCCAGAACAACACCGTGGAGACCTACAGCCTGAAGACGTCGGACAAGACGCCTGCGGCCAATAAGACGGCTCGCCTCACCCTGGGGGGCCACCGCACCGACGCCCGCACCCTGGCCTTCAGCTCCGACAACATGGCCGTCCTGTCCGCCTCCGGAGACACGGTGAAAGTGTGGAACAGGTGAAACTGCATCTGCTTGATGCCAGCGGGGGGCGTTTGTGCATCGCATCTTTAAAAGCTTGCCCTTTTACCCTCTAAGGAACTGGTCAGTCTCCTGTTGTGAAATGCGTTGATTTGATTGGTCAGCTAACAGGATGTCCCGCCCCCTCCCCGTCACAGGTCGACTCTGCAGGTGATTCGCACCATGGCCTGTGAGTACGCCCTCTGCTCCCTCTTTGTGCCTGGAGACAGACAGATCATCCTCGGGACGAAGGTATTTAAACACACACACACACACACACACACACACACACACACACACACACACACACACACACTCATTTATGGTTTATGGTTGGGTTCAAAGCCCATTACAGATGTTTTTCTATTCAAGAACTGTAGATGTAGTTTTCAAACAAGCAAGATTTAGTGCTGCCAAGCCCAAAAGGTGTTAGTGCAAATACAGTAATGACCTCTGACCTCCCTACGCGACCAATAGAGCAGCACATTAATTGTAACATTGATGCTATAGCTGCATTGTGGCGGCCCCTAGTGGCGGAGAGAGAGATGGCTGTGTAAAGCAGAACCCTCCCTCACCTCTTCTGTTTGTCCTGACAGAGCGGGAAGCTGCAGGTCTTCGAGCTGGCGTCAGGAAGCCTCCTGGAGACGGTGGACGCCCACGACGGGGCCCTGTGGTCCCTCTGCCTGGCCCCGGACCAGGTATACCTGTCTGTCTGTCTGTCTGTCTGTCTGTCAGACCCTTCATCTGTCTCTCTGCCTCTGTTTTCACCACCTTTTTGTTAATCAGCGTCACATTGAAATAATTTTCTAACTGTGTGTGTGTGTGTGTGTGTGTGTGCGTGTGTGTGTGTGTGTGTGTGCGCGTGCGTGCGTGTGCAGAGGGGGATTGTGACGGGAGGTGCAGACAAGACGGTGAAGTTCTGGGAGTTTGAGCTGATCAAGGACCAGCAGACTGCACAGAAGTAAGTTCCTTTAGTTTAGGATGACCTCATATTAACTCGGGGGTCCAGGGGTCCAGGGCCTCCTCAGAAAAATTACAGTGTGTGTGTGTGTGTGTGTGTGTGTGTGTGTGTGTGTGTGTGTGTGTGTGTGTGTGTGTGTGTGTGTGCGTGTGTGCGTGTGTGTGTGTGTTGCAGGCGGCTGACGGTGAAACACACTCGCACCCTGCAGCTGGAGGAAGACGTCCTGTGTGTGAAGTTTTCTCCTGACCACAGGCTGCTGGCCGTCTCTCTGCTGGACTGCACCGTCAAGGTCTTCTACACAGACACACTGAAGGTAGACACACACACACACACGCACACACACACACACACACACACACACACACACACACACACACACACACACTGCTGTGAGTTTCAGTACCTTTTGCAGAATCCATGTGAAAAATGCTTGATTGAATTTCTCCACGTCATCTTCATCTGTTCATGACTGATTATATAATTATATTGTGTTGTTTTGTGTTATATTGTTTTTTATTATATTGTTTTATATTGTTTTGTGTTATATTTTATTTTGTATTATATTATATTGTTTTGTATTATATTTTATTTTGTATTATATTGTATTGTTTTATATTATATTTTATTTTGAATTATATTGTATTGTTTTGCATTATATTGTATTGTTTTGTTATTATATTTTCTTGTTTTGTGTTGTACTGTTTTGTGTTATATTGTATTGTTTTGTGTTATATTGTATTGTTTTGTGTTATATTGTTTTGTGTTATTTTTTATTATATTTTGTTATATTTTATTGTTTTGTATTATATTTTCTTTTGTATTATATTGTATTGTTTTGTATTATATTTTATTGTTTTGTGTTATATTGTATTGTTTTGTATTATATTTTGTTTTGTATTATATTGTATTGTTTTGAATTGTATTGTTTTTTGTTATATTGTATTGTTTTGTATTATATTTTATTTTGTATTATATTGTATTTTTTGTGTTATATTGTTTTGTGTTATATTTTATTTGATATTGTATTGTTTTGTACTATATTGTATTTCATGGAGAGTAATGTTTTGTAATACTCACTTTAACGTCTCTCCCTCTGGTTCAGTTCTTCTTGTCTCTGTATGGACACAAGCTGCCTGTACTCTGTCTGGACATCTCACATGTGAGTATCACTGTTAGCTCTGTTCAGCCTGAACAGTTAAAATCACAAGTATTTCACTATTTGTTGTAGTTATGATCACTAATCATGATTATTAGTCCTGATAATTTGAGGAACAAAATTATTAAATTATCCCAGCATGCATCAGCAGTCCTCACAGGGCAGCACACAGACAGGCAGACAGACAGACCACAACCAGGACCAGAACCCAGGACCTTCTAGCTGTGAGCTCTGGTCTTGACCTCAGCTGGACCCGGTCCTGGACTGGACCGAGGTGGTCTCGCCTGAACCCCGGACTCTGAATGTGTGTTTTCTACCCCTCTGCAGGACTCCACGCTGATCGCCACTGGCTCTGCTGACAGGAACGTGAAGATCTGGGGTTTGGACTTCGGGGACTGTCACCGCTCCATGTTCGCTCACGACGACAGGTAACCGGACCACCCGCGGCCACGTGGTCGCCGGGTCGTGGGGTCGTGGGGTCGTGGGGTCGTGGGGTGTCGGCGATTGGATGATGTCATCTCTAGGCTGCGTCTCCAGCTATGACTTCATCTGATCCTCGTCCTGTTAACTCTGACTGACCAGTGACTTCACACCAGCTGCTCTTTCATCTCACCGCTCATCTGGCTTCTCCACGATCTCTCTCTCTCCCTCTCTCTCTCTGCTTGCTTTCTTGCTTTGCCTTTCTGTCTCTCTGTTTCTTTTAGTTCAATTTTCTTTCTTCCTCTCCTCCCTCACTCTGTTTTTTCCTCCTCAGCGTCATGTTCCTCCAGTTTGTCCCCAAAACTCATCTGTTCTTCACAGCGGGGAAGGACAAGAAGATCAAACAGTGGGATGCCGACAAGTTTGAGCACATCCAGACGCTCGAGGTGACAAACAACAAACCGTAGAGTCTTAAACTAGATTAGGTGTGTGTGTGTGTGTGTGTGTGTGTTATTAGGTGTTTGATGGCTGATTAGGTTTCTTCCTCCAATAGTGACCACACTCTGCATTCATGTGCTGCCCAGGTTTCCAAGTTATGACGCAATGATAACCTTTAACCTTCTCAACATGACGGAAACAGCGCGGGGGGGGGGTACAGCTGCTCCCAGACTAACCTCGCCTGTCCTCTCTGTGTCGCAGGGCCACCACCGGGAGGTGTGGTGTCTGGCCATCAGCCCCAACGGCGACCACATCGTCTCCTCGTCCCACGACAAGTCGCTCCGCCTGTGGGAGAGGACCAGGGAGCCCATCATCCTGGAGGAGGAGAGGGAGATGGTAAGGTGGAGGACAGGGTAGAGGTCGGGGCACAATTCACACTTAATGTTTTCTTAAGGTGACTGTGTGTTGATAAGGGATTTAAAAAAAATGTCTTTTAATGTCTTTTTTTAATTGTTCCCATTTAACTGCCGGATGTGAGACGAATCAAGAAAAGCAAACTGAATTAAATTGAAACTTATTTCAAGCCTCTGAATAACAGAAAACAACCGTTCCCTCTTTCCCACCGTGTCATCCCAGGAGCGAGAGGCGGAGTTTGAGGAGGGCATGGCCAAAGGGGAGGAGCCTGTGGTGAGTGTTGTCCTTAAACTATTCCCCCAACACGTCACCTGTCAGGAGAGGAGTGACACGTTTAGAGCCAAACCCTCCTGGTGAGATTGAACTGCTTATGAATGAACCGACTAAAGGAGGAAACGCTGCAGAGTTCAGCTAAACCGCTCTGAACCTGCTGGGTGTGAACGCCCCCTTACCCTCAGTGGGTCTACCTGGTTAAATCAAGATGAAATCACAGTGAAAGTATTTGTGCTGCATGAGGTTGATGCAGGTGACGGTTGTTCCTCCAGGTCCCCTGGAGAGACTCAAGGAGAGGCGGCGCCGGCCGCCAAGAAGACCATCGAGACGGTGAAAGCTGTGAGTACACGAACATCCACTAGTAACGTTTAGTGTTTGTTTGAACCTGAAGGACCGATAGACCGGGTCACTATTTATTTCATAGTAGTCTTAGACGCAGGTCCTCATACGGTTTGTTTGATCTCCTTCCTGTTGTGATCTCTGTGCAGGCGGAGCGAATCATGGAAGCTCTGGAGATCTACAGAGACGAGAACAGGAAGATGGAGGAGCATAAATACGCTTGTGAGAATGCAGGGAAGCAGGTACAGACATGTTATACCCAGTGATCCAATAATACTGTTTCTACACTGGTACTGGTACTTACCTGCTTTTTATCTGCCCCGCATCAAAAAAAAATACAAATATTTTTGATTCTAGGAAGGAAAAAGTGCTGTGAGCTTCCTTTTAACAGTTAATTAAATGTGCATTCTTTCATGTTTTATTACTAAGGACATAAACTAACACTGAATTTGTTTTTGAACGCTGTTTTTCAGTTACCGCCACCAAAAGCCAACCCCATCCTGGAGGCCTTTGGAAACGTCTCAGTAAGTAGAATCTTGTTGAGGAATAAACATCGCTAACATCGCCTCTAATACCTCAGTCAGTCAATCAATCAATCAATCAATCAATCATCACTGCATCAGGTTGTTTTCAGTCTGTCTCCTTCCCTCCTGCAGCCGTCTCGCTACGTTCTAGACGTCATAAAGAAAGTTAAATCCAGGTAAGACCCAGTAACCCAGCAGCTCACCCTGAACGGGACTCTACCTGGGATCCGTAGTAATCCGTAGTGATCCGTAGTAATCCGTAGTAATCCATAGTGGTCTGTGCTTGTCAGTGAGCTGGAGGTTTCCCTGCTGGTGTTGCCGTTCCCCTACGTCCCCGACCTGCTGACGCTCTTCAACAGCTACATCCAGCAGGGCCTGGAGGTGGAGCTGGTCTGCCGCTGCCTCTTCTTCCTGCTCAGGTATGTGCTGTGTGTGTGTGTGTGTGTGTGTGTGTGTGTTGTGTGTTGTGTGTTGTGTGTGTGTGTGTGTGTGTGTGTGTGTGTGTGTGTGTGTGTGTGTGTGTGTGAACAGACAGACCTGGATGCTTCGCTTGTTTAAAGTGGCGACTCTCTTCATGTTGCTGCTGATTGGGTCGTTCTGGGTGTGTAAGTGAGTTGCAGAGCAAATAGCATCGAAGGTAACTGGACGTAAAGATGGAGGATCTACATCTGAATGGAGATGAAACTCTGTATTTCTCTGTATCCTTGTTGTTTCTCTCTCTAGGATCCATTTTGGTCAGATCTCAAGTAACCAGATGCTGCTGTCGGTCATCGACGAGCTGAGGACCAACACCGTGTCCAAAGTCCAAGAAATCAGAGTAAGTACGAAACTACCAGAGAAAAGAGGCAGTCAGCTGTTCTGGGTGAGTTAAAGCTGCACTAGGCAGGGTTAGGGTTAAGAAAATTATAGTCTAATAGTGAGAGGAAATCAATACCCAGAAATCCGGTGAGGTGAGGTCAGTGAACTGCACACAGCAGCTCATGTTCACCAACCAGCCGGTCTGAGATGCTTCAGACCAAAGAGACAAGAAGGTCTAATGTTGGAGAGTCCAGCTTCCTCTGGACGGAGACTCACTGCTGGTCAGGGGTCAGTTTGAGTTTTGAATCGTCACTTCCTGTTGGCGGAGGAGTAACCATACCTGACACCAGAATTTCATTTGGGCAGATAGTGTGAATCTACAGTCATAAATCTCACCTAGTGCAACTTTAAATGATAGTAGAATTCAGCTGTGCTTGGTTTAGCTGGGGGACCGCTGGACCCCTCTGAAGGACCCCTGCCCCACGGGGAGTCAACCGCACGGTGTTATCCTGTGACGTAACACAAACCGGCCGACTCCCCGAGCAGCAGGGATAGCTCACCTCATGCATTTGCTGCGTTTCAGGACGTGCTGGGCTTCAACGGCGCCGGCCTCCAGTTCCTCCAGCGGGAGATCGAGAGCAAAGAGGACGTGATGTTCTTCGCCGACGCCACAGGCCGCCTGGACCAGAAGAAGAAGAAGCGGAGGAAGAGGGAGCGGGCCGTCCTCGCCATCGCCTGAATAACGACGGACATTAATGACTGTTTTTCTATAGACCCCCCCTTCCCCTTTTCTATAGCCCCCCCCCCCCCGGGCTGTACTCTGGGGGTGGGCCAGGAGATTTACACTGTGGGTTTTGTGTGTGAACTGTTCTGAGATGCTGATAGGATGTAACGTTATTCAATGACACGCTTCATTTCCCAAATAAACTGCGTCCGAGTTCCTCGCCCCCCGAACCGCCCGTCTGCAGGTTTTATTGGAGGCTTTCAAAACAGAGGGAGATGTAGTGTGTGTGTACCCAGCAGCTCATATAACGCTCACACGGCCTTCGATAGATACCAGGACCTCATGGTCACCGCACACCGAGGACCCGGTCGGCCGCCGTGATTTAAGCTGGTTTCTCTGGGGCTTCCTGTCCTGCAGGTCTGGAGGGAGCCATTCAGACCTGGAGCTGGGCCAAACCATCAGGGTTGAGGCGGGGGGGGGGGGGGGGGGGGTTAAAACCTGTCAGACACCACCTGAGCGCCAGACCACCGGGTTGCGACCACGCTGTCCCACGGAGCTACTGGGGCGCCTGGGAAAACGCCGCAGTCGTCCAACGCTAAAAAATCAGGGAGATTTGGCTTTGACTTTACTGCCCTCGTAACGGGGCCTGGATTTACGGCCCCGGGGGCCCCCGGCGGCCCCGCAGATGGAGTCAAAACATTTCATAGCAGCAGAGGAACGCTGCTGTCCCCGCGACGGCACCGACCGCTTACGTTTTAATCCTGCACCCGTCAGAAATGTTTCACACCCACATCACACACTTCATTTTCCACCGGCGTGTTTATCTCCCGACCGCGGGGCGCTGTGAAATAATGAAATGAACCCGTTAAAACACCTCGCGCTCTGTTCGCGTTTTAATCTCGGGGCGGACAGAAAACAAATTAACTCTGTATTTACAAGACTGTAAAGTAAAAAAAAAAAAAGCGGCAGCAGCTCTTTATGGGGCTGATTCGGTCCTGAGGCTGTAAATGTCACACCTACCGAAATTAAAAATTCTCCAGGAAAATCCAGGCGCTTCACACTTCACACAACGCTGACGCTGCAGCGGGTCGGGACAGCCCGGTTTAAGAGGGGGGAAGAGCTCCAGCTGACCTGCAGCCGGGTCACCTGCGGCCCGGCGTGTCAGGAACCACCCAAACCACATCGAGGGACCGGCGGCGAGTTCCTGGTGTTTTCGTCAACATTCGATATTGTGCTGGGTAACGCAGTTTACAACATCTCCCACCTCAGCACGACTTTATCGCTCATCTGAGTTTTGTTCCTCAGACCAGCAGCCCGGTGTTCACACGGCTCCATATTGACACTCCGCTTCATGAGTGTTCACGTGGGGCTTCAGCGCTAAGTCCGCTTTATGGCGGTTTCATAAAATAATACCACATTCATCCCTTGAGCAACGATATAAATGATTTTGTGTTGGATACAGTGGGGTCAGTCTGAGTCCACTACCAACAACTGATCCTTCTGATAAAAATAGATTTAGAACTGATACAAATCAACTTTTTACATTAAAAATGCTCGTATGAAATTTAAATATATCTGAATCTAACAACTAATACCAGATATTGGCTAAATGAATATGGTCCTCTACTGCTAGTGCTTTTACTTTGAAAGAGGACTACATATTAATACTATCTTACTCATGTTTGAGAAATATCATGATCATATATATCATTAGTCAGTCGTTGGACATTACCAGACCACAGAAGAACAAGTGGACAGTGTCGTGGGACATGAAACACCGTTTTAACAACGGATTTCCACAGTAATAAATCATAAATAAAGTAGTAATGATCTCCATCACAATATGCTCTCACAATCACTCCACGTCACGTATGTCCACATGTCTGGCTCAGTGGTTGGAGCTGACCCAGCCAGAAGGTCCTGGGTTTGATTCCCACCTCTGGTTCTTTCTGTGAGGAGTTTGCATCTTCTCATGCGGGTTTCCAGTCTAGAAACATGCAAGTCAGACGGACTGGAGACTCTAAATGGTTGTCTGAGTGGTTGCTCCCAGTGCATGCTGGGACAGACTCCAATAACCAGGTAAAGAAAACGATGAGCGGGACTTCCGATAGCAGTAGTCACTAGATGGCAGTCTTGCCTTTCCTCGGAGCTCCAGTGGCCTGCCCCGCCGGGGGTCCAGGCTCATGTCCTGCCCCGTGCTGGAGGCTTACAGCCCCCCCGCCACCTGCTGCAGCGTTCAGCCCATAATGGTTGAGGCTGGGATGGAGTCCAGGCCTGGCTGGGGGCCACCGGTCGTAGATATCAGGGTAGTGGTAGTCGTCTCGCTCAAGCCCACATGGCATCACTGGAACTTTTAGTGTTGATTGGCATCGAGCATTTTCTTCTATGTACTGCATCAGGTTGAAAACAACAACAACAACACAAAACAGTACAATCACTAGTGTTTCTTAAAGCGGTGATGTTTCATCTTAGCAAGTTCTCAGAAAGTTAAACGTTTTCAAGGTCTTGGTCAGGACCTCGAGGATTACAGAACACCTGTCAATCAAACAGTGTGGATTTCCTGTTGATGGAGTTTGAGTTCCTGTAGGTTCTTCTGTTGAAACGTAAAACACATCACTTCCTGTCTCCAGAGGGTTTCTCCCAGGAAAGACCGACCTGATGGAGAAGCATCGTGACCTGCTAGAGGTTGATCACTGGTTTTAGTGATAGAAAACAAATGTGGATTATTACTATAAATATCAGTTGGGTCCCAAAATGGTCTCAGGAATGATTTGATGGTTCGTTGTAAAACAATAAAAGCATCTTACTGACCTTGTGACCCAGAACGGTAGGAGTTTCTCAGCCGGCCGGGTGGCCTCGTGGTCCGTCCACTTTCTGTCACAGGTTCAATCCAGCAGCTGTATCCTGCTTTTAATTTATTTTTTAAATTTAATTTAAGTATTTAGCGGACGCTCTTATAGCGTCCGCTAAATACTTAAAATTAAAAGCAGGATAACTCCACGATGCGATATGTGGGGCGGTGGTGGTGTTACATCGTGGTGTGCAGGGGGGTCATGTTACTTTCTGCGGTCTACATCAGCGTCGTCTGTCATCATGCCGGCTGCATGGCGTTATATACTGCAGGATATAATCAACGTTTAGCTGCTGCTGAATATGATAGGAGCTATAAATGTGTCCGACCCATATTTGTGACAGGAGTTGTTGGCGGCGGCGGGCAGCAGGAACTCCCAACGACGATTTAATGTGCTGAAGTTTTCAGATTGATGCTGGAAAATACAACAACACTAGTAAGAATTTAGAGGTTTTTAAATGAAAGATGTGGAATGATGATGGAGGAACTGAAAAACAGATCAAGTCCTAAAAATATATAACGCAACACTGAAATGATCGATGTTCATTTACTATTAATCTTAAAAGTTGGTAAATCTTAATACAGAAAAGCTGTGTAGTATTTTTTTTACTATCTGTTCCCTTTAATTCACTTTTTTTAATTGAGGTTAGTAATTGAACCAAACCAAAAGGCCTTAGAAAAAAAGTTTAGTCTAAAGTCTAATTTGTGACAAACTAAAATAATCATTAAAATGCTTAATAAATGTTTGCTCTCAAAACCAATCATCTTCTATTCCTTAAACTCTGCCTGTCCAACTGTTTCCAACATTGCTTCAAATTTCCAGGAATGTTTCCCAGAAGCAGATTTGTTTTTTTGCGTGGGTGTTGTACACGAACGCGAGGCGGCTGACTGAGGTAACAGAGGCTCCCTCCACCCCGGCGGCGATTACCTCAGCGCCGTCCGTCGCCTTCAAAATGGCGCCCCGGTCGTGTCTGAGCGCCCGGCAGTCCATCAGCCGGCCAGGCCACCAGTCATCCCACCGACGGGCCTCGTGTTAAATCTGTGTCCAGCACTCATACCTGAGCTGAGATATGAGGTGGTGGGTAAGTCCGGCGAGACCCGTGGAGTCATAACCTGGTTGCTACGGCAGCGGGTGGGGGGTGGGGGGGTGAGGGGGGGGTCAGGCAGGCCGGTGAGTGATGAGGTGACGGTGCACACAGACCTGGCCAGCAGCACCGACTGTCCACCAACTGAACTGGAGGAACTACAAGCTGCAGCTATGAATGTTTCCTTTCTCCTTTCGTCCGTCGGGCCTGTTTTCCCTCCTGTCCTCGTTCTGTCGGTCCTTCAGGTTCACTGAGCTCTGGACGGCATCTCTGCTCCATCCCAGGATCCTTCTGCAATATTTCTGAAATATCAGAAATATTGCAAGTCCAAGTCCAGATGTACAACATAATGCTGAGTTTTGTAGACGTCCAGATACTAGAACCCAATTTAGACGTCTCTTAAACTGCTCAGTGGATCCTAAAAGCAAAAAATGTAGCTACAATGTGGGTTTGTTATTAACAGGGCTGGAGTCAAGACCACCTTGGGTGAGTCCAAGTCAGTTCCAAGACCAGGACCAGTCGAGTTCGAGTCAAGACCGGGTCCAAAGAGGGTCGCGACCAACGTCAACAGACGTTTGAGGACCATCACGTTCACAGGTTTCTACAGGTGGGATCAGTTATATTGTTTGGAGCGCTGCGGAGAAAATAAACCATACATCAATAAAATTACACGCTTTTAAATATTTGTATATGGGCAGGAAAAAGTCAACATCCAGTAGTCAAGACCGAGACCGAGTCAAGATGTCAGAAAAGTCTGTAGACCAGACTTGGACTGGACCACAGCCCTGATAATAGTTCCTTGTTAAAAACTGCAACCCGCCCCCACCAACATTGTTTGTATGAGAGTAATCAATAGCCTATGAGTTTCATCCGTTGCTGTTTGGGTGTCAGGGCTGTAATAGTTGAGTCAGCGTTGAGTCAGCGTTGAGGGGTCGGCAGCACGCCGCCTCTCATCTCGCCGGAACAGAGAAACATGTTTTAATAACCAGAGTCTGCAGAGATCACGGGAGAGGAAACCATTTTTTTCCTCCCGCCTTGCACCGAGGTCAGCCCTCTGTGGGCCGTTATGAAGCCCCACACACACACACACACACACACACACACACTTAAGATAACACATGGCAAATGGACCCACAGTCATATAAAACTGTAAAATAGACCAATATGAAGCAATAAGCATGAGCGAAAAGGACACATTAGACATATTAGCTGATGCAACACACACACACACACACACACACACACACACGTCCAGCTACCAGAGCCCCTTTTAAGAGCTCTCCCCAGAAATCCACATAGCTGATGTAATTAGTGATTTTAGAGCTCTGCACTTCATATTACTAGCCATAAACAGACATTCAATACTGGGCTTTGAGAGAGCTGTTTATTCTGGGGTTTTATAGTCCATGCAGGACCTTTCTGTGTTTATTCTCCCAGAACAATAATGCCACTATGCTCCTGCACTGGAATGCTATTCATTTGTCCAATTAAACACAGAAAATAAATACAAAAAGCAGTGGACTGGTTCTGCTCCGGCTTGCTCCAAAAACACTTTAACAGCGGCGCTCTGCCGGGGGATTTACTGGGGGCCGGTTCACCGGGCCGGCTGGTTGGAACCGAATGTTTGTCGAAGGCTTAATCTGTGTTATTATCTTAATACGCCACGGCATAAATCTGGAGCGCCACAGCAAAAACCAGCTTGTCAGTTTTAGTCCGCTAGTTACCTTTAGTTTGAGCTCTGATTGGAACAATGGCAGGGTCAGGCCGGTGAATGTGGCTTACGGGGACGGATGAAATGCAATGAGAATGCAAGGCGTGCAATTAGTGGGAGATCATTAAAGACAAATGGAGTCCATTTCCAGAGGTCAATTTAACTCAATTTCCAGTAAAGCGAATGATTACTGGAAATTAGTCCGTGGACTTTTTAAATCAAGTGTGGCCACGATTCGCTGAAAAATAACAGTTTGTAAAACAACAAATTGAAGGGAGCGGAGCGATTTGTGTAACATGAAGTTACTGCGCGGTCGCTGTTGGAGCGATGATTTACGAGCAGGACGGTCACCCGCAATCCTTCTGACAGACATGCAATTTCCTGTGTGAGAAAACACTAACTTAATCCATAAAGCAAAGAAAGCCACGGACAGAAACTATTTGTAAATGAATAATACTCTAACCGCTAGCAGGGCGCGCCAGACGGGACAGTTGGACTGTCACTACTCGAGTGCTTCAACTCATATTTTCCTACGAAAACCTCCGACTATTTACTTTTACTGTATTTCCTGTGAAAATCCATAAACACTGACAGCACAATTGGCCCGCAAAGTTTACTTACTTTATATAATTCCACAAATCAGGAGGCACACGTCGTAAATATGCTACACACACATCAAATACACTGGCACTTTGTGCTTGAAAGCGAGTCAAACGTTTCATCCGAGCAGCGATATTACCATAAATCATCTGGTAAAAAGTAACATATTTCTTTTTGGAGTTTTTGAGCAGCGTGGTTTAATTTTCATTTCAGAGTGAAGCTGGATGTGTGCTGTTCAGTTCCTTAGTGTTTCAGAGACCGAGACCTTGGAGGAACAAATATGAGCAGTTTTACCTTCAGTCGGGCAAATTGGCAATTAAATGCTTGGCATTGATTCAATGTTAATGTGGCTGTTGGACAGTTTGAGCCTGTTGTCTGGAAAAACTGTTCACTGTTCACAACAGAACTGATAATTTCTGTTTCTGACTGAACTGATCATTTCATCACTGATACATCTGATTGTTTTAGTGTTTAGATCATGTAGCTTGTTAGCTAGCTAACCATAGTATCTGGTCAGCTAACCATCACTGTCTTGTTGTTAACACATCTGATTAGCACACTAGCTAACGTATCTAGTAGCAGCTAGCGTTAGCAGTGGCTAGTAGTCCCATGTTAACAGTAACTAAACTAGCCTGCTGTCTAGTTAACTAGCTACCAGTTAGTTCAGGTTAACTGAGCTGACTCTTCTCCAGCTCCAACTCAGAGTGTTTTGGAGTAGAGACTAGGGCTAAAGACAAGACAGTTTACTGAGTCACAGTAACCTACATTTGGAGACAAATCTACCTGATCACACGGTTCACTTTATTTATAATGTTACAAAATGTTTTTCCTGCCCAGTTGTAACATATTTAGACATTATTTGGACCTCCATGACTGCAGAGCCTCTCTAAGCTGCCAATTAGTCACTACAATAGCATTCAGAAAAAAATCTACAAGTGGACAAAATCTGTAATGACTTCTGTCATTGAGTTAAGTCTGTTTTCTAAATACCACCTGTCTACACAACTCAGGGGCCGACAACGCTTCCCTTCTCTGCTCCAAAGTCTACACAAACCCAGAGCCACAGTTCGTTGGTGTCCGTCAGAAACCCAAACACTCAGCCAATTACCAGCTTCATGTGGAGGTCCATTCACTCTGTTGACTTAAACATCCTCCGGGGCATTTAGGGAGACCCGATCGGTAGCCCGTCCCCGTGGCCATGTCCCAGTCTCTGTTTGGTCTAGCATTGGATCAAGGTGTCAAAACTACCGTGGACTCGTGAGAGGAAACATGGAGTAATCAGACAAAATCTTAAGAATGCCTGTGAAGTCTGGCTGGCGGCAGAGCCCTGTACCTGTATGAGCCTGTGACACTTCAGGGCAATAACTATCTTAGTCTTTAATAAGCCTTCGGGTGGGAGCAGAGGGGTTTAAGAAGCAGAATAACAGTCTCCCCTGCCTCAAAAATACTGCAGACGTACCCTTGAGCAAGGCATTTAAACCCCAGCTGCTCCTGTGGCCACCAGTACAAGACTGTGGTTGTACTGGGCAGCTCCCAGTGTGGATGTGAAGCAGGGTGTTGCTGGAAAACGTTGAACAGATCGTTTAGTTCTGCAAACATTTCTCAGTCAGAGCTGCTCGGGAGGTAGAAATAATCTCATTGGTTGAGTTAAACGTCAGTGGGTGGAGCCAAAAAAAACATGTTTACATTAGACTGAAGCCCAGTGAGAAAGACGAGGTAAGAGAGGAGCTAGCTAATGTTACAAAAGCTGCTATTAACTGAAAAAAAGTTATCTAGGTTAGCTAGTTAGCTAGCTTGCTAAACTTCCAAAATCACAAATGCCATGGTGATGATTGCTATTTATATTGTTTCATATTTTTTATTTATATCTTGACCAGAGTTCCTTCTTTGCCATTCAAGTTTGCTAGTTAGCTAATTGTGTTTTTTTTGGCTCCGCCCACTGAGGTTGAACACAACCAATGAGATCATTTCTGCCTCCACAGCAGCTCTCTGCATCTGAGAAATGTTTGTATTAAACTCCAATGTGCTTGACCGTCCTTCAGTAAAGAGGTTAAAGATTATTCACAAGTAGCTAAAAAGACTCAAAAAGACCCGAAACGTCCCGACGCATAGTTTAAGAAATATCGCAACAATCATGGATGTCAAATAATCACTAAAACTGGAATATGAAATCCGTCGTCAAGCCAGATGGAAGTAATGTGAAGCTATTAAAGCCCCCGGTGATTTCAGTTGTTTTGTATATAAGGCCCTGGCTGACGGACTCACGGCTTCTCTCATCTCGTCTCAGGAGCCGTGGACGGTCGGTAATGGCTGCAGAGTGAACCATGTCAGAGTCTGTCATAATATCCCAAGTGGGGAAAGAGCTTGAAATCTTTAAAGGGGGAAAAGTGTCTATTAAAGTGACGTCGTGTGTTGGAATCTGTGTCTAACATGTCAGAATCGCCTCTGGGGCTAGGAGAAATTGAAGCCTGACGTGGGTAATGTGGCTATTCCCTTTAAAGCCTGATTTTTTTTTGTAGGGGGGAAAACAAGGGATGAAAAATGGCTGAGAGGGTAACGTAGAGCCTGTCAACCCCCCCGCCACCACCCAGGACCACCCAGAAAGAATAGTGAGCTGTCAATCATTTGATTTAGGGGATAAACATTGTAGTATTTTGTTACTTTGTGAAGTATAGCTCCGTATTTCTCTGTACGTATTTCTTTTTACAGTTATTTCAGTCTTATAAGGGGTATTGATGTATTGCTGTGGCGTACACACATTTTGTGGTTTTCTCTGCTGTGTGTATGCTGGGCTGTTTTCCACTTTCTGTGGTTTCCAACATTTTTCTAAATATTTTTTACGAGGACATAAAACTTACTGTATTTTGCGAGCTAATCTTGAGGCGAGGACTAACAACAGGTTTTCATCCAGCTCTCCCCAGGTTGCAGGGACATTTGGCGATGTCAATTTTGACAATTATTCCAGAATTCATTCAGGCTCCATTGTAATGGTCCAGAGAGCGTCTAAAAGCACCACTCTCAGTTTTAACATTGAACGCATCAACTTGCTGAGCATCTGCAGCATCCTGTTGCTGCAGCAGCGCAGCAGATAATGGCGGATCAAGCAGCTTGATAAGGACTGCGCTGGAGTGCTGCTCAATCATCGACGTGATGCACGCACACGCACACGCACGCACACACACACACACACACACACACACACACACACACACACACACACACACAGAGGTCAGGCGAGGGCGCAGGCAGAGTGTGTCTCCAGAGTGTGAGTTGACTCTCTGGGCCAAGTTGTCTGTCAGCACAGAGGCTTGAGCTCCGAGCTCTCCGTAATCCCTCTGTCAATGACCAGACCTCCAGCCAGTCACACACACACACACACGCACACACACACACACACACACACCGACCACTGACCAACCAATCAACCGACCAACCCGGTCTTTCAACTTGAATCCAAACACAACCCGCTGCGTCAGTCCTGCGCCCCTGCAGACCGCCACAGAGCCTCCAGGCATCTGGCTAATCTGGGGAGGTTTAACGTGCGTTCATTGAAATGGCGTTCCTGCCGTGTAATGACAGACGGACAGCGCTCTACAGTTACATAGTACAAAACACAGAGGACCGCTCGAGATTGAGTTGTGAGACACCGCATGAAGCTGTTGTGGGAATGGTAGCCGTTACACGACGCGTCCATCCTGAGTTAACACCGCGGGGTTTCCCAAACGGTTCCCCCTGGGGGCGGAGCCTCTCTGCAGCGAGGATATGGAAAATGAGACTTCTGATAAGGAAACACTGGGGACAACACTCTTGGTGGGCTGGTTAGTGTTAGTCTGGCAGTGTGCAATAATCCCCCTTAATAAATCAAACTGCTGTGAAATCAGTTTTCAGCTGCAGTGAAAACGAGGCCTTTGATTGTCAAACTTCTAATTTATGGTTTTCATTTATTTATTTTTTGTTCCTTGTGAAACAGGCTGAGCTCCAGACACCCAACACACACTCAGCCCTGTGGCCCCTGACTAATCCTATCAGACTAATTCTATCAAAACACACACACACACACACACACACACACACACACACACAAACTAATCTTTCTATCCTCATCTAATAACACCTCTGTCTGGGCTGGTGTTGGAGGCACTAGGGGGTCCCACCAAACTGACTTCGCTGTGGTCCACACACACACACACACACACACACACACACACACACACACCAAAGCCCCCTAGAACAAAGGGAGAGGCACTGACTGCTTCATATTAGCATTTAATGAAGTTAAAAGAGCTCTCCTCTCTCCACCTCTCTCGCTCCACAGACCAATAACTCAATTGAAGTCGTCTTCTCTTTCATGGCGGTGCTGCGGTGCTGTCGGCTGGGATCAGCCCCAAAGCAGAACGCCGTCGCTGCAGCCATGACAGGCTCTCACTGCTGATTAATTCAATAAAACCATTAAGCAGACCTCCCTCCCTCCATCCCAACATCTCTCTCTCTCTCTCTCTCTCTCTCTCTCTCTACCTGCTCTCCACCATCTCTGATCAACTCTCATCTCTGGCCTGACATTCCCTCACTGAGTTTAAGGTATTACCCTCTGGCCGTCGGTTCACCAGATCTGAGATCGCCCATGCCTACCGCCTCAGGCCTGTTGGTAGGGAGGAGGAAGGCCACGGCTGATTGGCTACGGCTGATTGACAGCGGGCAAATCTGATTGGTTTTTCAAATCTGCTGTGTGAGGCTGATTGACTGTGTTGTCTTGTCCAACAGCTCTGGGTCAGCAACGAGCTGGCAACATGGCCGCTTCGCCGCTGCTCAAGACTAGTCAAGTCAAGACTAGTCAAGACAAGTCAAGACAAGTCAAGACTAGTCACCGATGTGGGAGGCTGGTATCCGCCATGTCGCTGAGGAGGAGGAAACCATTTCCCCAGGCGCCACTATTCCCTCGCTGGCTCTCCGCCATGTTTGTTGTTCTCTGCTTTTGTCAACGTAGCCTTTGATGATGATGTCACAATGATGATGATTGTCTGTCTGTTGTTTGTTGTGTCTGTCAGTCTGTTGGGACAAATAAAGTTGCACCCTTTTGTCATCTGTCTCCTCCTCCAACCTTTCTTTGTTTTCTGGTCACATTTCCTCCATTCTCCCTCGTCTTCCTCCCACTCACCTCCCCCTTTCCTCCCCGGTCCTCCTCCCTGACAGACCTCTGCTTAGCACCTTCATAATATCTCAGATAACCTTTTTTTTTTTTTAGCGCCGAGTCTCCAGAGGCCCAGGCCGCCGTGGTTTCCGATTGGCCGTCGGGGGAAGGAGGGGGAAGGAAAACAGATGAAATCTCTTTGAAAAGTCGTCGCTTGTTTTATCAGCCGCAGGAGAAAGGAGGAGACGGCTTTTCAGCTGCTCCCAGGAGAAGATAAGCATCGTGTGTGAGAGATGGTCGGATAGGAGGGCCCAACACCTCCTCCACCTCCACCTCCACCTCCTCCTCCTCCTCCTCTTTTCATCCCTTTGCTCTCTGATTTTCACCTCCTCTGCCCGCACCGCTGTAACTCTCGCCCCTTTGTCGCCGTTCTCCCACCTTTCCCTCATTCCTGTGTTCAATTTTTAAAAACATCGACAGTTTCAACTTTCTCTCCGGTAACATTTTATCTGGCTAACATGCCTCCGCAACGGGCGATAAATCTCCCCCGAGCGCACTGCGACTCCCACGCTTCGATTACACCGGCCTTGGCAGCGCCTTTTATTTCATACCCCCAAATTACCGTGTCAGAAAAATCTACGAAGCTGCATAAATCCTTCATTCATCGCACTACTGTTGAAGCCCACTGAAAGTCCATGTTGATTTAAGCGCTCGGTATTTCATATCGGGGGGCCTTTCGCCGGAGAAGCGAAAAAGAATTATCAGCGCTGTAACTGCTCTGCCGAGGGTTATGTTTAGCCTCAGATAAATCAAGGCCTTGGAAATGAAGCGATCTGAGATGAGGCAGCTCCTGAATTCTGGCGGTGCGGGGTGTTGAGAGGGTTAAGGACCACTATCCGCTGGTCGAGAGGGGGGGGGGGCGGGGGTGGCTATTGCCTGGGCAGTGCGCCACCGTCCAGCGGGGGGGCCTCGTACTGAAGCTGCCTTGTTCCCTGCCTGAATAGAATATAAATTTACACCGGGGTGGGGGGGGTGGGGGGGAGATTAACCGCCCGTATCGCATGAGGGCGTCGTGTGTCCAAATTGTAAAAATAAAGTGCGTGTGACACCGCCGCTGCGTCCGCTTCCCCTTCGCTGCACACTTGTGGCACATTTTTGGGAGGTTGGGTAAGAGTATCTGGTTCAGAACCCCCAGAGACGCCGGCAATGGATACACCTACTAGTTACCCAAATGGGACTTGGGGGGGGGGAGGGAGGGGGCGATCGAGAGAGGAGGTGAGAGATGGGATGTCCAGTCCTAACGAGAGGCCGTAACTCATGTGGGAGCCACGATGGGGTTAAATGCTTCCCCTCTTCTAAACCAGCTGACGCTCCACCTGAGGAGTGCGTGGACAGCTTGATGCGCCCGCCGCACAATTTACAGCCACGATCGTTTCCTTTGTTGTTTTTTGCTGAACTCCTCGTCACCCGCCACCCCCGCCACCCCGCCACCCGCCTCGTCTCCAAACTGTGCATTTCTGGGCTGCAGCTCGATAGTCCCAGATCCTCTTCCTCGTGTTTCACCATCATCACGCTCTGATCACGGAGAAGACGGGCAACGGCGGCGTGACCCCCGGGGCCTTTGGCTGACATTTGGGATTTTCAGTTCGCACACGAGTGACCCTCGTGGCCCTCGTGGTCAGGTGTGGGTTTCACTTCGACGCCAGCGACCCGGGGGAGTAGGTCATTTTTTTTCGTTTCAAGCGATAACACGCTCGTGTTGTTTTTGGAGCTCTTTTTTCAATTCTCTCATCCGTCGTCCTGCGTTCGTCCCAAACGCCTGGGCTGAGCTGCAGACATTCGTTTCAGCGACACTTTTTCCATGAGCTGTCGATGTGGCTCGACACTCGGTCGGCGCTTCCAAATTTCCACCAGGCTCTCCTACACAATATTGATCTCATCACCAAGTAAATAAACTCGGTGATGGATGGCAGAGGTGCATTTTTTTTTTCCCCTGTTGCCTGGACCTTATACTTTGTGCGAATCCATCTCCCTCCGAAGGCATTTTGTGGCGGACTTGGGCAAAACAGAACATCAAGGCCCTTCAAATATTGAGGAGGAAAACGAGGTTCACATGATTCACATGTGGTGAGAAATGTTTCCACTTTAGATGCTGTTGGAGTGTTGAGATCAGTAGTGGAGGGTGAACCCACCTCAACTCTAGTTTACACTGCTTTTCATCTGCAGGATGGAGTTCAACCATTGACATGAATCTTTAGTATATCATAGAAAACTGATGAGTTATATGAAGATATGAGAAAACACAAACTAATACTTTTCAAAAAATATAATTGATGTTTGTTTATATTTGTGGCGCGTTATGAGATAGTTTTTACCCTCTTTAGTTCAGATATTTGAGATGAACTTCTGCCCAGGTCAGCTCTGCGTGTCCTGCTTGACGACCCACAATGCTTTGCTCTCATGGTGTGGATGGACCCCACAGGGCTGCTAAACCCCCACATCCAGGCAACCTGATTCCCAGCACACATGTTCTACTGCAGCCTGTAAAACAGACGTACAGTACATACGGGACGGGAGAGGAAACCAGCCGCTAGCAGACAAACGCTGTAGGTTTGCTGACTTAAGTCTGTCCTTAAGTTGAGTTGGCTGGTAAAGTTCTGACAGACGCTGGTGGATTTGGGGGATTTCTGTTTTCATGCCCAGGGTGGTGTCCAGAGAGAGGCACCCTGAGGTGACGAAGCGAAGGCCTACAGACATCTATCCAAATCTCTGTCCACCTGTCCATATCTCTTGCTGTCTTTCTCTTTCTCTTCACAGGTGATGGATTATCAACTTTTCTAATTTCACTTCTTCAAATTTTGTCTCTTTTTCTCTCATTTACACTTTACACTTTGTTCTTCTTCACCTCCACCAGCTTTTTCTGCATCTTTTCATCTCTCAATCTCATTCACTCATTCCTCTCCCTTTCCATCTCTTGCATCCTTATATTTCCTCTCCATCTTCTTCACCCGACTCCTTTCCTCTCATTCCCGTCATCTCCCTGGTCATCCTGGTGGGAGAGCGGCGAGTCCCGGGGAGACGCCCCCCGGTGTCCAGCTCATAAATCCTGCCGGGTGTGAAACAGAAGATGGCTTCCCAGCAGGACTGAGAGGTTTTTAGTGCCGTCCACTGCCACCGCGGCGTGTCACCGAACCCGTGCAGCGCTACGTGTTTATGTGTGTGTATGTGGGTACTTGGCGGTCAAGTGTGTGTACGCAAGTGTGTGTGTTTGTGTGTGTGTGTGTGTGTGTGTGTGGGAACAGGAGTAAATATTGGGAGAAAAGAAAAAGATGGAGAGAGGGAGCGGGACGACGTGAGGAGAGCTCCATAAATTCATCGAGAGGTTGCGGCATCGGGCGTTTGGAAAAAAAACAGCCCCGGGGGGAATTTGCTGACAGGATTAACATGCAGTTGATGGGAAGGTTTTCACGACAGGGCGCCAACAAATAAACACAATTCAGCCATGCCACCTCCCCTGCGGGGCGGGCGGACTGACGGACGGACGGACAGCGCCATTCCCCAAATTCCACAGGGGTGATCTGGTGTCAGATGGTCCCAGCCGCTCTCCCTCACCCCCCCCCCCCCCCCACCCGAGGGACGGAAAGGTTACCCCGTTCTCCGAGAAACGAGAACATGGAGGCATGATAAGGTTCTCCCCGGGACAGCTGTGGCCTAATCTCAAATCCATAGCGCAGGCAGATCACAGTCGGTCATCCGATAGCGGTGTGAAAATGAGACAATTCATTTTAAGATACATACAAATCGATTTGCTTGCGCAACTGGTGCAACGACGGCAACGGCCAGCCACGGCGCGGTCACGTGGAAGAGACGAGTTAAACTTGCAGATGCATGTCGGGAAGTAAGTCTTGCACCGAGGCTTTTAACTTCCAACAGGAAGGAAAACCGCAAATATGCTTCATCAATTTCTCTAAGCCCTGTCTAAGCATTATGTTTCTGCTCTGGTACAGCTGGACCGCAACGCAACGATGTTCTAACCGGCAACTGGGGGCGCAGGGCTGGTCCCGGATCAGAGGCAGGACTAGCGCTGATCTGGCGAGACACTGGCGTATTGTAGCCTGAGCTCTGAGGAGTCACGGACGGGATCATGCCTGAGCCCCTTGTCCGGACCAGACCAGACCCGACCAGGGTAGGGGTGCACCTTGTTCCCGGCTTCCTTCAGATCCAGTCGCGCCGGTTAACAGCCTGGTAATCGATGCCAGACACGCACTGGAGCTGCAAAGTTCTTTAGCTAGCCATAAGGAAGTTCTGCCTCTGCGTTCGGCTTGGATGCTGAGAGTAAATTAATCCTTTTTCCATCCTTTCCTTTTCTAGGAGCTCTGCTAGGCGCTCTGGTCCCCTTGATAACATGTAACCCGTCTTACGTAGTCCATCTGAAGGGGCCTCATCTTCCTCGGTGCCCCTTGAAGGCCCTACCCCATTTCCCCCGACTAGCAATGCCCTCGTCTTTGTCCAGCATTGCCTCACGACTTTACATGAAATAAGCAAAGTGTCTCAAAATTCAAGAAACCATGAAAGGAGTCCATGGAGACACGACTAGAACAAGTAGTGGTGACATTGAGACAGGGTGGCATGGCAGATGACCTTCGACTCCAACCTCCAAAACACTTTTGTACGAGTGAATTATAATTTTTTTTTTGTTAAACTTTTTCTTATCTAACCCTAACTGAAGGGTACCTGAACTGTAACCTTAATCCTAATCTTTACCAAAGGTGTTGCCTAACCTTCCCCCTAACCTTAAGGAACGTGATCTTCCTGTTGTTTATGTCCACAAGGCGTGCTCTGCCCGGTGCTCATTTCACAAAAGGCAAAAGAGATCTTCCAAGGTTGACGTCCAAACCAACTGCAGGCACTAATCTGAGAAACGAGAGGAAGCAGAACTCGACCCGGGCGGAGCTGCGACCCCTCTCCGGGGACCCGGGGCGTCCTGCTTCATCAGCTTGTCCCGTCCCGCAGAAAGCCTTTCCCCTCTCCACCTCCACGTCTATTACCGTCTCAGCATGCTCTAGGCTTACTGGGAGCTTGTGATTGAAATAACGTGCGACAGCAGATGGTGTTAGCGCTGGGACACATGCTCAGGGAGCGGGACGGCAAATGTTTAAATCTCCATCTTTTTTTTGTGCCCCGGTGAACGGAGCGTGGGAATGCCGGGCGGGGGTGCAGTTCAGTCATTAGTCTCAAGTCCTCAGGAGAAGCTCAACACTCTCCTCCACGCATGAAGCCACTCAAACACCCACTTAGGGTTCGTACACATGGGAGTGAGGGAGTCGGAGGAGATGGAGGGCTAGGGATGTTCAAACCGATGCAGCCAGCCACCCCGCTGTGTGTGTGTGTGTGTGTGTGTGTGTGTGTGCGGATACACTATGTGATTTATGTGCCACTTGTGATTTGGACAGCAGGGGGGGGTGTGGAGAGGACAGGGTAGGACCAGACCCTGACGATCACTTTCTTTCACTTCCTCCAGGTGAAAGTGACTCGACTGATGTTTTCACACATCTGATGTTTTTTGCATTTTTTAGATTCCAGTCTAGACCAACATGGATATGAGACCTGCAACCTACACGCCACTTATTATTATTGTTATTATTATTATTATTGTTGTTATTCTTATTATTATTATGGAGATTATTGATATTATTATTATTATTTTTATTTTTATTTTTATTATTATGGAGATTATTATTATTATTATTATTATTATTATTATTACTACATATTTGAACACTGAAATCATATTTGTCAAATTTGCGATGACAAGTAAATCTCATGTCATTCACTTCAGGACAGAAACAGCAATGGAAAGAAAGCAAAATACTCCACATGGTCAAAGAAAAAACTAAAAAACTAAATAAAATAAAATACACACACACACAGTGCACAGGCATGAACATCAACCTGTGGGCTACATGCCGTACATACACACAAACGCATGCTGAATACATACACACACACTCAAACGCACACATAATACTACTACTACTACTACTACTACTACTACAACAACAACTACTACTTCTACTACTTCCACTCTACAAGGTGAATTCTGTAGTCCAATTAAAAAAATGCCTTTTCTGCAATGCCAGTCTAAGCTCTTCAGGCAGGTTGTTCCTCACCCTGACACGCACACACACACACGCACACGCACGCACGCGCACACACACACACACACACACACACACACATACACACACGCACTCATCAGGTTTAAATTTAACCCAGGGACTGAGGGAGAGTCAGGAGGCTGTCATGGTTGTCACCGTTCCCTCCTTCTCTTCCCACCTCAGTCCTTCCACTCATCCAATCCTTCATCACCACCCCAGTCTCTCCTCCTCCTCCTCCACCTCCTCCTCTTCCTCTCCTCTGGTGTCTCTTCCTCTTTCATATGGCCATTTGGTGGACGTTTTTATCCAAAGTGCCTTGCAGCCTCACAACTGCATACATTTTTAGCATGGCTCCTAATCCCTGGCAGTGTTAGTGCCTTGCTCTACCACTGACCTATACGGGGACTTGAACCCCCAACCCTGGCAGGAAGTTGAGTGAGACCACACCCTGATGAAGTTTCCAACTTGTTTTGCCACCCTGGTCTGACTGACTGACTGACAGGTCAACGCTGGCAGCTCGTCTTCGGCCTTGAGCGGTCGGGAACAGCGGCGCTTCCTGTGTCGGGAACACGCCGAGCATGCTGGGAGATGTAAATGATCTGTCGCTCAACCTGTCCACTCCGTGCCCCGCGCCAAATAACCCCCAGCAGGCCTCCACCCACCTCCTGACCTCAGCAATCGCTCATACACGAACACACACACACACACACACACACACACACACACACACACACACACACACACACACACACACACACACACACACACACACACACACACCTCCTGGCCTCAGAAGTCCACATTCCTGCATTTGAGCTGGCACATGTCGTTTCGATGAAGGGGAAGTGTTCTACTCTGGTCTCTCTCTCTCTCTCTCTCTCTCTCTCTCTCTCTCTCTCTCTCTCACACACACACACACACACACACACACACACCTGCTGCACAACGCAAGGGCAGCAAACCGCTAACAACAGCCAAAGATCACAGAGTCCCTTTGTCAAACAGGGAAATTAGCGCTGGCTCTCACTCGTTAGAGACCTATTGTAGCATTAGCACGTAGCGCCGCCACTGAGCCTCTTCACTTTAGCACTGCGGCACTTTAGCTCCCATTCTCCCCAGAGGACGCTCTCTGATAGAGACATTACTCTCTGCTCCCAAACCTCATCTCAAAGGCTGTTACACCGCTAGAACAACTTTAAATGAATAATCTCTGACATTTTCACATAAATAAATGTCTGTTTTGCTAATCTCGATTGTTGATTGATAAAACACAACAGTGATCAACCTCTACCGGGTCATGAAGCTTTTCCATCTGCTTTCCTGGGAGAAACCCTCTGGAGACAGGAAGTGATGCGTTTTACGTTTCAACAGAAGAAGAACTGGGAAGTTAGCATGAGCAGCGATAACCACCATGGCTGAACAGACAAAGAAAAGAGCGCCACCTACAGGAACTCAAACTCCATCAACAGGAAACCCAAGGAGAAAGACGTCACAGTACTGGACACACTGTTTGATTGACAGGTGATCTCTGAACACCACAGTGAGGAACACCACAGTGAGGGACACTATAGTGAGGGACACCACAGTGAAGGACACTACAGTGAGGAACACCACAGTGAAGGACACTACAGTGAGGAACACCACAGTGAAGAACACCAGTGAGGCTGAGAGACGAAGTTGGAGAAAAAAAATCTGTTTGAACTTTCTGAGAACTTTGACTTGCCAAACACCTGAGAGACTCTGAAGCAGAAGATAAATGACTTGCCAGTCGAGCCCTGCTTTGGTTTTTCAGCCGCTCAGAAACATTTTTCTCTCCTGCCTGGAGACTGCTGGGTAAATGGACACATTTTGGTCCGGAGTCAAGAGCTAGTATATAAATAGAAGTTCACACTGATTCATTTTCACTGAACACAAAGATCTGAACACATGCCATCGATGTAAAACAGCCAAAAGGTTCAAGAGGCTCTGGCGGGGGGGTGTTAGCGCACATGCGTGTGTGTATGTGGGTTGGGGGGGTGTTGAGTTTAATGTTCAGTGATAGTTTCAAGGTCACAAGCCCATGTACCCCCCACCCACCCACACACACACACACACACACACACACACACACACACACACCCATCAAGCAGGATGGTAATAGCGGTGCTGACAGACACGTCGGACCAGCTGAGCTCGAACCCACATGGACAGTTTGAAGCCTGAAAAGGCGTCCGGACACTTTTAAACATCAGCGAACCAGAGACATCTGTAAACAAGATGAGGGATTACTGGAAATGTCGACGTATTTATGAAACATGAATCAAAATAAATGACTTTATAGATAATAGATATAGTAAAAATGTAAAGCATTTTATTATAGTCATTATAGTACATAGAAAATAAATAATTAACTAAATTGATACATTTGTTTTTTGTAATCTAAAAATCTAAATCTCGTATTTATAAATATAAATATGTATGAATCTAAATAAATATAAATTAGTATTTGTTTCTATTTAGATAATTATAATAGATGAATAAAATACAGACATCAATACATAAACAAACAAATAAGTAAATAAAAAATAAATAATGATATTTCTAGGATCCATGTATGTCTCAAATGATGTATCTATAAATATAAATAAATATCAATCTCTAAAAATAAGAATGAAACATGACTAAATATACCTCATTTAATATAAGTTAATTCCTTTAATAATATAATATATAAAAATTATAAACAGATAGAAAGATACATTCATATATAAAATTGATTATTTAAAGTTATATCTAATATATATATATATATTTCTAACATTTTTAAGTATTTAATTAATATTTATTTGTATTTATATTTATAATATTTACTTAATTACAATACATATATAAGTAAATAGGTAATGTAATGTATCTAATGTATCTAACTATCTGTAATGTATCTAAAACTATTTAGAAAGTATGAAATATGAATACATGTAAATAACTATCTTTCAGTTGAAATAAATCGATTGATAAATAATAACAAGTTATCTAACAACCTATCCATCTATTCCCTTGTTAGTTTTTTTATTAGTTTATTGATTTATCACTTTATTACACTCTACCTGACCGGTATGTCTGATGTGTTTGAGGAATCTGGCCAAATGTCTGCTGACCGTCGTCTCGTACCTTGTAAGACGAGCGTCCGAGTCCGTCACGGTCACGCGCCAAATTCCACTTAACTTGCAGCACCTGGCTGTTGACAGTCATCGCTCTCTTGCCATTTTAATTGGCACACACACACACACACACACACACACACACACACCTACAGTACTGCCAGATCAAGGACTTTACAAGTGGTGAACAACACTATAAATACCTACTGTGCATGGCATGAGACATGACTGCTGCATGATAATGTCATTACAACAGGCTTTGTGTGTGTGTGTGTGTGTGTGTGTGTGTGCCTGCTTTGCGTGTCTTCTATGTGCTCACATATGTGGTGTGTGTGTGTGCGTGTTGTGTGTGACAGTGCTTCATGTACGTGTGCATATTTGTGTGTATGAGGTGGTTGTGTGTGTGTGTGTGTGTGTGTGTGTGTGTGTGTGTGTGAGACAGTGTGAAGCTGACAGGTTTCACCACCTCGCTGGTCCAGAGTCGGAACTCGAGTCCAGTTTCCCGTCTTCGGTTCCTGTGAACGGTTCGACTCTCGTCTGCTAACCTTCACACCGCGGGAAGCGTTATTTGGTTACGTGAGAACTAAACTCACATCACCTCCTTTTTATCTGACGAGTTCACTCAGCAGACGGACAGCTCCACGTCTGTAGTAGTTTAGTATCAACATGATGGAAGTGATTTGAGGGTCTTTAAGGTGAAAACGCACAAACAGAAATCGGTTTCCCCGCCAGGAGAGGACCAGGTGGAGGAGACACGACTAGAAACAGGAAGTAGTTCGACGTTGAAACAGCACGGTGCAAAGTCAGGGTGTGGAGCGTCATCATTCATCATTTAACCCTGACCAACACTTAAACCTTAACCAACGTTATAGTTGTCTGGGCCTTAACCATCTCCAACCCCGACATGAATTAAGTTGCCTGAACGTTTTCACGTGACGAACACGTGAAGATGGCGTGTCCACTTCACGCTCTTGTCACAGTCCTTCCAGGGTGCAGGAAGTGTCCTCAACAAATTATCTGCATTTCAGACTTTGTGCTCATTTAACAAAAGTGGAGGTCAGAGGTCACCCACCTTATTTACCACGACATCGCCGATGGTCGGTAGTCTCTCTGTAGGAAGACTCTCAGACTGGTGTCATTTAGACAGGAAATGACACGTTGATTTGAAGCTGTCAGTGGGCCTGCGTGGGTCTGTTAGTTTGTAGTTATTAGTCACACTTGTTAACTGTGATGCAGGAGAGAGTTGAGTCAGTGGACTGACTCTTCCTGGATCCGATAGCAGCCAATCATGTCGCTCCTGTCATAAGCTGCAGGCGTATTGCACTCGTGGCGTTTCTGTAGCTCCAACGTGTTATTTATCGATAGGCTGAAAGAGATACGTTTCATGCTTTTCATATGTTAGCACAACAACACTGAACCAATAAAACCTCATTGTCTGCAGGACCCTCGGCTGGGTCCAGAGGGGTTTCTTTGATCCCTGTCACTGATTGATCCTTTAAGCTTCATGATTTAATCCCGGTATAGGAGACGATCGTTCCTGTCACCCTCCACTGCACATCATCAAAACTTTATTGAAAAGGATCACTGCCTCATACTACTACTACTATTACTGCCACCACTACCAACAATAATAATGTGAAAACAGAAACCTGTGGGTTCTCCTGGCAGAGAGCGCTGGTAGTTCTGATCCCAGAGCAGCTGGAGAAACACCAGGTCACATGGGATCAGGCTTTCCCTCCAAACAGCTGGCTAAACAAGCCCAGGCTGACCTGACTCACACACACACACACACACACACATTAAATATGTGAACACACATGCACGTTCACATGCACAACATCACGTCTCAGCTCACCAATCAATCCACTAAAACATGTAAGTACAACACAGAAGGTCAGAGTAGTTCCAGGGTGGATATGAGCGATGGGCCTCATTTATTAAAGTGTTCACACAGAACTGAGGAAAGCTGCTTTGACTTTATGGAATAAGATGCTTCAGCTGCAGTCCAGACATGAGGAGATTTTCAAAATCATAGCGGGGGGTCTACAAAACTTTAAAACACATATACACTCTCCCTTTCTCTCTCTCTTCCCTCTGTCTCAAGAGGAAGTTGGGAAGTTGGCCCCGCCTCTTCCTGCCACCAGCAACTCCTTCCTTGTTTGATCGTCCCATCCATCCCGGGTACTGTCTGCACTCTGACAACCCCCCTGGCTTTGGACAAATAAGGGAAACTCGAGAGCTGTGGACATCAGCAGTGTGTGTGTGTGTGTGTGTGTGTGTGTGTGTGTGTGTGTGTGTGTGAAAGTGTGAGTGTGAGTGTGAAAGTGTGTGAATGCATGGGTGGCTATGTTCAATGGGAGAGATAACCTAGATTTATTGTATCACGGTCAAATTCCATTTAGAGAACACTGTTCCGCTACAGCTTTTCAAAGTAAAACGACGGACATGTTAGTAATATTATTTGTTAATGTTTTTTATTATATGTCCTTTAGATTCATACATTTTAAAAATGAAATATCATTAACTCAATATAGGTGATGCAGCCTGGTTTATTTTTGGAACTATTTCAGGTGAACACCCACGTATTCATCGCCATGCAGTGATTCTTAGGTGTACAGTCTCCCACTGCCCTCCACATGCACTTCCTATGGAAACAGGGAAAGTAGTCCCTGATAGTTCACAGCATATTATTTTTGTATCAGATTTTGTGCAGATTTACTAATCTTCTCCAATCTACTTCGCCAAACTTTTAGCTATATTTCATTTAGTTTACTTTGGAGCTGCTACAAGTTCTCATTTTCTCACTTTTGAGATAATGCTAGTGGCCTACTATCACTCAACATGCTAAAGTGTTAGCATGGAGCCTCCTGACTCAACATAGTGCATGCTAAAGTGTTAGCATGGAGTACCGGAGTGAATGATCTACCAGGGATACGTGGATGATTTTGGTGTTTTCATTACTGAACGTGTAAGTTGAACAATCAGCCGATCTCCCATAAACTCGGTGTATTCCTTTTAATAAGAAAAAATAAAATAACCTTTAATATAGTTAAGTAGTTTATCAATTAAACAGTTTAAAAACGAACATGCCAGAGGGATATTTTTAATAGCTTACCAAACTGGGATGTGAAGCAGTGATGGTAGGGTTGGGCAGTGGTAGCACTTGTTTGATGGCAAGTGTTTGTTGGGGGCGTGTCTGCAGGGTTCATCCATCATGTTTCCAGGGGGGATCATTAACGTGTAACAACATTGTTCACAGCTTATCAGAACATTTACGTCTCACCCTGAGATGTCCGCGCCCTGACAGATCGCCCTGCCGTCCCTGACAAAGATGGATTGAGCTGAAATGCCAGCGGAGAGGGAGATGAGGAGCAGCAGGATGGAGAGGAGTGGTTGGCCCAAATACCCCAACTAAATTTAGGGGACACAGTGGGGGTGAGGAGGAGGGGTGGGGGGTGAGGGGTCACTGGACGATATCTGGCATGTAAGCTCCTGTAGCCTGTGGCTTTCTTTCTGTTGACTCTCTCTCTCTCTGTCTGTCTCTCTCTCTGTCTCTCTCTCTCTCTCTCTCTCTCTCTCTCTCTCTCTCTATCACCTACGGTATTTCTGGCAGCAACAACAAAGAAAAGGGCTTTTGCAGATGAATGCCGACTACATGTGATGTGAAGTGTGTCTCCATTTGCAGATTACGGGAGATAAGTGGCACAGATTGGAGTTTTAGTTCTACAAACACCAGAAATAATCTCATTGGTTGAGTTAAACCTCAAAGGGCAGAGCCAAAAAAAAAAGAAAAGAAGCAGTGCAGTGAAGAGGTAACAGAGGAGCTAGCTAATATTATGAAGCTTAGCGCTCTGATGCTAACAGAAAAAAAATACAATCCAGCCATACTTAGTTATCTGGGTTATCTAGTTAGCCTAGCTGACCTTCCAAGTTCAAACTAGCCATACTAGCCTATAGCTATCTAGGTTAGCTGTTAGCTAGTCTGCTGACCTTCCAACATCATGAATGTCATGTTGATGAATTAATGTAAATAGAAGTCATTGACATTTCTATTTTTTATTTCTATTTCGAGTTCCTTCTTTGTCATTCAAGTTTGTCAGTTAGCTAACTTGTGCTCTTCTTTGGCTCCGCCCACCAATGTTTAACTCAGCTAATGATGTTATTTCTGCCTCCTGAGCAGCTCCAAGTTATGACAAAATGATGACCTTTAACCTTCCCCGCAACAAGGTTTGTGTCAGTGAACCGTAAGTAACACACATGGACCTTTATTAGACGTTTGTTTGTTTTAAACGCAAGAAGCAACCAAATCCACATCGTTTGATTTTCTGACAAAATAACACGTGAATGCAATGCTGCTTAGTGACCAACTTTTAGGTCCCAGATGTCGGAGCTTCCCACTAGCACTTGAACGCACAATAAAACTCTGCAGTGGGGCGTTCAGTGTCGGGGCAAGCGGGAAAACCAGAAACCAGACTACCAAGGTTCAGGGGCATTTCCCGGTGCACAGGATGTGATGTAACCAGCCCATGTGCCTCGGGAGAGATTAAACCGGGCGATGCTCCACTGACAATGAACTGTCTTTGTGACTGATGGAACGTTCATGCTGTAAAGAGAGGACCTCAAAGAGAGCAGCAAGTCAGCATGGTCAGTCAATTTATAGCACTCCACTCAGTGGCCCTTCAGTGAGGGATTCACTGTGTAACCCTATCTGTTCAATCCAGACCCCCCCTCCCACCGTCACCACACACACACACACACACACACACACACACACACACACACACACACACACACACACACACACACACACATTTCCATTCCTATGGAAGATATAATTAGACTGTACTGGCTCTGCTGTGGAACAAAATTGAGTGAAACACAAATGTCATCTCATAATACTTTGTATAATTTGTATAAAACATGTTGCTTTGGAAATCGAATGGCAACAATAAAAAGATGCATTTGTTAATTTGAATACAAATTAAAAAATACATTTTAAATGACAATGCATTTATTCAGGGTTAGGTTTTTCCACTTGCTTCATATTTTTTATATCAGAAAGTATTTGTTTGTGGATTGTCCTCTGTAGGTTTTGTTTCTTTAAATCCAATAAAATCTACGGTACATCCTCTTTTTAACCAGACCTAGACCATCATATACACATGTATATGAAAACACAATGAAAAAGCAAAAGACAGAAACACACACAGCTGCAGACACAAACACTCATATAGAAACACACAGTCCTGCCAAGACACAGGTTCACACACTAGGACACACAGACAGAAACAGTGTTGCTATCTGCCAATCTGGGACCCTAATGTCTACCCCAGCATGCACACACACACACACACACACACACACACACACACACACACACACACACACACACACACACACACGCGCGCGCGTGCGCGCGCGTACATCCAAATCTGGACTTGAGCTGCTCTGTTGATTTAAGATTTATTGATGCTAAAATGCTACACATTTATTTCCATGTACAAAAAAAAACACAAATATTTAGTGTCAGGGTGTAAAAGCATCTGAACTGTATTTAGACCATCATGGGATACCAAAACTTTCCATTGAAACACATAATAATAATAATAATAATAATAATACTCATAAAACTAATAATATTAGCAATAATAATAATAATAATAATCTTAATGTTATCATTAACATTAATAATGTTGATAAGAATGACAACACCAACAACAACACCAACAACAACAACAATAATAATAATAATAATAATAATATATTCATTCATACTTGTGTTGAACCAATCAAAATGTAGCATGAGAATCAGTTCAGGCTTTCCATAGACAACCAGCAAAGTATTGATCAATTATATTATAAATATGTAATATAACAACACAACGTGCATCATACTGGAGGTCGACTACTCTACGCTGTCTGACATGCATCCTGATGGATTGGTCTAACTTTAGTAACTTCATGATACATCCAAAGGGATTTCCTTCTAACATGAGTATTATTGTGTATGTGAACTACAGCAGCGTTGAGTCTGGGACGCTGCAGCGTTGAGGGGTTTTGTTGAAAACCATCATGAATGGCAGCTTTCTCTCTCAGGCTCCACCACTATTATTGCAGCGCCTCCCTCCTGCTCCCGGGGGCACGGCAGCTTTCACCAACTTTAAATGATTTACATTTTCATCGACATTGACGTTTGTTTTCTGTCAGTCTCCGTGTTTTAAACATGCGACGACACCAAGACATGCTCCCCGGGGCAAAGGTCAGAAAGTTTGAAACCCATTACAAGCTGAAGCCCTGGGCCTCGTGTTCACAGTGGAGGAGAGGAGGGATACATTGGGGGACAGATCTCCTCCAGTTGGAGATCACTGTGTTCTGACAAGAAGAAGAAAAAAAACAATAAAAACAACAAAGGAAAACTGTTTTACCATCCATACACTGCAGAGTCAGTAAATAAAATCTAGATTCAATTTCATCTCCAAATCATTCAGGATTCAATGAATTCATTCTCCATTATTAAGACTTAAACTTTTAAATTTTTTTATTTGAAAACTTTTTTTTCGTTTTGACGCAAACCCAAACAATCAACCAATTCAAAGACTCATAATCCAAGTCTGTCTGTTAGTATAACAGCCTCATATTTCACCTTTAAAACTAATAATCTGTGACTTCCATATAAATAAACATCTGTTTTGCTAATCTTTATCGCAGATAGGAATAATCTAACACTGCTTCTCCATCTGCTGCTCTCAACACCCGGTGTCAGGTAGGTGTTTCCTGGGAGAAACCCTCTGGAGACAGGAAGTGATGCGTTTTACGTTTCAACATAAGAAGAACTGGGTAGTTAGCGTGAGCAGCGATAGCCACCGTGGCTGAACAGACAAAGAAAAGAGCGCCACCTACAGGAACTCAAACTCCATCAACAGGAAACCCAAGGAGGAAGACATCACAGTACTGGACACACTGTTTGATTGACAGGTGATCTCTGGGAAGAGCAGTGAGGAACACCACAGTGAGGAACACCACAGTGAAGAACACCACAGTGAAGAACACCACAGTGAGGAACACCACAGTGAGGAACACCACAGTGAGGAACACCACAGTGAAGAACACCACAGTGAGGAACACCACAGTGAGGGACACCACAGTGAGGGACACCACAGTGAGGAACACCACAGTGAAGAACACCACAGTGAGGAACACCACAGTGAGGCTGAGAGACGAAGATGGAGACTGGATAGAAAAAGCAGGATGATCATTTTCACTATATTTAGTTGGTTTTATCTGACTGTGTTTTAGTCCGTGGTGCGTTCAGGCGTGTCCAGCTGTCCTCTCTCCCTGAGGGGAGGAGGGCGAGCGAGGAGGAGCGGTGATGTGTGAGCTGTGGTGGTCTGGACGCCGGAGGACCGCTCACTGCTGGCGTCCAGATGTGGTGTTGAGGGAAGGGTTCACCGCCGTAGCTCCGGACCGACGCGTGGCGCTTCCATCTGAGGAGTGACACGGACCCTGACAGGAGCCTGGCTGACGTGCACACACACACACACACACACACACACACACACACACACACACACGTATGTTCCTGCATACAGAGTGGATGCGCCAACACATACTCACGCATTTGACCTGCTGGATTTAGTCCCTAATCTCTAACCCAGCCTAACCCTAACCCCTAACCCTAACCCTAGTCCTAGTCCCAAACTAGATGACACCAAGACATGCTCCCCGGGGCAAAGGTCAGAAGATTTGCAACCCATTAGCTGAAGCTGAAGCTGAAGTCCCGGGCCTCGTTTCCACAGTGGAGGAGAGGAGGGATACGTTGATGTGAACAGACCTCCTCCAGTTGGAGATCACCAGGAACGTCTTCAGACTAGAAGAAGAAACAAATAATAGAAAAATGCAAGTTTGACCGTTCGTCCCGTTGCTCGGGTCAGTTTCAGTTCAACTGGTAGAAAATAGAGATTCAATTGGATCTCCAAATCATTCAGTAACAACTGAACATTTTTTTCTCTTTCATTTTGAAGCAAACCAAACAAATCAACCAATTCAATCCCTAAGTTGAATGAATTATTGATTATTGATTATTATGTATTGGACCTCAGCTCCGTTGAGAACCCCTGTGGTTCAGTCCAGTCCAGATCCTTTTGACCATCCTTGCTTGTGAAGGATGGATCTGCTCTGCTGCTCTCTATTGCTGACTGATATACTGATTCAACCTCTTTTACATGTTCTGATCCAAACAGCAAGGAAGTGAGGAGGAGCAAAACGTCTCACGGTGGAGGATTTTCCTGTCTGTCCTTGTGAGGACGTTTGGTCTTTATAAGCATAAAAATGAAAGAACAGACACACACACACACAGCTGGGCCCCCATGTGTGTTCAGTGTATGTACAGGAGTAAATCAGGGTGTGTGTTTGTGAAAGCCTGAGCATGTGTGTGTGTGTGTGTGTGTACAGCTGATGCTCAGACATTTTTCAACCCTGCTTGTTCATCTAAATCACAGTTCAGCTGACTGTTGCTTCACAGATGGAACTAAATACTACGGCGACCTCAGAAAGTAACAGAAATGGAAAAGAAGTGGAAGGAAGAAGGAGTCAGAGCTGAGGACAGATGTAGGAAGAAGGAGTCAGAGCTAAGGAGAGATGACAGAAACCCCCCCCCATCCCAAGACGGTGGATTCTTACAGTAAAATATCGTCTACTGCTGCTTTAAGTTTGATGAGCTAGCAGCAATTTCTCCCTTTCTCACCCTCCCGGACTCCCTTTCTCTCCCCTGTTCATCCACAAAAGCCGGGGGGGAGGGGGTTATATTTACAGCATGTAGACACGTGAAGGTCAGACGCGTAAAGCGCTCCTGATGGCTTTGCCAAATGGCAGCTCTTGCCTCTTGCAAGCCTCCCGCCGGCGTCCGGAGAGGAGATGTCATTTACACCGGCCGGCTCGGACGACCGAACGCGAGCGGCGTCCGCGGTGAGAATCGAGAGCGACTCTGGGAGGTGACGAGGAGCCGGAGCTGCAGCGATAATAAAACTAGGACCGCGGGGTGGAAGGACATTGTGCAGCAGGCTGTTCTCCGACACGGGAGGAAAAAAAACAAAAACCCCCTGGTTTCTGGAGCGAGGCCGTAAAGGGACGTCTGAGGCCCCCGGGTCGTGTCCAGCAAATAATTCACGTTGAAAAGTTTTTTCCTCCTTAATTTTCGGTCTGGCAGCTCCTTTCCCCTTCCAGTAATTTAGGGCTTGTTCCTTGGGAGCGGTGGGCATTGGGCATGAATCACCCGCCGCCCGCCGAAGGCCTCGCTCAAGAGCGTAAATGTACAACCACCAGAGGCCTCTCGCTGCGAGTGTAAACAGCACCTCCATAACCGCTGTGTTCCCATGGAAACGCCGTCAACTCGATACCCCCTCAGAACCCGTTTCCACGCGGCCTCGGGGACGGACGGAAACATTCCTGGAGAAATTGAAAGCGTTCGGTTGTTTGTTGAGGGTTTCGTTGCGTTGGATTTTCCAAGACGCCTGAACACATCGCTGAAGCGTCTGTTCGGTGGAGGACAGGTGCTGCTCTGTAGCGCCACCTGTCCTCCGGGCCTGTAAAACGTTGCGAGGTTCCACCGTTCACGCTCACCCGGTCCAGGAAGTGGGTGGTCCGTCTGACCTCCAGCACCCCCCCCCCCGGGGGTCAAAGGTGAACGGCGTAAAGCGCGGCTGTCCGTGTTTGACTTTGACCCCGGGTGGGAGGCTCTGAAGGATTTGACCTGGAAGGGTGTAAACTTTACTGTAAACACGACTCGTAAAACTTTACTTTACATGCAACTATGAAAAAACTATTTCAATGGATATATCAAAGCAACGTAGCTAAAAGTGTATTAACATCATTGTTTTGTTTTGCATTAAGATTTACACAGTATTACGTATAAAGTACAAAGTACAAAGTATAAGTACATTTTCCCTTTGGTTAATACTATATAAGGTATATAAGGTCGCTGTAAAAAGTGTTACCAGATAATTCATCAAACTTAAAACCACAAGACTCCCACAGTTCAAGCAGCGCTGGATGGCGTCCGTGGCGGGTCGGTGGGGGCGTGGAGGAGGAAGACACCTTTCACCCGGAGGTTTGAACCCCTGTCAGCAAGCATCCGCCCTGCTGAAGTGTCCTTGAGCAACACACTGGCTCCCTACCAGCTCTGACCTCTGACCTCCCTGGAGCACGGCAAGAGAAAAGAGGATTTCCCTCCAGGGCCTCTTGGTTGGCTGCAGCTCCAGGTACTTTCATCCTCCGGTCTGTCCTCTCTCTCTCGACCGCCAACTATCCAATAAAGGCAAAAATAGATTAAAAAAAAAATCAATTGAAATAATAAAGAAGTGGAACATTATTATCTAGTGGCCCAGGATTCTTACTGCCTTCAGCAGCAGAACCTCACGGTACCTTCTGAGATGATGGAGTGTGGCTCCATGCTTCCTGCCTCAGGCCTGCAGTAGACCGGGCATCTGATACGAACACACACACACACACACACACACACACACACACACGCACACACACACACACACACACACACACACACAGCTGATGGCTTTAACATCTTAAGTCCGGCTTGGGTTTTTACAGTCTTGGCCTGGCCGGCAGGATTCCTGAAATAGATACGGCCGAGCCCCGAGGCGGGAGAGACGACACTGTCAGAGACGATCTCTCAGCTTCTCCGTTTTGCTTCAATTCCCGAATCACATTTTTATTACCGGTGCGCTACAAACGCCGGCGAGGCCGCGAGACGCCGCCGCGCCGCCGTAAATATGTCCCTCGTCCGTAACTCAGAGAGCCTCTTTGTAACCGATCGCGGTTCTTTCTCCCCTCAGATCCGAGCGGCTCGTCGACCCCGTAAACTATTACCGGGGCTTTTATTTATAGAGGAAGCGGAGAACGTAAAAGACGGTCGCATCCACGACGAGCGCACGATAAAGCCCGTCTGTCTTCGTGGGTCAAGTGGTGTCACTCACCAAACACCCCCCCCACCCCCCCCGGGTCCCGTTTAACAATGTCACAGCGTCGGCCACAGCATCACACTTTCAGCCCCTTCAATACAGCTGCTGCTCCCGCCGCCGCCACGCCGCGCCACCTCCTCCTGTATTTACCGTCCACTTAGTCCCGCGTCCTCCTCCGCCGGGCCGACAACGCGGCACCCCCCCCCCCCCCCCCAGTTGTCACCGCCCCCCCCCCCCCCGGGAGCCTGTCAGGACGCACTTGGCACCGCCGCATTATGCTGCGGGCGTTGTTGCCCGGTGGTACGCGGTGACTTGCTGGCATCAAACATCGCAACGCTTCGTTTGTCAGCAGCTGTCTCCCGGAGACGGGGAGAAAAATCACGCTGAAGATGTTTTCGCTTCCTGACGCTTGTGAAAAGATGTTTGAAAATGTCAGGATTTTTTAAACTATTAGTAGGGAAATCTATTTTTTTTTCCCCACCAAAATTGAAGTTAAAATAGTCAACAGGTTGATTTACTGTAATGCATACACTTTCTCTTTCTCCGTCTCACACACATGCAGGGTATAGATGTATGCAAGCATTACACACTCTTTCTCTTTCTCACACACACACACACACACACACACACACACACACGCACACACACACTCAACATACGTCAGTCCCACAGCTGTACCATGTAGCGCTGGACAAGCAGCGTTTCAGAGCGCTGGACGGGGAACGGCGAGGTGTGAAGACAAACATGCTTAAAAACATAAAACACATCCACGCTTGAGGAAACATGAAAGACTGTAACACACCACCTCTCACCTTTCTCTCTCACACACACACACACACACACACACACACACACACACACACACACACACACACACACTAGTTAAGTGTACCTGTCACTTTATTTGTGTATGTATTTGATGACATCATAATCAAAAGATATTAAAACAGTTTATTAAACTTTGTTGTGGCTCTCCTGTAAAGTTAGCTCACACCTCTTTACGCCCCTCTGGCTGCGAGCCCTCCACACACACACACACACACACACACACACGCACACACACACACACACACACACACACACACACCATGCGACATTGATTACCCCCGCTGCATCCAGCCCCCGGGGTCCGCGGGCTCCAGAAGCGACACCTTAGCCCAGGATTTAATTTTGTGCGAAGGAAAACACATGATGTAGCCGGGGTTGTTTTGGAGGCCCGGCGCAGCAGCCGCGGTGAGGCGGGACGTTTTATGAGCTGTTGCCTGATTTGTTCCTGCAGCCGGCGGAGCGACGCTAAATCAATGCGTCCAGCTGTTCTCCGAGCTCGCCGGGGCTCTCCGGGCGCGCAGCAGGTGTATGGCCCGCGAGGCCCCGGTCACACACACCCGCTCACATAACAAATAATAACGGCCTCCACACACGGCCCATCCATCACCGTTATGGCCCGGCCCGGAGAGACCGCCACTCACACACACACACACACACACGCTGAAACACACTGGGCATATAGGCACACATGCATACGCTCATACACAGTTATGGAAACACACACACACACACACACACACACACACTGGAAGGCATGGTTGCACATACAAGCACACACACAGACACACACACGCACACACACACACATGTAATGGCACACATACACACCAACAGGCGCACACACACACACACACTGAAACTCATATGCGGTGGCAAACATGCACACATGCTACACACATTGCATTCATGTAGTGACAGACACACACACACACACACACACACACACACACTGACGGGCACACCTGCACATATATATGAGCACACGCACACGCACACACACACACACACACACACACACACACACACTCAGGCAAGTGTATATATGCACACATGGTGACTCTGTTCTGACAAACTCAGTACACAGGAATAACAGGCATACCTTCATAGTAGACGAGACACAAACACTCCAGCTAGCACAACACACACACACACACACACACACACACACACACACACACACACACACACACACACACACACACACACTCAGGGGGGTGATCTATCATGGTTATGGCCCGGCTCCACTCAGAACTGTTTTTTCTTGCAGACCGAGCCAGCGAACCAGTTGAAGGAAAATGTTCCATGTGGTTCGGTCGCCAAATGGGACGTCTGCCTCCGAGCCGCCGCAGAGAGACGTTAGACAGCAGCTAGACAGCTGGGGGGGAGGGGGGGGGGGGGGGAGGAGTAGGGGAGGAGGAGGGGAGGAGGGGGGAGGAGGAGGGGAGGAGTAGGGGAGGAGGGGGGAGGAGGAGGGGAGGAACCATGAACACCAAGCTGCACGTTTACATGTTTAGATGTTGGGATCCAGATGGAAACAGGAAAAGGAAGCAGAGACGCTTTCCCACAATGCAACACAACCAGTCATGTGATGTTTGACACCGATAGAGGATCGACAGCGTCTCATTGGTTCAGACTGACCAGACCCACCAGACCCACCAGACCGACAGTTCAGACCCACCAGACCCACCAGACCCACCAGACCGACGGTTCAGACCCACCAGACCGACCAGACCCACCAGACCCACCAGACCGACGGTTCAGACCCACCAGACCCACCAGACCGACGGTTCAGACCCACCAGACCCACCAGACCGACGGTTCAGACCGACCAGACCCACCAGACCGACGGTTCAGACCGACCAGACCCACCAGACCCACCAGACTGACCAGACCCACCAGACCCACCAGACCGACGGTTCAGACCGACCAGACCGACCAGACCCACCAGACCCACCAGACTGACCAGACCCACCAGACTGACCAGACCCACCAGACCCACCAGACCGACGGTTCAGACCCACCAGACCGACCAGACCGACAGTTCAGACCGACCAGACCCACCAGACCCACCAGACCGACAGTTCAGACCCACCAGACCCACCAGACCGACAGTTCAGACCCACCAGACCCACCAGACCCACCAGACTGACGGTTCAGACCGACCAGACCCACCAGACCGACCAGACCCACCAGACCCACCAGACCCACCAGACCCACCAGACCGACAGTTCAGACCCACCAGACCCACCAGACCGACGGTTCAGACCGACGAGACCCACCAGACCCACCAGACCAACAGTTCAGACCCACCAGACCCACCAGACCCACCAGACCCACCAGACCGACGGTTCAGACCGACGGTTCCCGCCAACTTCATTTACCAGAAGCTCCCAAGTACAAGAGCCGGACTGTGGAGAGGCCCCAAAATCAATTAGTCTTCCAAACTGAGAGGGTCCACATCTGGTGTAACTCTAAACTAGAGGGGGCAGAGTTCAGAGAGGAGGAGGAGGAGGAGGAGGAGGAGGAGGAGGAGGAGGAGGAGGAGGGGAGGAGGTAATTCAGCAGGTGATGGCAGCAAACTCCACTAAAGAGTCAAACACAGAGGAGATGAGAGGAGAGGAGAGGAGAGGAGAGGAGAGGGGGAAATGAGGAAAGGAAAGGAAAGGAAAGGAAAGGAAAGGAAAGGAAAAGAAAGGAGTGGAGTGGAGAGGAAGGAAAGGAGAGGAGCAAAGGAAAGGAGAAGAGGTGAGGAGGAGAGGAGGGAGAGGAGGAGAGGAGGGAGAAAGGAAGGAAAGGAAGGGAAAGGAAAGGAAAGGAAAAGAAAAGAAAGGAAAGGAAGGAAAGAAAGGAGTGGAGTGGAGAGGAAGGAAAGGAGAGGAGCAAAGGAAAGGAGAGGAGGTGAGGAGGAGAGGAGGGAGAGGAGGAGAGGCGGGAGAGGAGGAGAGGAGGGAGAAGAGGTGAGGAGGAGAGGAGGAGAGGAGGTGAGGAGGAGAGGAGGGAGAGGAGGGAGAGGAGGAGATGAGGAGAGGAGGGAGAGGAGGAGAGGAGGTGAGGAGGGAGAGGAGGGAGAGGAGGAGAGGAGGTGAGGAGGAGAGGAGGGAGAGGAGGAGAGGAGGTGAGGAGGAGCAGCGTGGAGACAGTGGAGTGATTCTGTGATTTGAGTTATTTTCTTATCAGTTTTCAGATTCTGCTCTGAACCTCCTTCCCACCCAGACGGAGCTCCGGGGTGGCAGGAACACCACGGCAAAACCAAGACATTTTATAAGAGTGAGTGTGTGTGTGTGTGAGAGTGTGTGTGCGTGTGTGTGTGTGTGTGTGTGTGTGTGTGTGTGTGTGTGTGTGTGTGTGTGTGTGTGTGTGTGTGTGCGTGTGACCTGAAGGCAAGAAGGCAACTGCTCCAGGGGAGGGACATATCTGCTCTGTTCTTAACAGCTGGTCCCTACAGTTGCCCTTTTCCTTACATGAAAGGGTAACAGCCGCCGTGTGTGTGTGTGTGTGTGTGTGAGAGAGAGAGAGAGAGTGTGTGTGTGTGTGTGTGTGAGAGAGAGAGAGAGAAAGAGACATGAAAGAGAAAGGCAGCAACAGGCATCACTAAGAAATATTCAGTGCCTTGTAAATCACAGCTACACTGGTGCATGACTTTAACAGAACCACTGGTGTGTGTGTGTGTGTGTGTGTGTGTGTGTGTGTATGTATGTATGTGTGTGTATGTGTGTGATAGTATTAGACTCAGCTGCTATTATTGAGTGCGTCTACATGGACAGTATACTCTCATCTCAACTATTCCTTCATACAAGAACAAACATCAACATCACATTGCGTTTCTCACTACCAGGATATGATGTCATCCTGGTCGTCGTGACGTGGCGGGTCACATGGTTTACCCCGGATGTCAGTTTCACCCCTTTCAGATTTCTCTCTGAAAGCACATCTCATTTTTTGTCACCGATCCCGGTCAAAGCGAGGCTCGGGTGTGAGCCAGGGCGGGGCCAATCAGCCATCTCTTTTTGGATTGGTAGAAATCAGCTGTCACTCAAACTGCACCTTGTAAAAGGAAGATTTAGTTTGGCGGTAAATCCACTCTTCAGCTCCGTTCGCTCAGGAGCCGTCCAGTGATTTGTAGTCATGGTGGAGTCAGTCGGCCATGTTGGTGGTTTAGTCCTGGTGTATTCAGTTCTCAGCAATTTGAACTGTAATTTGTTTTTAGTTCACAATTTATGTTTCTTCTTCTTCCTGACATGAAAAGTGGAGGCTGTAGTGGTTTTGAATCTCAGTTCTGCTTTGCTGAATTGAAAAGTGTTACAACGTCTGTACTGGTACTAGTGGTTTGGGGGGTCACCCACTGGACCGACACACAGATCCTCCATTTTTTACCCTGGAAGTGATGAAACGTCCACAGGGGTCAGGATGGGCGGGGCTTGTGTCCGCTAGGTGTTCAGTGTAATATCAAACACAAACAGGATGAAGATGCAAAAAGAGGACGTACCGGATGCTGACTTGGTCTGATGAGTCCCGACACTAGTCAATACATGACTCAACTATAAAGATGATTCTTTGATTTTATATTCACCAGTTATTAATTTCTCTTTCTTGTTTACTGCTGTGATCCTGTTCTGCTGCAGTCATGTTTCAGAGAAGAAGAAGAAGAAGAAGAAGAAGAAGAAGTCTCAAACCTCCTTTCACGGTACATAAAAGCTCCATTTCAATTCTCTTCAGGTTGTGGTCCCCAATACCAACTTTAAAACACAACTTTATTAACAGTGGCAGACCGGACAGAGCGTGGAGACCAAGTGGAGGTTAATCTCTGAGCTGTAGTGTGTCTGCAGGTCCAGACCATGTGATCACCATGCTTTTCTTCTTTTGGTTGATTTTTCCAAAGCGACTGTATTTTCCAGCGTTCCGCTATTAAACATGTCGCATGTTGTACCTCTGAGCATTAACACATTTCATATGTGACATTTAATTTCCTTAGCATAACAGTTGTGCGCTGGGTTGACTTCCACGGCGGCTCGCTTTACAGGGTGATATATTATCTGGTGTGAACCAGGTCAGCTGCTATAATGGCAGAGCAACAGCCAGCCGGCAGGAGAGGAAATGGCCGAGAAAGTATGAAACAGACGAGCTTTCAATTAGCACGGGTGGGGGGGCAGTACATTGTACGTGTGTGTGTGTGTGTGTGTGTGTGTGTGTGTGTTTTGTGCTGCACCAAATATCCACAAGGAATTGCACTTTTTTGTAGGTATTACCTGGAAGCTCTGGCGTGCTGTCGCTGTCTTGGGATCTGTGATTGTGTGTTTTATTGTGTTTTTATTCCACCACAGTGAAGCTGACGGCACATTTCTACACATCTGGACAACAATGTTTCTATTCTCTTCTACTGTTAGTTAGAATATAACAGTGTGTTCACGTGACGTTTGAGTCAGCAAAAGATTTGATTAACTGTATTTGAGACAGTTACACATGTTTCAAATACAGATGAATCAATACTCTAATGCATCAGATGATAATACTATATAATGGAGGTGAATCTAATCTGCCTCCTGTGTGGATCTGAGATCAGTTTGATCCTCCTGATCCTTTACGCAGTCTACATGATGCTGAACTGCTGCTGCTGTAACTTCATGTTAGATTACAAGAGTTGTAATCTAATGTTTAAATGACTTCGGTTTGTTTTTTCTTTCTGGTTGTTTCATTTTTGTTGTAAAATAAAAGTAGAAACAGTGAAACTCCTGCAGACAGCCTGCTGCTGAATGTCTGTTTGTCTTGCATTTGAAACCTGATGGAGCCACATCACTACGGTGTGTTTCTAAAGGTTTATAGGTAAGTTAAAAGGACGGACTAACTTGGATGCATACTGTATAAAATGCAACTTAGAATTGTCTGCAGTAGTAATGCAGGAGCGATGCATGAAGGATGGTTGTATGGCGGCTACGGCTGCGGCTGCCACCCGGTAACCACAAGTCAAAACAGAGGAGCAGCAGATTAACACCGGCCTCAACACCCGCTGATATTCTGCTGGATTGCGTCCCGTCTGCAGTCGTACCGATCCTCTCCTCCGCTCTCAGCAGCCATCATCGCCCCACTGCAGCTAGCCACTATAGACAAAACAACCCATCAGGCCCCAGTCACAACAGAGCGCCGCCCCGGGTCGTGACCTCTGCGGTGAGGCGGTGGCGTAGGGTTGTATTTCTCTCCGAGCGCCATCCCCCGCCTCGGTTTCTTCCCTCCTTTCTCCGTGTTTCTTGCGTCTGCGACTCCTCAGCGCTGCAGACCCTCCGGCTGATCCGGCGGCTCTGCCCATTAATCACACGGTGGTAAGGTTTAATGCCACAGCCAGGGCGGAGGTGAGGGAGCGGGAGAGCAGGTGACCCCGCCCCTCCGCCCCCCTCGTACCCCTATAAATTCACCCCAGGACAGAGGGCAGAGTCTGCTTGTCGTCCTGTCTCTCACTTCCTGTCTGATGTCATCACTGCAGACGAGGTGCAATCAATTACAAGGGGATATAATGGGACTGACAGGAGGTGTGTGTGTGTGTGTCTGTGTGTGTGTGTGTGTGTGTGTGAGGGAGTCAGTGTGTGTGTGTGTGTGTGTGTGTGTGATATTAATATATTACATTAATAGATAATACTCACATTACTACTGAAATCGATAGAAGTGATGATTTAAATTTCTTCCCATTTGTACAAAAATGCCTCATCATAATTTTACTTTCATGTTTTATAGTGAGATAAATTATTTTGTTTTTAATAGAATCATAATAATTTTACTTTCCCTCATTGTTGCTGTTTTTGCAATAGAATTATCTTAATTCATATTCATATATATCATATATGTAGCAGAACACCATATATATATCGTATATATATATATATATATACGATATATATCATATTTTTGTATTTCTTGTGTTTCATTATTGCTGTTGTTTTACTGTTTGATATATAAATAAAGTTACATCCAATTACAGCTGATGCTTTTACCCAGAGCCTTTTCACAATTAGAGCACGTGTTTCAGTGTCTAAACAGACTGTTTTTATATATTTATATTTATACTTACACTCAAAATGCCTTAGCTGATCAAATCACACACCATCCGGCATGATCTGTCTTCAGCACATATATCGCATGTCATGTGAAATCCCACCTCAAGGGGCAGGACGAATCAAATGCACCTCTCACAGGTATCATATCATAAGTAGGTTAATTACATTCTCAGTTGACGTTCCTGCCGGCGTCTCCTACTGAACTCTGCCACACAAAGAAGGTGTCCTACTTTAGTGAGACATAAAGACTGACATAAAGAGTAATGTAACAAGGGCACTTGAGACAAATTCACACCTCACCCCTTTTTAGAGCAGAAGTCATTTCTGACCTGGATCCATCCATACAAACATTTCCCACCATATTGATTGATTCTGATCAAAAACTCATTTCTTCACTATAGAGCTACTTACATCTTGCTTGTCTGAGTTCAGCTCTCCAATCCCAACGGGCCAATAGGCACTCCAGAAACCAAACAACAGGTTGTGTTCTTGTTACATTTTGATGCTCCATAATGCATGGATTTGATTTTCAGTTTATCTACGACCTGACAACTATTTATTTTGCGCTACTTTACACAGCGGAGGCACACAAAAAAATGTCTTTCTTTTTCTGTCCTGTTGGGTCATACACGCTGATCACGTGGGTGCTCCGGTGCTCGAGCACCCACCGAAAAGGTTGAGCACGGGGAAGGCCGATTAAAAAATAAATTAATAAATAAATGTATTAAAAAAAAGAAAACGCAACTGTTTATTCTATTATTACTTATTATTATCGGTGAACGTTTTAACTTTAGCTAGCGACACAGCAAGTGTAAAACACGGGTGATGATCGGGTAAAAACGTACAAATTTGTAATTAAAAAACCGAGAGAGATACCGAGTGTAAAGACAGTCAAAGTGAGGATCCACCACCAGATGAATTTGTAGCAGAGCAGTGTTGCATTTCATTTCTGTGTGTCTACGTTGACAGATGACGGTAGCCTGCACCACGGTAATTACTAAAGCAAACGCAATAAAAGTGATCTTGTGACAATCTTCACCTTGGTGGTATTCACTTAATTTGAGCACATAAATAAAATAAAAACAAAACATAAATCGGCGCCTATGTGTTAGGTGGTGAGGCAGCAACAGGGGAAGGCTGGACTTTGGGTCGTTTTCATTTATCAATATGTAGAAAAGACGTGCTTTCGGTGCTTTTAAGGTTGATTTTTGACCGTTGGCCCGACAGGACGGCATTGGAGAGTTGTGGCAAGACAGAGCAGCTCTATAGTGAAGCAATAAGGTCAGAATCAATGGGCATGATGGCTAAAGATCAAGGTCAAAGGTCAGAAATGGCTGTTAACTTGCTAACATCTGCTGTTTCTTCATTTTAGTTTCATTCATTTCTTTATTATACTTATTTCAGTTCAGTGCTACATGTCGGCCCTGCGTGGTCTCCATCATGAACCAGTAGGAATTAGACTTTGTCTGAGCTGTCAGCAGCAGCCAGATTGAATTACCTCCATAATACAGCATTATGGGATCAGCATGTCCTTTCACGAGCAGCGTCAACATAGACCAGAAACAATGGCTGACCAACATACACTGCATGATTACATGACACCCTGATGCACCTCCCGCGTGTGACACAAATATGAGGCCTGTTCTGTCTCATCCTGTTTACAGTCAATAAACAGCAGTGGTTGTTTAGTAAACCAGCCTGGAAAGTATAAAGCATAGTGTGACAGAGGGCCTCAACAGTTGCATTACGTTGGGAGGAAAAAGTTTGACTTCGTAGTCATTATGTTTGTAAGTTTGTTGGGGTAAATGTAATGCTTTTGTCTGCTATCAATGTTCTTAACATTTTAGCATGGTTTCAAGGCATGTCAGAGCTGCGGTGCCTCTTCTTTTTTAAGATTACGTTCTATGTTTTGGAGATACACAGGAGAGATGAGAGAGAATTGAACCCTCTGGTATAATAACGTCACAAATTCATGAGTCAGATTCAAAACCACAATGTCGTATTTACCTCCAGAGATTCATTCCTGAGATCCAAACCCACCCATCAAATGTGACAAATGTGAAAAAAAAGAAAAAAAGAAGTGAACTTTCGATTCCAGACATGATCTGAGTATTGGATAATTTACCTTCATTTTGAGTTGATAAATGGTAGAAGAGCTAAATGGAGGACAGATCCTCCCTTCATGGTGTCGGTTATCAGAAGAAACCAGATTCTGCATTTGAAAATATCTTTTAGAGGATACTGTTTTTAACCAGCGCATGTGGAGCGGAAACATTCATTTTGAAAAACGAAATGTTATGTTGGCGTATACATATAACATATACTTCCCTTTAGCCCCAAGCTAAAGTTCATAATGTTCAAAGACATTTGGGTTATGGTAGCTCTAAGATTCCCTTTCTTGTCTCTATCTGGTGCATCTGTATCTTTTTAATGTTAAAGAAATGTTAGATGAATAACTGGGACAGGGATTGAATGATCCTGTGGTCAACTACCAGCTGCATATGATGCCAACTGGGTCATAAGTAAGGTAAGAAGATGTTGCCAGGGCTCAAAACAGACAGAAAAGCCTTCTCAGCATTGTATGTTACTCATGAATTCATCACATACAGGGTTATGTTCACTTACTTCATGAAGTCTTAGTAATATAAATAAAATGGGGTCATGGAAATCAATATTTTAAAGCACAGTCAACAAAGGAACAAGGGCATTGTCCCTGTTTCTGAAGATACTTCAAGTGTCAGGTGTTGCCCTTAGGATATGGTCCATAATGCAGTACTCCTTCTTAGAACAATGCAACTGTTCACATATAGCAAGGTGCTTTGACCTTGTTTTGGGCCAATCCCTGAGGAGAGCCTTAACTATAAAGACCCCTGAACACATCACAGAGAAATCAAGCAACAACTGCCAACAGAGCAAAGAAGACCTACCAGCCACCAGCAGCAGAGTCAAGATACCAGCAAACCAGCAAACAGCAAATCCAATGCAAAGCTGCAGAAGCTGCAGAAGAAAGATGCATCTTCGTATTTTTTTACTTCTAGCCTCCATGGTAGTGAGAAGTAGCCAGCTGTCGTTGAATGACTGTACAGGATACATACGACGGCCGGAGGTGACTGACATCTCGGTTGAATGCGGTACTTCGTCCATAGGTCTGGCGATCCAAATGTGCCCAGTCGTCTACACCGGCTACAACGTGTCCCAACTGATCCTGAACGGAAACCTGAACCCAGAGTGCAGAGGTATCGTGGATGAGACCGTGGATCCACCCGTCGTTAGGTTCAACTTCCCTCTGAATAACAGCCACTCTTGTCAGAGCATTTTCAGGACCACCAGCTCTGCCGGGACGGGGGTGTTCTCTGACTTCTCTAACATCCAGACAGTCAACATCAGCGGTTCTATCCGGTCCAGCGACCCCACCACGGGCTCCATCACTTACAACGCCGAGCTGAAGTACTACTACTCCTGTGCCTATCCCTTAGAGTACCTGATCAACAACACCCAGATCGATGTGTCGGCTTCCTCCATCGCAGTGAAGGACAACAATGGGAGTTTCATCAGCACCCTGAGCCTGGAGCTGTTCAGTGACCCCAAATACACCCGGCCGCTGGTTGTGCCGAAGCAGGGGCTTGAACTGAGGTCCAAAGTGTACGTGGAGGTCAAAGCCACCAACCTGACGGACCAGTACAACGTCCTGCTGGACCGGTGCTACGCTTCCATTTCCCCGCTGCCCACCAACTCCAGCTTCTTCAACCTGTTCGTGCCCTGCTCCAAGGACCACATGACCACCCTGATCGAGAACGGAGACAGCCAGAGCGCCCGGTTCTCCTTCCCGGCCTTCCGCTTCCTCGAGCAGCAGAACGAGAAAGTGTCCACCTACTACCTTCACTGCATCACCCGGCTGTGTGAGTTCACCACCTGCAGCACCTTCAAGCAGTGCAACAGGAAGAAGAGGAGCGCCCCAGACGCGAAGAGGAGCGCCCCAGACGCAATAGATGTATCCGAGGTCCACACCCTCACCTCTAAGGAGATATCCACTAGATCCGAGGACGAGGAGACCAAAGCGGAGCCCTTGGCTGCCGGTGAGCGCGGTGAGGATGGTGATAACAACGTCGGGCTCGGTGCGGCGGTCGGCGTCCTGGCCTTCGTGACCTTCTTTGCCCTCTGCATCGCAGCTGTATTCTACAAGAGGCTCAGGAACTAATAACATCCATGAGCAGAGATGCGGGATGCCGGCCTCCGGCTAGAGGCTAAACACTTCTTGTGGTTGTAGTATATCGTATTCCACCTGCTCATACAACCTTTCTGGTGGACAGGGCTTGGCTCATCACTGCATCTGTTGGGGGATATTTGCTTGCTTATTTTGTTTTTATGTAGTAAAAATAAAATAAAATAAAACAAAATAAGAGGATGTGGTAGATTAGTTATTTAGTTAATTAACGAGTTAATTAGATTAGTCTTTAACTCTTTATTTTAAATGGACACAGGGAAGCTAAATGTGTTAATGCATGTATGTGCTTTATAAGCTTTGACAATAACAAAATAAGAGAAAAAAGGTAAACTGAAGGAAAAATAGCAAGAAAGTCCAGAACTCCAAGTCTTTGTGTCTGAAAGTTTGTGCAATGTTTTGAAAGTGAAGTCAATGTACATTTCAAAGTATTATGTCTGTAATTTATTTAATTTCTCTTATGGCTCTCAAGCACATAATTGAAAATACTCAATTTCCCTGCATCCAGAATCTGTTCATTCTCTTCATTGGCTCAGCACGGCTAACTCTGAAATGTGACTTTCACCTTCTAAATGAATTCACTACTCAAAAGCACCAAAGCCAAAGCACCACAGGCCCAGTATCCACCTCCTGTAAGAAATCAGATGTTATTGAAGCGCATGTGGGAATACAGAAAGTGAAATGGATTGTCCTTGTTTGTTACCCATCACTGACTTTGTATTTTCTCTCTGCATTTATTGCTTCTATTGTTGTATCAAATAAAGTAGAAAGAAAATAAAGTGGTAAAAATGAATTGAAGTGTCGATGTTGATTTTATTTGACAGATGTCATACATCATGATATGTGAAGGGTTTCTATACCTACAGCAAAACATCTCAATAATGATCCCTAGTGGCTTTTACTTTTATACAACCATTCTTTTTTTAGCTCGTTTTTTATTGTCACATTTTCAAAATGCTAAATATGGGGAGCCGGTGGACCTAGGTTCAAGCCCCCCACTGAAGTGTCCTTGAGCAACACAGTGAATCCCTACCTGCTCCCGGGCTGCTGTCCTGAATTACAGAATTACATTCATATGCATTTGCAGAAACAATGAGTCAGTAGTTTTAAACACTAAATACCACAGCACCATTAGTAGTGACATTAGACTACTACTACTACTACTACTACTACTACTACTACTAATGTACTAGTATCAGTACTAATGCTTTGATTCCCTGCTTGGACATCAACAGTGTAAGGCAGATCTGCCAAAGGACGTACTGTACTGTAGGAAGGAGTAGGAGGCAAATGGAAGAAAATCAGCTGCAGGGTAAAAACCAAAGTTGATTCTTCACAAAGAAAAAAAACAAATACCTGCACAGTGAATGCACATGTATATGCAAGTATACATATTGATAGAAAACACAAGTTCAAACAATGTCAATCAATTTATATATACATATATATATATATATAATTCCATAGAACTTGCATGCACGTGACATTGTAAAAACGTTTCCTGGTACAACAACCTCCTGAAACCTCCCTCCTCCTCCTCCTCCCCCTCCTCCTCCTTTGTGGAAGTCCCCAGAGGTTTACCGGCTGGCCCCGGGGCCCTAAAGGCCAGTCTATATGTCAGAAGAGGAAGCTGCCTGCCTACCTGGACACGCAGGGCAGTATATCTCTGACCCCACCGGGCCAGAAGTGCCCCGTCCCTCTCGGAGGTGCCGGGGAGGTGAAGGTTGATAGATGGAAAGAGGATGCCGAGCCCCCACATGAGGGGGACACAACCTGACCTGGGGTGCAAAGTTTTTACCAGCAGTTAGTGCTAGTTTTAATCTTCTTGTCGTACCGGGTGGGCGGGGTTTACTGCATCAGAACAATTCAGCTACTGCCAGGTAAGCTGTCAATCAAAGAAAGGTATACTATATTTCCAATACATTCCTGTGATTGAAGCTTCTGGTGCTCAGTGTCTCGTGTGGCGAACTCCGCCCACCTGGCACCCCAAGTAGGATAAAACAAACAAATACTATTTAGCCCAGGTCAACCCGTGCCTTACCTTTCCCCTCACATTTTACTGAGTTGTAAATAATGGCCTCCTGCGCTAAATAGGTCAAGAAAACAAATGGGGGGAAAGCACAGAGTTTCAAAAGAGAGCGTCACTGTAAGCCTATCCACACATACGGCTTACTTACACACACACACACACACACACACACACACACACACACACACACACACACACACACACACACACCACATGGAGTCTGTTATGCACGGGTTTCATACTAACCCCAAAACCTGATCAGATCTTAATTTGCTGTTGCGACGGGCGAGTCAGGAGTTGAACCGTTTCCCAGAGTCATGCAAGATTTGATGTACGGCGGTTTTGCGTCCAGTGAGGTTTGGCCTGGGAACCGTGAGCAGAGAGAAGGAGGGCAGGAGGGGAAGCCGGAAGGCCCAGGCAGCAGGAAGGAAGCCCATTTTTTTGGATTGCTCTCCAGTGTATAAGCATTATATATTCTTGGAGATTTATACTCTGAAGCTTCTTTTGGAGTTTGAGTTTGTCCTGACCAGGAAGTGTATCTGTCCTTCCGACTGTCTGGCTCCAGCTGCTGCGTGTCTATATGCATGTAGCAGATTGGATTTTAATTATACAAACATTTCTCAGAGGCAGAAACAATCTCACTGGTTGAGAGAAACCTCAGTGGGCGGAGCCAAAGAACCACAGTTCCTCTGGCTAGCGTCCAGTCGACACCAGAAGCGACTCTGAAAGGCACGCCTCGGCTCGCTGCTCCAACCTGCTCCGGCTTTTGCGCTTCAAGTCAGTTTATTTCCTGCCTGTGCGTGTAAACACACCATTTAACCCCGTTACGTAGATGACACAACACCAGTATCTTGATGTACTTTCTCGATTAAACAGACAATAACCGAGAATGATGAATGAATGAATGGATGATCCACGGTCACCTTTCTCTTACATATATTCCTTTTGGTTTCAGTTAGACATGTTCATCATGGACCGATGACCTCCCAAGTTCAAACTAGCCTTACTAACCTGTAGCTATCTAGATTAGCTAGTTAGCTAGCCTGCTAACCATCCAACATCATGGATGCCATGGTGATGAATGAATGAAAATAGAAGTCATGTTTTATTTATATTTTGATCAGTTCCTTCTTTGCCATTCCAGTTAACGCACTCTGAAAAACTGTGGTTCTTTGGCTCCGCCCACTGAAGTTTAACTCAACCAATGAGATTATTTCTTCCTCCAGAGCAGCTCTGTCTGTATAGATGGAGAGACAGACAGACAGACAGACAGACAGACAGCAGCAACAAACATAAGACAGAATAAACTACATAACAAAACGCCCTCATAAGATGAACTCTACGCCGTAGAGCCACCCGACCTCCTGACGTCTCAACAGACATGTCGGTTGTGTTTCCAGGCCCAGCGATGGCGTGCCGGCCTCGCCGTGCTGATGCGTTGGTGACGAGCAGCCTTGAGCATGCTAAACATATTACACTAGTTTACGACTGAACAACGGGAGGCAGGCCGGCTGGAGGACGGAGAGCAGGAGGAGGAAGCCCTGCTGTCCATGAACACAGACGAGTGTGTGTGTGTGTAAAAATGTGGGAAAACCTCAAACTGACCTACTTCTTAAAATGCACTTTCGTAGACTTGGTTTTATGCTTTCATGCAGCGTTTCTGAGCTACTTTTGAATCTGGTGTTGCTTCATGCTTTTACTGATTCAGTTACACATTCATGTCTTTATTTCTAACCACTCTTCTTCTGTATATACACACAGTACCTCTTATTTTATAAAAATATACAGAGTAATGCTATACAAATAAAGTTTATCATTACTACAACTACCACTAATAGTAATAATAATAAAACAAAAACTATTAGAATAAAATGAAAAAGAGGCTGTTTCATAATGTTTCATTTGATTTGGTTCAAGCTCTCGATGTCCCTCGTCAAACTTATCAAACTTCCTCCTCTGATTGACTGTTGAGAGCCGACTGGTGAGAGTTGGAAAAGCACATATACAGGCGTCCAGTTTCAGCTCCATAAATCTGGACTTCCCTGCGGAGAGAGATGAAACTGCCTCCTATAGGGCTGGCATGGGCAGACAGGAGGAGCCTCATACATCACATCAGCAGCATGCAGGCTCCTGCAGTACAGGTTAGATGGACAACCTGGTAACTCCCCCCATCTCTCTCTCTGGCAACTCAACTCAGTTCACATCAATCTGCTTTATTGGTATGAATGCTGGATGAAAAGTCAAAAGCATCGAAATACAATTAAATTAAAGGTAATACAAATAAATAGTACATAACATAACAGTAAACATGTGTGCTGTGCTACCTTGTTATTGAAGGATCTTGGTTGTATTTATTGCACTTTCAGTATTTCTGCATGATAGTGTTTCTTTACAAAGACAAAAAAGTCGAGCAGAAACTCTCAAATAATGAATCCAAGTAAGCAAAAATAAATGATTCCTCTCTCTGGCTGCAGCATCATTCAGTATATATATATACACACGGTTTCATGCAGGGCTTGAAATCTTGAAACCTTGAAATCTCTGTCAGCTCTACCAGCCACTTTGAGATGAGGGGCCCTGATCTGGTTCCTCTATAGATCAGTGGCTCTCCATCCTGGTCCTCGGGGGCCCAGAGCCCTGCTGGGTTTCATTCATCAGGATTGAGAATAATCTATAGAGGCTTTACAGGTTTGTCACTAATCTGCAAGCAACCACGCCTGGCGCCATCTGGGAGAATTGGCGGTGGGCAAATGATGGCTAAATAAAGATACACCTGGTTGTTGTGGTGGGGAAGTGGGTCAATTTACTTCTGAGGAAAAGGATAAGGTAGATTTGTTTCCAGATGTAAGTTACTGTGACACAGGAAGCCGTCTTGTCTTTAGCTTTAGCCCCTTTGGTCCTATCTGCACCTCTAAACTAACCAACTACCAGCAGGTTAGCATGTGACTACTAGCCACTGCTAGTGCTACAAGCTAGCGTTAGTTGCTTATAGAGGTAATACATCGATATAAATAATACATCACTATGGTGTGTTTGCATTGTGATAATCAAGCGTTATCAATAAAGTTGCTGAAAAGCATGTGGTTCCATTCTCTGCAGTCCGTCGGCCATATTTAAAAAAAATGTTCTGGCTGAAATCCAACAAGTGAATTTCAACCGGTGGCACACAGACGAGTTGCAATACTGTACAATCCTGTACAGTCTGTATGTACACACACACACACACACACACACACACACACACACACACACACACACACACCACTGACACAGCCAGGCAGTCTGTCTGTCAGGATGCCAAGTCATCAAGGGTCTTAAAGAGGACGGACTCCACGGACGTGACCTTCCAAACCGAGGAGAGATTTACGGTTGGGCGAGCAGCTTGGATCACGGATCACGTGCTCGCATTTGGATCCCAAAGCGGTTTTCATTATTTTCCTCATTAAAAGAAAATGGGGAACATTTCGACACAAGATGCTTCTGACCCCGATCCCGATCACACACAGCAGAGGGCTGGTTAGGGGAGTCGGGGCCTGGTGTGGAGGAATTCGGTCTGAAATTTCAGCCGGTGGTGTTTTCCAGCAGTGGTATTGTGTTATGGCTGGCAGAGCAGAGGGTCCGGGCCACACAGCGGTCGGCTTCCTCCCTCACATCTAAACAGCTGTGTAAATGTGTTGCGAGACGTGTGAGACAGTCGGCAAAATAAATGAGCTGCTGAGCAATTAGAGCTGCTCATCCCTCACCTGACCTCTCTTCACTCTGTCCTCAGTACTGATCCATCACCACCGGTCTTACTGCTGGGCTGCACCAATGGGCTTTGACGCCATTAGATACAATAATAAAAATAATACTAATAATAATGATAATAATGGTAATAATATTGATAATAATAACAATAATAATGATAGCAACAATAACGATAATAATGATAATAATAATAATAATAATAATAATAATGATAATAATATTGATAATAATAACAATAATAATGATAGCAACAATAACAATAATAATGATAATAATAATAATAATAACAATAATAATAATAACAATAATAATATTAACACTAATAATATTAATAATGTATTATTATAATAATAACAACAGCAACAACAACAATAATAATAATAATAATGATAATGATAATAATAATAAACTTAATTTATATAGCACTTGCAAAAACAAAAAGCATAACATACAATATAAAAACAAATAAAACAATAACAAATAAAACGGGAAATCAAAAGGACATTTTATTATTTATAAAAATAATAAAATATTAATTACGATAAATTTATAGACATAATACAGTATATAGTATAGTCTATATACACACATGTACAATTACACAACCACTTATGACTGGACATACCCAACCTCACACTAACACACACACACACACACACACACACACACACACACACACACACATGCTTTGCTAATATAGATACTCATGCATGCACACACCCAAACACCCACATACACACATATGCATGTATACAATTATGAAACTTAATTGATCCCTGTGATGAAATTAGGACGAATAAGCAGCAAAAGGATCCAGGATCCAGCAGCCGAAACAGAAAAGTTGAATAGAAAAATAAACAATACAAATAGAAGAGAAACAATTATTAATATGCAGCTGCTGACAATTTCAGCACGATAGATAGACTGTATGGGGAAAACATACTAAACTCACACACAAACACACTGATGCTCTGTCAGACAAAACCGTTCTCACTGCACTGTGTTTGTGTTTAACAGGGGCATGCTATCACTTCACTGAACCAGAGAAGAACAAGAGAGTGAAATATTTGTAGAATAAGAGAGAGACATTAAGGACGTTGAGAGAAATAGAAAAGGAGTGAGAGCAGGAGAGGACGAGCTGAGAGAGAGACAACGTAAGACAGAAGCAAAAGCAGAGGGACGAAGGGGAAGTGTTGAAAAGGGACCATGTGGCGAGAGAGTCATCGGCTCATTCATCCACAGGAGTTGGGAAGAGACGTCGAAGGAGAGGAAGACAGAAGAAAACAACACACTGACCCCTGGTTTCATCAGCCATGATTCAGAGAACACACTAAAACAACAAGACGTCACACACACTCAAAGCCTCAATGCAATAATAAAGACTTCTTCAATGTATTAAAGCGGTTCAACAAAAAACGTGAAAGATCATGATCGTCATCATCCAGCAAGCATTTGACAGGTAGGTGCAGCTTCAACGTCAACAAAACTTGTACATGGCACTATGCCGAGGTAAAAATTCATATTAAAACAGATTTGGAAACTGTTTGAACTGATACTAGAAAGATATTTGGTCCCGATTTCATAAAAGCAGTGACTGCCGACTGCCGATGTTGTTTCAACTTTCATATTTGGTCTATATTTAAGTTTAGTGCAGGCCGTCGTATCAACATCTATCAGCATCACAGTGAAGAAATCTGGAGACTCTGGAAATGTATGGAAGAAGAATTTGAAGATTTCCAAGTCTTTTTGTTTTGAAATTGTAGAATTTTTTTTTTGAAATCTATGAAGAAATATTGTTGTTCTGTCCTGATATACATAGGAGTACACATCTTCTGTGGTTTTAGAACCCTGTATCCTCACATATTGTGATATTTGTGATTGTGAAGAATAGGTTTGTAGGGGCAGGACGACAGGACGATCGTTGTTATTCAAGGCTGTCACCGGCACCTCAAAAAATCCAGGAGTGCATTCTCTTTATTTCTCTCATCAATAAAGACTCAAACATGCTCCTATGGCTGATTCCTATTTATTTGACCTGTCTGTAGGGATGCACAAACAGTCAATATATTCCTAATCTAAATCACAATACTGACTGCTGCAGTTTCACATCCTAAAGTTTAGACATGCACTGCAATATTTAGCAAAACAAAAAAAGTTTGTTTGTGAATATCATGCAGGCCTACCAGCTATTCTCCATGACAGTATGACTGACTGTGTGAGACAAAGATGTGCACTTCAACAATTGAATTCTTGTATGTGGGGAAAAAACCCCACCATGAAATCCAAATACTACTAAAAGAAAGACTGAGGTAGTACATAGAAATTGGGGAAAAAGTGACTGGATACAATTTTTTTTATACAACTTTTCACTTATTCACCAGGGCACACACCACGAAACGTGTTTTGGCAAGAAAGGTCTTCGGAGATAGGATAACTAGCTGACTCCTGAAGAAAAAAAGGCTCCTATCTTAGTCTGAAGCATTAAGTGCCACTGCCATGTGAGTCTTGCCACAATAGCAGTTCTGTGGGATCGTTTATAAGATGCAGATGTCCCCCAAATCCAGGATCACTCAACAAAAGGCTTATACTTACCCATCAGTCTGTTCCACTGAATTCTTTTCAAAAATAATACCACAGAGGTCAAGGGTGGCATGGGGGAGGGCCCGAGGAGTATCGAGGAACTGTCCGGCTGGCGGTTTTCTGGGGAACACCATGGACGTTGATGAAGCCCCGGAGCTTCCAAGTGTCTCTCATATTAAGGGTGAATACAGGCTCGGCAGTTGTGGCACAAATTTCCCAGCAACCACGTCTGGTGCCATCATGGAGGTCCAGTGGAGAACTGTCTGAACACAAACAATGGTTAAATATGTAACAACCAGACTATGAAAAAAAAATATCTGAAAAATATTGTTGTGGTGTGGAAGTAGGTAAAGATGTGAGGAAAACTGTCTTGTCTTCAGCCCTAGTCTCTACTCCAAAACACTCTGAGTTGGAGCTGGAGAAGAGTCAGCTCAGTTAACCTGAACTAACTGGTAGCTAGCTAACTAGCCAGGCTAATTTAGTTACTGTTAACATGGGACTACTAGCCACTGCTAACGCTAGCTTCTACTAGATACGTTAGCTAGTGTGCTAATCAGATGTGTTAACAACAAGACAGTGATGGTTAGCTGACCAGATACTATGGTTAGCTAGCTAACAAGCTACATGAGCTAAACACTAAATCAATCAGATGTATCAGTGATGAAATGATCAGTTCAGTAGAAACAAGCAGAAATTAACCATGAAGATTCAATTCTGTTGAGACAGACAAGTCATAAGTTTAATAAATGCAATCTCCTGTTTACAGTTATTGTTGCCCCAGAACTGAGGACCTCCAATATGGCCGCCAGAGGGTTTGTTATGTCACCTGAAAGCCCTCTGTAGCTTTTCTTGAACTTTGAGAGTAAAATCATCCCAGCCAATATTTTCAACACCAGGGTGCAAAAACAAGCTGTTCTTTCAGTTCAATTCACTCTTGATATGCAGGAACTGCAATCAAAATAATTTATCATATAATAAACTTTATTCATCACTTTTCAGAACAGAGTTACAATTACAATGCACTTGAGATACTGAAAAGAGACAGCAAAAAATAGTGAGGAAATATAAAATAATAAAATAATAATAAAGTAATTAAGGTCAGTATGAAAGTCAAATGGGTAAATGTGGTCCTGACGAGTGGTTTAAAGGACACTGATGTAGCCAGTCTAATTGTCTGAGTGCAACACAGCACAAAACCTGCTGTCTCAGCCAAACTTCAGGGAGTTTCCTAGCAAGCCACATCCTTCAAAATGTCCCTGTTCAGCTAAAACACACGAGAAACTATTTCTAGCGTTCAAAAAATCCAAACATTCAAGTACCATATTGAAGGGCTGATCTGGTGAACTTCCTGCAGTGTGCATTGACCCTAATCAAACCTGCCGCTGTCAACACACCTCCGGCGGCCGGCCGGCGCTGATATCTATATGCCGAGGAGAGCGGAGGTGTCAGGGCTGAGGGTGAAGAAGTGTGAGCGGAGGGAGACGTGGTGAGTGAGGACTCCATGTTTATTCCTCCATGGGGAGAGGGCTGTCGTTGCAGAATTCCTGTGAATGACGTATGGCCGCCAATCCCTGTGAGCCGGATAATTCACCTTTATAGGTCTGACGCAGCCGACGTGGACGTGACACTTCCACAATCGCGGCGAGAATTCACACCGGGCCCGACCACACGCGATACTGGGGGGTTTCAGGAGGGACAAGCACCAAGAGGTATGAGATGAGGAGGATGAATTGTCTCGGTGGGGAGCTTTCACTCACGGATCAAACAGGAGGAATACAATATGGCCGCTGCAGGATGGATATCAAGGCAGGTGTGATCAATGAAAGTGACAATGAAATGAAGAATGACTTTTTCACCTTGTTACTTAATTCTCCAGATCATAACATACATATTTAACAACAAATTTGTTTTCTCATATTATTTTATTGAAATCCTGTTACCTTTTACATAAACTCCATCACACATTTTAAACCCCCCCCCCCTCCTAACTTGGTGTGGTGGTGCATACTTGGATGTTCACCCCTGAAAACCCTGTTTCCTTCTCCTAAGACATTGTGGTTTTGAAGACATTTGTCACTGTCATGCGTTGGAGGAGGCCAGTGGTCCCTAACAGCTCTTCTGTTCTTTCACCAACACCAGCAAAATTCTCAAAAATGTCTTTATGACTTTAAAGCCCCTCAGCACAAACTGACCATAATGTATCTGCAGGAGATGATAGGGTTATTGATCAATACTCAATGATTACTTCACCGGTGCAACACTCCCAACCCATCTGTAGTACAGACCTGTGAACGTTTGATTGATTAGTGACATAAATAACAGACTGATGATTAAATCAGTTGTCAGGTACCTGATAGGGAAAGGTCAAAGTAAGCAAACAAGTTTCAAAAGGCTTCAGTATGTCACTATAGTTGTATCAGTGCACGTGAAAAATAAAATAAACCACACACACACATGAAGAGGGAGGGAGAGGAAGTGAAAGTCTGACATGGTGACAGGCTGGTGCAAACCCCGTCTCTTATTTACAACCTGCCGACAGCCAAGGTCGTCGCAAAGTCACTCAGACAACCCCTGGTCACCCCGAGCAAACGCCTCTTCCTGTTTCAGCTGGTGTTACACGGGGTCAGCCACCTCTCCGCCGCTCCGCTGCATGAAGAAAGAGAGTTAAAGAAGGAGTCGCCTCCGAGCTCCTGAAAGTGATGGCTGGCATAGTAAAACCCTCCACTGAAGACCGTGATGTTCACAACCCTCAGCCCTTTACTTACAAAGTAGTAAGAGTAATAGTAGTAAGAGTAATAGTAATAGTAATAGTAGTAATAGTAATAGTAATAGCAATAGTAGTAGTAGTAGTAATAGTAGTAATATTAATAGTAATAGTAGTAGTAGTATTAATAGAAATAGTAATAGGTTCAAGGTTTTTATTGTCATATACACAACGTTCACAGAAGCAAAAGTGTGCAATGAAATTCTTGTGTCTCTTCGACACCTAACGCTAATGCTAAATAGTAGTAATAGTAATAGTAATAGTAGTAGTAGTAGTAGTAATACTAATAGTAATAGAAATAGTAGTTGTAGTAGTAGTAATAGTAATAGTAATAGTAGTAGTAGTAGTAGTAGTAGTAGTAGTAGTAGTAGTAATAGTATGTTAGAGATCTGTGTTTTTTAAATATTGATAAATGAACATCAGGTAACAATTTGTTGTCCAAAAAGGAAATGTTCATTTGGAAAGAAACCGTTAAAATTGTTTTGAAATATTTGAAATATATAGACTCATATTGTGATGCATTAGTGATATTGAGATATTGTGAGTTATATTGTCTAAATTAACGATAAAGAGCAAATGCTGCTGAAAATCTCTCATTTCAAATCATCAAGTTACAGTTTTATTGCACTTCATACATTACATTATCAACATGAATGTGATTATTTAACATGTGATTTTGCTTGTTGTCACATATCAATATCTATAATAATAAAGTGATTGTGTCCGTGATGGGCCGGCCATCTGCCTGGAGCAGCTTCTTCTCCGGGTCAACAGTAGGAGCACCACATGCAACCGGCCCGTCCAGCGGTCATGTCTTTCCCAGGACGTCTGAAGCATGTGCTGTTTGACTTTTGGAGCATATGCTGCTTGAATTCTGCGGTGGTGCAGCCGTCTGGGGAATCCCCGAACCAAATTATCTATTACTGATAGGGTTTCATACGTGTAGTTATCGTGTCCTGCACCCCCCCCCCCCCGAGGCGTGGGCTAGTGGGTTCGGTTTACATGCAGGAAGAGAGCCTGCCTCGTGGCCTCCAGATATCCCAGATCAGATATCACACTCAGTTATCTCTGCTGGGCTTCCTGGGGTTTCCTTGGCTTGGCGGTAGAGCGGAGGCTAAATTCCTCCGTGCTCCATCCCCCTCCTGAAGGCCAGGCCTGGGGTTTCAGCGGCCCGGCTCCCCTGCCTTGGCTCCGGTTCTCCTGCGTCTCTCTAAGCGATTATAAACCTGCTCAGGTTTTCACCTGCTGCGGCCATGAAACTCAAACTGGCAGTAAAAAATGAGGAAAAAACCCCCACTTTCCCTCCCTCCTAGCTTGGATGGCGTGGTGGTATATACTCTGAAGTGTGCTGCAGAAATGCTTCCCTTCTGGTTGCGTCTGGTGTGGGAGGCTGCTGGAGGCGGAAGTGGACGGGAAGCTGGGAAGCAGAAATGGACGTTTCCAAGAATCATTTCAGGACAAGCCGCCTCCCAACTCCACCTCACTGTACCTCTGGATATCTATCAGTGTTTTTATGAGGAGAGCGGAGGATAGAGCTGTACTCTATAAAAGTTATTTTAAAAGGCCCCCCCCCCCCGCCGGCCCCCCCCCGCCCACCAACACCACCCCTTCATCCCTGGCATGTCGGACCTGCAGTGGAGCGTGTAATCGTAACACCATGTCCAAGGCCGGAGAGAACTCACAGGCCAAATTGTCCATGTCATCGCCCGCTTCTGGCTGTGAAATACTGGGTCTGACATCATCGGAGGGGCAAGGAGGGACTAGGGGGGGGAGGAGGGGGGAGTCGGAGAGGAGGTTGTGGAAGGATAAGACGAGGCGAGGAGGGGAGGGAGGAGCTGCTGGGAATGTTGTATCTGCTCAAATCGTTACGTTGAATCCCCCAGGCGGACATCCAAAATTATTACCTGGTTCCTTTTCCCCTTTAAGCGTTGTTTCCGCTGCCCTCCCCCTCCCCCTCCCCCTCCCCCTCCCGCTCGCCTCCCTCTGTCTTCCCACTCCTCTTTCTTCATCTGTCACTTCCTGCCTCTTCTTCAACTTGGAGTTGCTGGGCGAGGAGGTGACGGGTCAGCTCTTCTCCATCTTACATGGGGAAACTGTCACATCTAGTGTCAGGGCACTATACGAACTAAAATAAGTACCTACCTACCTACCTACCTACCTACCTACCCAACTAGCTACCTACCTTCCTATCTTCCTACCTACCTACCCAACTAGCTACCTACCTTCCTACCTTCCTACCTAGCTACCTACCTACCTACCCAACTAGCTACCTACCTACCTACCTACCTACCCAACTAGCTACCTACCTTCCTATCTTCCTACCTACCTACCCAACTAGCTACCTACCTACCTTCCTACCTACCTACCTACCCAACTAGCTACCTACCTACCTACCTACCCAACTAGCTACCTACCTACCTACCTACTTACCTACCTACCTACCTAACTACCTACCCAACTAGCTACCTACCTTTCTACCTACCTACCTTTATGATTTCAGTGAGAATTTAAGCTCATTCCACTGTTGCACTCTTTCGATGTGGATAATGCTTCAAATGTTAAATGTAATATGGCTATGTGGTGAACAGTGACAATAACTCAATCTAGTTCCTTGTTAACAAACAGTTATTGTCTGTTTGTTAACCTTAGAATAGAATAGAATAGAATAGAATAGAATAGAATAGAATAAAATGTGGATTAAATCACCACCTGCTCTTCATTTGAAAGTTTTTTGTTTGTTTCTGGATATTTTCTTCACAAAGTAAAACCACGTTCCTCATCCGGGGGAATGTTGTCTCGAACTTGAACTTGGTTGATTGCACCTGGACTGAATGACTTCCTGCAGGCGTTCCTCCGCCGTCCTTGGTATCGTCATCGCTGGCCTTGCCTGTTATGGACGGCAGACTCTCGGTGGGGAATTCCCCCTGGAGGACCCAGAGAGGCCACATGGCTGAAGGGCTGCAGTGGAACGAGCTCTCAGACAGACAGCCTGCTGGCCTGAAATCAGATCTGTCACCCTCTGAAATTTCACGATCCTTGAAAAGCGCTGCTAAAACCAGTGGCAGAACCAAAAGTTGATGACATCCAATCTGACGGTGCTGATCTGCTGATGTGCCTGTTTTACCGTCTGTTGCTCAGGCCTTCCATCCTCCCCACCTTGGCCCACTAGGGCATATGGGTTTTTGAAAGGGGATATCATATTGATATTATTAGACTGTCATCTTTAAATGTGACACATTTCATGCAAAAAGCTGCAAGCATTCAGTGTTTTATTCTAGTCGGGGTGGAAAAGCCTCTTAAAACAGCATTTAGACCATCATGGGACACGAAAACTGAAATCCTTTAGTGTCAGCAGCTCAGGCAGGGTGAAGCACGGCACCATTTCAATGGTAGGGGAACTCTAGGATCCATCAGGCCTTTAAAATGAAGAATTAACTCACAAAAAACATCATGTAAGAATTAAAGGAATAAATAAAATGTAATTGCAGGTTTTCATGCAGCTGTGGTCGGGGAGGAACTTCTGTCATCAGAGGAGGACGACGGCCCGATAGATCAGTCTGACGCCAGCGACTCTTCCTCTCTCTTTTACGTGACGGCGGCTGTAGACGGGAGGTTGGCAGCTGCGACCTCAGGAGACCCAGGGGCCAGCAGGCAGCGCTGACCGGCCCTCGCTGGTCCTTTTTAAGTGTATGACAGGTGAAATACGACAAGTTAATCCCCCCGACCCCCCCCCCCCCCCCCACCCCACCCCTCCTCCCCCGGGGACGCGGCCAGAGAGAAAAACGTTAGCCGTGACCTTGGAGTTTCAGATGCAAATACATTCTAGAGGAGACATCCAGCTGACCCCCGGGCGACCCCCATAGCTTACCCTGGACATGTACGAGGACCCGTACACTCACACTGAGGCTATTTCTCACAAGCAAACAATCACTCATTTCTGTTGGGGGGGGGGGGAAAAAAGCATGCACACAAACCATTAAGACACACACACACACACATGTTAACACTCACTCGTTGAGATAAAGCACACACGCAAACCGCCGTCGACAAACTGTTCCCTCGTCCTTTGTAGAAAAGTTGAAACTAACACAGACGCTCGCGCAGAAACTCAAATTTAGCTTAAATATTTTAAAGTCTTGTCTGCACATAAACACCTGAAACACGAGCACCGAGTCCATCGTGCACAGCCGAGAACATGTTAGTGGATAAATACACACATGTCCCATCTATTTATAAAGGTGTCTGCTTCATATTTATTTGAATGAGCGTGACTCACAAAGGAGCTTCTCAGCTTGCAGGTTTAAATTCAGCCACCGCAGCCAGAGAGCGAATCACACTGCACGGCTGTGAAGACGGGGTCCGTTACATTTTGGACACCTCGCTTGGAAACACATGAAACCGCTGTCCCATATTCCTATGCACCCCCCCCCCCCCCCCCCCGCCATGAAATGATACCTACCCTGTGTTAAAGCATAGGAAAGATGAAGATAAATCACTAATCCTTTTCTCACATGAGCTAATAACATAGCGCAGGCCCTGCGATGTAAATGATTATTACGTTCCAGACAGACGTTGGTTGGTTGTGTCTGTTTTTCCTGTGCGTCTGCCATCTATCCATCTTTGCAACTGTTCAAAACGGAGTCATGAAAGAAAAGCCGTAGCGCCCAGAGGGGCTGTGGAACCAGAAAATGAATCCGTGACCTTGACGCGACCTTGAAGAGGTACATGTACTACTTTTAGATATCAATATATCTGGAACAAGTTTCTGGGTTGCAGGGGCGGTCACATTCAGTTATACAGATCACACTTCAAATAAGTATTACCCAAAAGCCTCTGGGGCGTTATTGTTGGCCATTCAAATTTAAGAGCCACGTATGCAGGTGCCATCCCTCCCTGCAACACAGCACCTATACCTGAGTAATCACTGACTCGTTGCAGCTGTGTCTGCTGAGCTTAACCGGTAACTTAACTTTATTTGGATGCTCCGATGTTCATATTCAACTATCAGGTGACCAAGACTAGATGTTTACCACCTGTCACCTGTCTAACCCCGACCCCTTTCTTAACCCGAACCCCAAGATGAACCAAGCCCAGACACACAGTATCTATAGACTACTACTGAAACTCTGATCACTTGATAGTAAGTTCAGCATTGGACAGTCCAAATAAAGTTTGACAGGAACTCTCCAGGAACTCAATACAATTGGTACTTAGTTTCGGGAACTTCAGCCTTTCCGACCGAAAAAGGTTCCTCTGGGATAGTTCCTGGGCCCTGCTAGCGAGGTAGTAATTTTTGGGGGACCAGGTACCATTGGGGTAGAGTTGCAGTACTGTCCACCATGTCCTTATTTATACCTGAAGAAGGTGGCAAGAGCTGAACATTGTAAGTCTTCTAGTTCAGTTTGAATTTCAACTAAAGGAGAATGCACAAGAGTACCTGGTCCTTTATGCACCACGCGTCACCAAACCTGTGAGTTTGAAGCTTAGTGATGTTCGGTAAGGCAGGGACATTTTCATGGGAGGAAAAAAAGCCTGCACCAAGTCTTTAACCCCACCCACCACTGCACACCACACCCCCATGCAGAGCAGTTTTTGTGGGTCTGTAAAGCCCATTGACGGGGGCCGAGGGACAGGGGGCCGGCTGGCCGAGTCACCAGAGCGCCGGGGGCTTGTTAACACAGCTCGCCCTGAACCCGTGGCACTAAAACAGGCAGAAAACCCAAGATGCATGGCCTCCAACTGACACTTTTACATGTCAAGGAATTTAGCTGACACCCTGACTGAGCATGTATTGCAGTTGAGGGACGCATTAGCTGTTGGACTGAACAAATTATTAGGGTTGGACTTGTGACCTTCTGGGTACGGGACGATCTCTCTAACCGCGAGGCCATGCTGCTGCTCACTTACCAACTTAATACCCCCGGTTCAAGTTCTGGAACAAAATTACAGTTCAGAGAAATGAATCATCAATGTTCGTAATATCGCGATATTCGTCGCCTCAGAGTGAGAAACAAAGAGGAACAAACACACACGAATGCATCCAAGGGTCCGAAGGTTCTGAAGGGTCCAAGGGGTCCGAAGGGTCCGAAGGGTCCGAAGGGTCTAGTCACTTCTGGTCATGATCCAACCTCTACCAGGTCATGAAGCTTCTCCATCTTGGTGTCAGGTAGGTCCTTCCTTTGGAGAAACCCTCTGGAGACAGGAAGTGATGTGTTTTACATTTCAACAGAAGAAGAACTGGGTAGTTAGCGTCTGTGAACAGCTTCAGTGGCTCTTGCTCGCCCTGGTCCAACCAGTCAGCAGCAATTACAAACGCAATGCATTATGGATTGAAGGAATAAAAAACACTCCGGCCATACATGTGTGGTGTGTGTGATTGTGTTACACCGTGGCTGTTGTATCTGCCTGGTCCAACGGTACAACACAGACAGGCCTTTATAAGAGACTGTGTGGTTTCAGGTGGGGCTGGTTACAGAGCAGGTGGTGGACATGTGCTGCACAACGCCGCCGACACTCACATTCCTCATCGTGAGGACATCTCTGTCACTGAAGGACTTTTGGAGGATTTTTCCCCTGGCTGTTCGGGAGAGAGACCCAGGTGACGTATGAGCCGGAGGAAGTTCTGCTCTAGAGTTTCTACCTCCCACCCTCTTCATAAAAAGAAGATCTGTCAAGATGGATATTATAAACACATCTGTTACGTGTAGAAGCCCTTGGATGAAATGGAGTGAGAGTGAGCAAGAGAACAAATCCCAACTCCCTTTGTGTTTTAACAAGGGAGAGAGGAGTGCTATCTGAGGGGAGAGAAAGAAAGGGAAAAGGTTAGGACCACACCAAACCCGCACACAACTCCTGCTTGCTCAGAACCTCAGGGGAACCCTTGGCCATACAGTGAGGTAATTCAGACCATCTGCAAGAAGGCTGGGGTGAAGGGAGGCCCTCGAGTTTAGGAGGCCTCTATAAAACGGGTCTGGCTGGTGGACGGGGTCCGGACAGTGGCTCTCGGCTGGGATATTTACACCCCAGCCTGATACAGGGCGAAGCCTGCAACGAAAACGGCTCTGAATCTTCATAGGTGTCCGGTGTTGCGGCATTGAGAACCTCAAACTTTATGTACAAACACACCGGCCTTATCAGTCTGCATCCCATCTCCTCCTAATTGAGTTGTTGGATCGCTGGAAGGAAATTCTCTTGGTGCCCAGGAAGTGACGAATCGAAACCGAAGAGTGAAATCTAAAACTGCCTCCTCATCAGCAGTGAGCGAGCTAGAGAAAGCTGAAAGATTTTTTTTTGCCCATCTCCACCGTACCGGCCACGAAGAAGAAGTTTAGAAAGTTAGCCGTAAGTGCTTCAGCCAGTTACCTCTCGCTGCCACTTGGGGCCGCCAAAGTGCGACATTGCCTTGTGTAGCTTTAAATCTAAGCTGTATTAGATATATATATATATATGTGTGTGTGTGTTGCTCTCCCTCGCTCTCTCTCTAGCGCTCTCTCTCTCACACACACACACACACACACACACACACACACACACACAGACACAGACACACACACACACACACACAGCTGTACAGTAACCTACAGCTGACAGACAGTCACGCTCCCTTGCTCTCTATCCGTTGCCTCATATAGAGTGTCCCTCGCCGAGGCAGAAGTCACATTCAATTTTGAAATGATCCACCGGTGGGTATTCTGGGAAAAGAACGTATAGTGAATATGTGCATACCTAGTGAAATGCTAGGAGAAGCCTTAATCTCATTTTCAGGGGGGATTAGTGGTAAGGTTAGCCATGTCAAATTATCAGTCAGCCTTTTAGAGCATCACTTAAGAGTAATGACTTCTTGCAGGGTCTCTGTGTCTGGGAGGTTGGGGGGGGGGGGCGGGGCACAAAAATACATGCTTGGCTCTGTAGCGAGGAGGAGGTGGGGGGTGAAGACCGGGCCCGTCGGAGACAAACAAACAGATGCAGTCACATGAACATGGTCAGTGCACCGGGCTCGGCTGTGGCCAGACTTGATTTATTAGTATTTTGAAATAACCCAGCAAAGCTTCAGGAGGAGGCCAAGTCTAACCTCGACTGAAACCAGCACAGAACCATACTCAGTATGGTGTGATGGCACAGAAAGGATTCATATTAAAGCAGCTTTGGAAACCGTTGTTACCCAATATCAGAAAGATATTCAGGTCACGAGATGATGCAGGTGGCAGCGATGGACGACGGCCGATGTTCCAAACGTACAAAACTAAGTGATCTGAAATAAGAGACCATGAGATCAGAGGAAGATCTCAAAGAAACCTCAACATGATGTTTTATGACTCCTTCTTCTCAAACATCTTGCTGCATTTTCCTGTTGAAGTCCTATTCTCTACGACAGAACCTTCCAGTTTCATACCGACTAAAAATGTCCCTGCCATCTGCATCTCCCTTCATTCAAATCCTGGCTAGGGAGGTCCATTTTGTCCGAGCCCTTCCTGAAAAGTACCAGCCATGGACTAACGGGCTAGTGAAGTTTCTACTCCCGCTCCTTTTTCATCTCAAGTCATGAAATGGCGTCACATTCTCTCCTCTCATTCCAGCTCAAACACCTCGACCATCCACCTCAGAGAAACAATAACTGCATCGGTCGACAACAACAACGGTGAAAAAAAAGACGGGAGGATTACATGGACTCAGATCCGAGCGCTTTAGCACCTGAACCCTAGCGAGTACAATAAACGTCACAGGGATATTTATAGCTCAGTATATGGAGAATGTCCAATTCCCCGCTCCGCAATAATGCGCGTGCATCTGCTAACGGCATCAGAGCGAAGGCCCGTCCGCAGCGTCCGAGAGGGACGGGGGGGTGAAAATAGAAAAGTGCACGGCGTCAGCCCCTCTCTGTGCCACTGTACACTTTCTATTAACTTACACTTTAAGCCCCCCGTAACCCAAACCCCAGCCAACTGCAGCCCTGCAGGGCCCCGGGGCGGAGAGCTATATATATCTATATATCTAACACTCACCTTTACAACCGCCATGAGAACACAAGTCCAACTCCATCACACCCGACGTGACCCGGCTGGCCAGCGCCGCTACCTTCAGCAAAACAACTTCCATGTCACACTAACAGTAGCTAATCGAACCAAAACTTTTTCAAGACTATTCTATGTGAAGTGAATGTCCAGGTCTTATTTCTGCTCCAATTATCTCTTAGGACCGATATTAATACAAATCTTTTTTAATTCCATGACTTTTCCAGGTTTTCCATGACTGTAGGAACCCTGAGAGTATTAATAAAAAGTTAAGAAACTGATGTGTAATTTAGGGTGAATTCAGTATATTTCTTTTGAACAGGGATGTTATAACCAAGTAAGGAATGTGTGGTTCTGTAAGGAACATTTACGTCGCATTTTTGCCTTTATTAGATCATCCAGAGAGAAGAGACGCAGGAAAGATTGGGAGGATTTGTCTCCAAATGTAGGTTACTGTGACTCAGTGAACTGTCTTGTCTTTAGCCCTAGTCTCTACTCCAAAACACTCTGAGTTGGTGCTGGAGAAGAGTCAGCTCAGTTAACCTGAACTAACTGGTAGCTAGCTAACTAGTTACTGTTAACATGGGACTACTAGCTACTGCTAATGCTAGCTTCTACTAGATAGCTAGCTAGTGTGCTAATCAGATGTGTTAACAACAAGACAGTGATGGTTAGCTGACCAGATACTATGGTTAGCTAGCTAACAAGCTACATGATCTAAACACTAAATCAATTAGATGTATCAGTGATGAAATGATCAGTTCAGTAGAAACAGACAGAAATTAACCAAGAAGATTAAATTCTGTTAAGACAGACAAGTTGTACGTTTAGAGACGTAATCAACAGTTCACAGAGCTGAGGACCTCCAACATGGCCGCCAGAGGGAGTTATGTGTGTGACACCTCCCACTATACCTACCAACAAAATGATTGCTGACAAACTTACTACGGGTTATAATTTAGGATATGAGTTATTTATATATCTATCAATTTTCAATAGTGTAATTTTCTTTCTTTGTGGCATTTGTGGCCCCAGAGGGAATCAAACCTCCAATTCTGGCAGTAAGAAGATCAACCCATGGAGATATACAGGACCACTAATTACCTTAAGATCACAAAATAGCAACATATCTGGTAATAAAAACAGATCAAATCGATCTTGAGTGATGAACATCTGGAGATAAAGCAAGAGACAGTGAATGCCTCGCGCCCACACTGTGACAAACCCAAGGTAATAATGTACTTACACCATTCAGACGCCGTCACAGACAAATGCGCACATTCATTTTACAGTGTAAGTATGCGTGTCATCTGCACTTCTACTGAAAGAGTGTGTGTGTGTGTGTGTGTGTGTGTATGTGTGTGTGTGTGTATGTGTTTTGTGCACAGGCTTCAGAAAGTGTGAGTGAGAGAGCATGTGGGTTTCTGCCCATATAAATCATTTCAGCACAGCTGCAGCCTGCTCCTCCATCTATCCTGAGATAAGCCTTCTCAAATCTCCCTCCAACATCATGTGGCCTCACACCGCTCAGCCTGGCCGGCCATCAAACCTCTCAAGTTTGTGTGTGAACGTGTGTGTGTGTGACGTGTGTGTGTGTGTGTGTTCTTGACAGCATGTGTTTGTTCCCTGTGTGTGTGTGTGCTTGGGAGAATGGGCTAGTGTATGTGTGTGAGCAGATGTGTGTGTGTGTGTGTGTGTGTGTGTTTGAGAGAACGTGTTAGCGTGAGTGAGTGTGTGATTATGGGTGTAACTAGTACCTACTAAGCCTTCCAAGCCTCCTCTCTTGTTCCTGCCAGCAGCAGCTCATGTGAGGCCACTTTTTGAGGAGACAAAAACTGAACATCTGAAAGCTTCACTTGGCAAGATGTCATGTAGAAGAACAACGGCCTCATCAGCCTGAAACACTAATTGGGACTGCAACAAAGGACAGTGTCTTGACCCCAAAGTGAAATTCTGGTGTGGGAAAAGTCCACAGGAAGTGACAGATCAAAACTTCAAAAACCAAAATGTCCCCTTAACTGTTAGCGAGCGATCTGTCCACAGGAAGCTGGACTGTCCAACGCTGGCTGAACTTCTTCACCACCACGGACCACTGAAGGGTAGAGACACGTAAACGTCTCTGCAGAGCTACATAGAGAAGGGGGTTATGGGTAAGCCCACTGAGGTAAGGTCAAAGTGCAGCTTTAAAGTTATTTTCCTCTCTTGAAACTAGCGCTTGGCACACCAATCCCAACTCTATATAGTTTATATTATAGTTTATATATCTGTATAATTTCTCCCTGCTAATCTTTTTACTTCGGCCCAATTTCCAAGTTTCATCTCATCAGTTTATTTTGTCTTTTTTCAATTAATTTCTGTAATCAAGGAAAAAACTAAACTTTTTCTTGGAATTTGAATTTTATTTTTTTAGTATCATAGAGATATTCTGACTTTTTATTTACATCCTTTATTGCCTTTATATTCTTTGTTCTCCAACTTATATTTCTAATTTTGCTCCTGCACTCAGGGATCAATAAAGTTAATCTGTTCTTCACCCTTTGGATGAATTGACCTTGGGGGGGATTCTTAGGAGTAAAAACTAGAATGTAAAGGTGTGTGTTTTCATCGTCATGGAAGGACGAAACACACAGCCTGGACAGAATCCATTAAACTAAACCAACCAGATTAGAGGAAATGGGGAAATGGGATGAGGTGAGGAAGGGAAGAAAGTAGAGAACTGGTGAGAGATGGATATCTGAAGATAGGGAGTGGTGAGAGAAGACCTGTGGTGTGTGTGTGTGTGTGTGTGTGTGTGTGTGTGTACAGAGGCCAGAGAGGCAGATGGAGTTTGGATCAGGCTCCTGTAGACGAACCCGTCACATTTCATTCTTCACCGCTGCTCAGTGGCTCGACTGTGTGACTGTGTACAGTACACACACACACACACACACACACACACACACACACACACACACACACACACACACACACACACGTGCATTTACAAGTACAAATACACACACCACACAAAAAAACACGTGCACATACATAACCCCCTCCTCTTCCACCTTACAACTACATTTAGTGATTTAGTGATAATACTGATATGTTGGTGTTTTGTATTAAGGACTATTTTATTTTACTTTCACTTTCATCAACACCTAATAGTCCACTGCTGCTTTGCACTTGCGTCTTGTCCAGGGCAAGAAAATGGTGATTCACAAGCAACTTGTATAGGCAATGAAGACAAGCAATAATGCAGCAGTTAGCCTGGTGATCAGAAGATGGAAGCAAATCAATTACACATGGACGGTGATACAGTGATACAGTGATACAGTGATACAGAGATACAGTGATCCAGTGATATACAGCCAAGGCATCATGAAATAATACTAATGATCAAAGTTTTAAAATTGCAAAAAGGTTTATCACTTTTTTGCAATACTTGCCAGGTGAAACCAGTTACACCTGGCAAGTATTTTCCTTCTGGCTCTGCTTTCAAAGTTATGCTGCAGTATGAATCAGTCAACATTGTCAGACACGCAGAACACGCACACACACACACACACACATACACACACACACACACACACACACAAAAAAACACACACACACCAACACAGCGAGCTGCCATATGCTTCTCGTTGAGGCGGCTTGGGTGAGAGCGAGTGGTTTTTGGATGGAGGCCTTTTGCACGCGCAATATAGCTCAATGAGGATACATTAGCCGTTACCTTCCCAGCAGAGAGCTCCCTAATGAGCTGGGGGGAGCACAGCATGGAAAGACAGGCTCACACCTCCACCACACACACACACATGCACACAAATGTATGTAGGCAGGCATATACCCAGAAATGCACAGATGTATACGCACATACACAAATCTGCACACACATGCACGTTCATAAACACACACACACATGTTACTGTGCAAGAGGCAAAAAGTGGAAACTTGCTAGGGGCAAGGTGATAGAGTCCACCATCCATTTTTGTACAATATATTTATATAGTTTATCTCTAATCTAATAGTGTAAAAGTGTAATAGTGTAATAATGTAATAGTGTAATAGTGTAAAAGTGTAATAGTTTAATAATGTAGAAGTGTACTAGTGTAAAAGTGTAATAGTGTTGAAGTGTAATAGTGTAATAATGTAATAGTGTAAAAGTGTACTAGTGTAAAAGTGTAATAGTGTTAAAGTGTAATACTGTACTAGTGTATTAGTGTAAAAGTATAATAATGTAATAGTGTACTAGTGTAAAAGTGTAATAGTGTACGAGTGTACTAGTCTAATAGTGTAATAGTATAATAGTGAAATAGTGTACTAGTGTAATAATGTACTAGTGTAAAAGTGTAATAATGTAATAGTGTAAAAGTGTACTAGTGTAATAATGTAATAGTATAATAGTGTACTAATGTAATAGTGTAATAATATAATAGTATAATAGTGTACTAGTGTACTAATGTAATAGTGTAATAATATAATAGTATAAAAGTGTACTAGTGTACTAATGTAATAGTGTAATAATATAATAGTATAATAGTGTAATAGTGTACTAGTGCATTAGTGTACTAATGTAATAGTGTAATAATATAATAGTATAAAAGTGTACTAGTGTAATAGTGTACTAATCTAATAGTGTAACCTACAGAGAGGTAGAGTATATTTAGCAGAAGGCTCCAATAACACCAGTAATACAGGGAAGAAGAGCACCAGGCACATGGAGTATGGAGTATACCATGGCTGGGTTATTGGTTTGATCTATTTGGGACACGGTACATAGAGAAACACACACATTAAGGGGAGCTGCCTCTGACCAATCGGATTGCTTGGCTGGTACTACCTGTGGTATTGACTTCAGGAGTGTGACATTAGACTGGTGCCAGGTATAAACTCCCCATTCAAACATTTATTTCATTTACTCATCACGGCTCACAGCAGTCAGCTTGTCTCATCGCCAAGGTCCAGACTTTATGTTGAGGTCTTTGAACTCTTTTTGACGATATTGATGATATTTATCGATCGGTAGTGTCCAACGAGCTCCAGGTGTTGTGGCGTCATCATGGTGCGTTTCTGTCTGTAGCGCAGTGAGCACGCTCAGTCCAGCATCTGCAGCCATGCCATGTGTTTCTTAAGGACGAGTTTTCAGAGAACTATTGTGCAGCTACGTTAGAAACAGCTAGCTTGTTTGAAGGTTTGGCAATTGAGCGGGAAGTTATCTGATTGGTCTGCATTTCCAAATAGGTTCACACACTTGCAGCCTTTGTTTTTTTGCAGAATATCATAGTTTTTGAATTATACTTTGCATCTTTACACCCCAGAGGATGGACCAGAAACAATCGACACTGCAACAACGCCGATCCCGTTTCCCCTGACCAGCTTTCAGGTTGTTGTTCCGCCTCCTGTCGTCTTTCCCTCGTATTTTAAGACTCGCCTACTGTTGCGTTCCTCGCCGAGCGCGGCCATTAACACGTTGGAGACCGCCGCCCCGCCGCTCTATCACCCCTTCACACACACACACACACACACACACGATTATTAGACAAACACACAGGTATCTACTCTCACAATCACACAAACACAAAAGCAGACACTTGCGAGGACCGTCCATTGACTACACTCGTTCTCAAACCCTAATCTGAACCCTCGCCACTAACCTCACCTTCACCTCCATGTGACATAAATCCAATCCTAACCCTAATCCTGATCTTAACCCCAAATCCTAATCCTAAACTAACATCTTGTTTAATTGAGAAACGGTGAAGCATCCTCACTTTGGAGGCTTTTCCTCATCTTTCTATCCTTGTGAGGACATTTGGTCTTTTGGAAGTACAAGAACACACACACACACACACACACACACACACACACACACTTGCAAGAGGCAGGGAATGCCACTGATCAGCACAAAGTCACAAGACTTATCGCCCCACATATTTAACCGCTGCGAGACAGGAGGCTATTTTGTTCCTTCCCACAGGTGTTAGGAGTTAATGCCGCCGGTCATGTGACGGCGCTCGGCTTCGGTCTCTCAGGATGCCGCGGAGGCTTCAGGGCTGTGAACCACCGGCCCCGCGGCCTTCAAGCGGGGTAGGAATAACAGTGTTAACAACTTCTCACACAGCGGAGCAGCACTGACTGCACACAATGAGGCTGAAGTGTAAAAAAAAAAAACTGAAACGTCGACGGTTTTATAATGGGAGGTTCACTGACACTGTTGAAACCGACACTCCGCTCTGATGACGGTCAGACTTTATTAAGGCTTGATTCAGACGTAGACAGTGAATGGAGGGAGAGGGAAGACAAATAAAATGAAGTGAATGTGTTGCTGCTTGGTGATGTGAGTGTTGTTTACAGTGTTTCTCTCCTCAGGTCTGGATGCTACCTCACTCTTTATCGGGTTGGATGTTTTTTCGGCTTCACATACAAGAATTCAGTCGCCGTATTCATCAAAACCCAACAGGCCCAGTTCTCTCCAGTATTAAAACCTCAAGTCGTTTTTCCCATCAGATTACCCGAGGCGTAACCATGGTCCCACATGCTGCAGAATCACTCTCAAAGCAACAGCCAGCAGCTGATTCCTGCTTCCTCACTGTAGCTGATCAGAGACCAGCGGACGAGGGGTTGACACAAGTCTCGTCAGTGTTTCGGCGTGTTTTGACTCGTCCTGGTCCGAAGTTCCAGTTCGTTTTTTTTAGTCCATCAAGGAGAGAGATACTAGAACAGCAAGATGCAGAAGCTTTCATGAACTGGCTAAAGGTTGAATCATTACTGTGTTATATCACAATACACACACACACACACACACACACACACACACACACACACACACACACACACACACACACACACACACACACACACACACACACTCAGGGTTAAAACTTCTGCAGAGGTATCCAGTTCATCTCATTGGCTGGTCCTCTCTCTGTTGGGGGTCATAATGGTGTTTCCAGGCTAAATTAAATAACATGTCTTCAGCAATGAGGTGCTGAGACACCACTGGCTGAATCCCTGGGGATGAGAGACCCAGAGAGAGAGAGAGAGAGAGAGAGAGAGAGAGAGAGAGAGAAAATTATGTTGAAGAAAGCCCAACTCCCCTCCTGTTCCCACCAGGCCGGCAGGACGAGGCATTCGGAGGTTAACAGCCGGAAGACATGGAGGTGTCTCCGCAGACAGACCCAGGCCTGTAAAGGAGCTCTGAGGCAGGGGCGGGTCCACGGGCCCCGGCCAAGACACCACACACACACACACACACACACACACACACACACACACACACACACACACAGAGGACATCTGGATGCACACACACTTTACAGCAGTCATCATCATAAGCTGAGGTCCTGAGCCAGCAGCACCTATAGAGTTGGCCAGTAAGAAGGATGGATGACAGTTATTCTTTCCTGCAGTGCATGTAGAGATATAGAGACGTGTATATACAGATACAATAGATAGAGAGAAGACATATGTGGTACTGTGTGAGAAGACTCCACCCGCTTGGCAGATCCTGTAGATGCAGGTTGAGTCGTATTGTCTAAGAGTAAGAAGAGAAACATCCCCACAGCATCCTGATGTTGAGATGAGGCCGAGCACTGCAGAAATACATCATGTGGTTTAGAGGTAAACAAAGTCCTCCAATATCTACAGAGATACAGAGAGGGAAGACAGAGAGGAAATGATCCAACATGAGACACAACTGACACAACTGACACACTGTTACTGTCTGATACTGAATGGTCAGATGTAACGATACTGAATGGTCAGATGTAACAATACTGAATGGTCAGATGTAACGATACTGAATGGTCAGATGTAACAATACGGTATGGTCAGATGTAACGATACTAAATGGTCAGATGTAACAATACTGAATGGTCAGATGTAACGATACTGAATGGTCAGATGTAACGATACTAAATGGTCAGATGTAACGATACTGAATGGTCAGATGTAACGATACTGAATGGTCAGATGTAATGATACGGTATGGTCAGATGTAACGATACTGAATGGTCAGATGTAACGATACTAAATGGTCAGATGTAACGATACTGAATGGTCAGATGTAACGATACTGAATGGTCAGATGTAATGATACTGAATGGTCAGATGTAATGATACTGAATGGTCAGATGTAATGATACTGAATGGTCAGATGTAACGATACTGAATGCTGTTGGCAGCTTCAGTCCCAAATATTTATCTGTATCGGTCTTCAAAAACCACATTGATCAAACATTATTATGATTGTAGTTTTAGTGCTAGAAACATTTCTCAGAAGGCAGAGCAGCTCTGGAGGAAGAAATAATCTGATTGGTTGAGTTAAATGGGCGGAGCCAAAGAACAACTGTTTTATATTAACTATCTTAACTTGAATGGCAACAAAGGTTTTCAAAATATAAACAACATATCACCATGACATTCATGATGTTGGAAGGTCAGCAGGCTAGCTAACTAGCTAACCTAGATAGCTATAGGCTAGTACGGCTAGTTTGAACTAGGAACGTCAGCTAGGCTAACTAGCTAACCTAGATAACTTAGTATGGTTAGACTGTTAGTATCAACAGCAGAGAAGACAAAGAGAGATGAAGAATAAAAGCAGAGCAACATATTCTTCACAGTAAGGGATGAGAACATGTACCGACCCTAAATAGCACACGAGACTGCAGAGGTGATGTATATGTAGCTACTGGTTCAAACCCGTTAACACATGCTGCACCAGGCGGCTCCTCAAACGCCCCACCTGTCCTCCAGCACGATCTGGTCCTGCAGCAAGATCTGGTGTCCCGGACGGGTGACCCGGCCATTTCTTCCACCGCCACGCCAATCTGCTAGGGTGCTCTGGAAGAATAACTGGCATTGTGATTGTATGTATGTTTACGCTCTGGTGTATTTAAAGTGACATTTTCATATCAATGACTGTCGGTTTTGCTCTGGGAAGTGCCGTGCAGAAACACCGCAGCAATACACGGTTAGCACCAAAGACTGAATAAAAACATAATACAAGGAGCCAAAGGATTACCACTTTAACTGGCAAGGGACAGTGTTTGTGTGTGTTGTGTGTGTGTGTGTGTGTGTGTGTGCCAGAGCAATAACAGCGAGAGGATATGCATGAGCAGAAAGAAAAACTAAAAGGAGTTCATGTTGGAAATCTCCAAGTGGCAGTCTTGTGTGAGAGAGGCATTCTGGGAGTTCTGGGACTCGGGGTTATTCTCTCCATGTTGGCTCATTGAGATGGACACGTTTCAGGGACCTGGAAGAGAAATGTTCATCTGGTGTGATAAAGAAACTAATCTTCCTTTTGTGTGTGTGTCATGTATTCTGGGAGAAATAGAAAAGCTTTTCAAAAAAACAATATTTTCTCATTTCCCAACAAAAGGAGGATGAATTACACACCTGGGCTCAGTAAGGAGCTTCCCACACTACAAAGCACTTCATGGAAACTGCACAAAAAAATACAATCATACTCAAGAGAAATAAACGGTTGTTTAGTAGCAAAATGAAACAACAAGCCGTGACACATGGGGCAGCTGAAGCCTTCTGCAGGGATGGAGATCGACAAATAAAAGCCTTGCAGTAAATCTGTTATTACCTATTAAACACATTGTGGTGATAAAATTCAGTTACAAATCACACTCGAAAATAAATCTTCATTGCTTTGTTGAAACATCACCTCTGTTTCATGGCTTTGGTGAGACAACATAGTAAGATGCAGTGATGCATGTACAGTGGCGGCCACTAGGGGGGAGGTGTGAGTCTTCTTGAACCGTGAACCGACATACACTCCCTGCAAGCCTGCAAGACGTTATGATGGGATGTGAGAGCATCAAAAACATGAGAGGTACTGGACAAAGAGAAAGATACTGGAATGATGCCGCCTTAGTGGTGTGACCTCAACGTTTTGACCTTGTCAGGCATGTACTTTGTTTTCAATCCAATTCAACTTTTTCTCTTCCTCTAGGTTGAGAGAGCAAGGTCAGTTAGACAGCAAAACGACATTTCCAGAGCAGCCACAACTCCCAGTGCTCCCAGGCCTCGGTGGACTGCTAGTGCTGGTAAGGGTTGCCACTTGCTGCTGCTAATAGAAACCTCAACTAATTAACTGGGCTTTTAATTTGAGCCGGAGGAGACCTGAGCCTCGCCGCCCAGCATCCCTGGAGGAAACGGGGATAAGGAGCGACGGGGAGGGACCAATAAAAACGCTCTGGATTTAGGTTGCGGGGGAGCGGGGCCAGAGGTTCAGCCCTGAGCACCTGTCACAGCCTGGGAGCAATGAATGCTATTGATGAGCGGGGCAAGGTCAATTCCGTTCGCACCGGGCCCCCGACTCGGCCCCCCGACTCGGCCCCCCGACTCGGCCTCCTCGGATCTCCGGCGCAAAGCCGGGGGGATTGTTGGACACCTGTCAATCAGGAGGGGAGGGGCACAATCTGGACTTGGCTACTGTGCCTCGGCCGTAAGACGGTTAAGCCGAACCAAGACGAGCTCATGACATTCTCACGGAAACCCCTGTAACAAGATAATGGTCTTACAATGTTACACCAACATGGAGAAACATTTTGCACATTATGGGGGGAGATGGGTAACATGCTCCCCGCCACTAAACACACTTTTGATTGTTTGTGTAGCTTTTGTGTGGCAGCTGAGCCGAGAAACACTGTGCACGTGTGGGAGTGTGTGTGTGTGTGTGTGTGTGTGTGTGTGTGTGAGAGAGAGAGAGAAAGAAAGTGTGTGTGATAGTTGCAGTGAGGGAATAATAATAATAACTTTATTTGTATAGCAGACACAAAGTTCACAACAATAAATTAAATAATACACGATTAAACAATAAACAAAAAAAATAAAAAGATCAAGAGGCAATCAAGGTTTTGAGAGGAGAGGATATAAGGAAAGGATATAAGGAGAGGACATAAAGAGAGGACACAAGGAAAGGATATAAGAAGAGGATATGAGGAGGATATAAGAAGAGGATATAAGGAGAGGATATAAAGAGAGGACATAAGGAAAGGATATAAGAAGAGGATATAAGGAAAGGATATAAGGAGAGGATATAAGGAAATTATATAAGGAAAGGATATAAGGAGAGGACATAAAGAGAGGACATAAGGAAAGGATATAAGGAGAGGATATAAGGAAATGATATAAGGAGAGGATATAAGGAAATTATATAAGGAGAGGATATAAGGAGAGGATATAAGGAAATGATATAAGAAGAGGATATAAGGAAAGGATATGAGAAGAGGATATAAGGAGAGGATATAAGGAGAGGACATAAGGAAAGGATATAAGAAGACGATATAAGGAAAGGATATAAGGAGAGGATATAAGGAAAGGATATAAGTAGAGGACATAAAGAGAGGACATAAGGAAAGGATATAAGAAGAGGATATAAGGAGAGAATATAAGGAGAGGATATAAGGAGAGGATATAAGGAGAGGATATTAGCGCCGTGCTGGAAAATTGTTGATTGCCCTTAGTGATGAAAAGTGATGCTGGTCTCAAGTCAGAAGTGTCAAGTGTCTCAAGTGTCTTAATAATGATCAATAACCAGACCTACTGACATGGACCTGACTGGAGTTTGGTTCAATCATCTGTTTGTTTTTCTGTAGAACGTCAGATCAATATCCTGTTTGTGTGTGTGTGTTTGTGTGTGTGTGTGTGTGTGTGTGTGTGCGCGTGTGCTTGTGTGTGTGTGCGTGTGTGTGTGTGTGTGGGCACAGGTGTTTCTGCGTGTGTGTGTGCATGACAACGTGATGACGGTTGAGGTTGTGATCACATTCACACAGGGGAGGTCTCTGAGTTCCTCCCTCCGCCGGCTAAGCCCCCTAGGAAATGGCATTAGTTCAGGGAAGAGACGGGACGTCCCATGATCCCAGGGATCCATCTGGGACCGACCTCTGACCTCTGTCTGAGAGGACGGGGGGGGGGCGGGGGGTGTTGATAGGGGATAAGAGAGCGAGAAGGACACCAAGATGATTGAATTTTGTTTTTGGGTGGAAGGAGGGGTTTGAGGATTTAGACAGAAATCAAAACCCCTCTGCCCTCTCTCCTTCGCCCCTGGCTGTTCCCCCTGAGGTCCTCAGCACCTTGCAGCTGTCCCTTTTCCCTCTAATTTTTCTCTGTCAGATTTCAGCCTATAATTAGCAGAAAGACCTCAGTGACTCTACACACACATGTGAGTGTGTGCCTGGGCAGCCCAGAACTAATGGTCTAAATCCCCCCCCCCCCCACCCCCCCCCCCAGAGTGACAGGTTCACATGTAGAGACTTCAAGCTGAACTTCTTTCTCAACGGTGCAGCCTTAAAGGGTAACCCCACCGATATCTCCTCCACGGTGCCAAGGGGCATCACCCACCCCCACCCCCCCACCCCCCCACCCCCCCACCCTCCGACTCCCTCGGCATTCCTGGCATGGCGCGGCGCCCCCACCTGCTGCCTGCTCGCCGCTCTAAAGGCGTTATATAGAAACCTTCCACGATTGTGAGTTCTGGTTTGTGGAAGTATTTACTTTGCGTACGGTGGGAACCGGGGCGTTTCCAATCCCGTCCCGGTCCGAGGCCGTCATGCCCTGCCGGTGTAATCCAAGAGCGAGGTTGTGATACGGCGGGGTCAGCGTTGAGGTTCCTCTCCCCCCCAACGGTGAGACTGGCCAGCGCTGTCGATCCCAGGGCCTTCCCACAAATCCATCAACGTCATCTTGATTTAGCCACCTGTTATTATTCTGCCTCCGTAAGCCGGGCGGCACAAAAAAAAAAAAAAAAAAAAACCCCTCCACCTGACGTCATCTCGGCCTACCCGGCTTAAATCATTACCATCATTAGCCGGTCCGTCTCACACATCTGGTAGCCGCCCGTCAAACCCCGCCGGTTCCCCTGAACGCCCCTTTAAAGCAGCGGCGAGTCGGACAGCTGTCAGTCACGGGGTGTTAAATAACTGCGAGGGAATCAGGGGTTGTACTGATGTATTGATCGATGACCGTATTGATAACCCTAACCGAGCTGAACGCTGAGTGTCCTGTTGTCTCAGTGAAAAAGTCACTTTGCCGAGAGAGAGGTCTGACGGCGCCGTGCGTTTGTCATGTCGACGAAGGTCAGAGCAAATAGCAGCTTGAAATCCAAGCATAACAATTTCCAGTGTAACACCAACGAGTAAGTCAGCGTGCAAAATGAGACAAATGCCGCCTCACATTTCGTCCGCGGCAATATTTCCGAGGAAACCCGACACTCATCCCAGAGTAAACCGTGTCGTTAAAGGTATTACAAAGTCATTCTTTTCCCCCGTTTCTCACACTTCATTTGGGCATTACTCCGGTTTACGGAGGCTTTCTGTGGTTATGGCGGATTTGTGTGGTTTATCGAGTTTTCCTGGCGTTTCTCCCTGTACCCACAACACTAAATCACACATTTGTCTAAACAGATGTGGTTTTTACCCAGCATGACGTGCAACATGCACCTTTTTTTTTTTAACCCTTTTCTGCGGCGCGGCGCACCTCGACCGGCGGGAAGCGCACGGCCCGAATCTGTTCTCGTATTTCAGAGCAAAGGTATTTTTTCAAAGCGAAACCATCTAACCCCACAAATAGGCGAGTTGTTCCTCCCTCGCTTTGTTCCGCTCTTCTGAACTACTACTGCTGTGTTTTCATGAGCGCTAACGGTGGCTAAATGCAGCGCGGGACGGTTGCAGACAGATAAAATACTGTTGGTTTGTCGGGGCGATGTGGCAGTAAACAGAAATTCAAAAGAGGTTAGCGAGAAAAGTGAAAAAAAAAAAGCGTTAAGTCGAGGTTTGATTGACAAGTTCATGTGGGGAGACGCTCGCCGTGGCAACATAACTTTGGTTGCTAGGATAACATCAGCAGATGGATGGAGTGTCTGATTTTCCGCACTGACCGACAGTAAGAGAGGGCATCTGGTAGTGTGTTTGTTGGTGTGTGTGTGTGTGTGTGTGTGTGTGTGTGTGTGTGTGTGTGTGTGTGTGTGTGTGCACGTGCATGTGTGTGTGTGTGTGTGTGTGTGTGTGCAGATCTTGATTCTCCATGGCCAAAGTCTTGGCACCGGGAAAAAGTATTAGATTCAGGGGGACAAATAATTAACTGACATCAGCTGGTGGGGTCCGGGGAAAGGTTGCCGCTACAAATATAGCGCCTTTTTTTCCCAATAAATCGCGGGCGGCGCAGGCAGAGGCCTCGGGATTGACAGAAAACACTGCCTGGAATCCGCTGTGGCCCTGATTAATGTGACAGAGGGGTCTTTCAAGTCTGCGCTGAAATAGAACATCAAACGGTTTCGGACAACAGAGAAACACCGTCCTCGCCACCAGCCAGCCGGCGTGATATAACAAGAGGATTTATATGGCCCGCTGTCACACTGGAGGACACCGCGGTCCGATACTGTTGCCGCACCAGACCTTCACTCATCCTGCGGTCAGGTTTTCTTACCTTCTGAGCTGACTCAGGTTTGACCGCCGTTTAGGACACATCAGAACTCCACCAGGCATGTTGTCCACTGCCGCTGTGACGAAGGTTCCTCGTAAAACCTGCAATGTTTTTTATTTTATTGCACTTTATTTATCCATTCACTGTACTGTTCCATAATGTTTTTGCAATTCATTCTTAATTTAAAGGCCCAATGTCTCAATGTAACACTAAAATAATTTATTAAAAGTATTTTATTTTATTTTATGTTATGTTCTACTTTTTAAATCTCATGAAAAGCACTTTGAATTGCCTCGATGTATGAAATGTGCTATACAAATAAACTTGTATAAATAAATATAAATAAAATTGATTGATTGATAAAATAATTTCATATGGGTTCAGGGGAGAGTTTTAGTGTCCATGATGGTCTTACTGTTGTTTCAGAGGCTTTTCCACCCTGACAAGAATAAAACTCTGAGCGGAAACGCTGAATACGTGGAATTTTTTGGCATGAGAATGGAAAAATGTAAACACACTGAATCGGTATCGGCCTTCGAGAAACATACCGGGGATGTTAGCCACTTACGATGAAATGACAAGTTCGTCATTCCTGTTAATATTTCTGTTACTTTATTGCCTCACCAGTATCACAGCAACTAAAAACAGCAGTGTGACCTACTGTAATACACGTGTGAAGACTGTCAGTAAACACCTTGGTAAAATGCATCAGGGTGTTGAGAGACAGGGTGGAGGTGCTCCGGCCACTCGGCTATCATTCAATAGCAGGGTGACATGTGGGGGGGATGGCCGGGCCCCCTGGCGAGGGCCACTGGGGCCCGAAGCGCCACAGGCTGGACAAGGATGTTCAAAAGACGCCAGTTTTTCCAATCAGAAGCGTCGGCGCTGAAGCCGTTTAGCGTATCCGCGGGTTGAAACGTTCCGGTGTCATAAAATTAGCACCTTTCTAAAAAGTTGCCCGGTGACGCCTGGAGAGGAGCCGGCCAACACGTCTGGGGGTATTTGGGCAGCTGCCGGCATCGCGGTTAATGACGAAGCCGGCGATATTTCTGTCTTTATTGACCTGTCAGTTCTTATCAGAGACTTTCTCTCAAAACAGACACGGAGTCCCTGGAAACACCAGAAGGCCCGCGGTGGTGGCATGAGAGATGAGATGAGATGATGAGATGATGAGATGATGGGATGAGATAATGAGATGATGATGAGATGATAAAATGAGATGATGAGATGAGATGAGATTATATGATGACATGATGAGATGAGATGAGATTAGATGAGATGATAAAATGAGATGATGAGATGATAAGATGATGAGATGAGATGAGATGATGATGAGATGAGATGAGATTATGAGATGAGATGATGAGATGCAGCTAATTCACCTCTCAGAAGAAGAAAACCAAACTACTGTGACGTCGACACGTTTTCCAACTTTCTAACTTAAGTTAGACGGTTCAGCCTCCTGTCTACTGCTGCTGGGTCAGAACCGTAACTACTGAATCACCCAGCATTTTGAGGCGAGGTCAAATTGAGGTCGGAACTGTTCATCATTTAGGAACAATCTAGAACAATCTACCTTCAAAATCGGATTATTTCTAAAGGTCCCTTATAAAGGATGACATACAATTTGACTCCCATATCCAAGTGCTGACACGTACACAACCTAAATACACACTGTGCACACACACAGACAAGTTCACAAACAGGTTATGCTCTGTAAACAAGCTACAAACCCTGACAACTTTGCACACAAAGTTGAGCTCAATTTTAGCCTCCAAAGTAAACTCCGACTCCGGGGCCGGCCCACCGCCTCCACAAAGGCCCACTGTAGTTATCACCTAAAGTGTGAACGGACTGCTCTCTCTGCTTCTTTATAAACAATGTGGACCGCCAAGAAAAACATCATAATTCCATTTATTTACTTTGAAAAGATGTAATCTCTGGCGCTGGATATCTCTGAGTGTATCTTTGGCCAAAACAGGCCGAACGTCGGCGCTCCAGCTCCTCCCACGCCCCGGACCGCTCTGAACCCTCAGCACTTTTATTTGACTTTCGCATTCCTTCGCCGCCGCTCGCCGAGAACAAGGAGCTGAGGGTGGCAGCAGCCTGGAGGGTTGGAGCAGCAGGCTTGTGACCGGAAGGCTAGCGGTTCAGACCGGTGGGGGGGAAGTGATGGAGAAACAACTGTAACTTTTTTTTTTTTTTTACTTTTTTGGGGTATTTTTGGAAATCAGCAACTAGGTGTCTTGCCTGGTGTATTTTTCCTTATTCTGCCCATTTATAGTTTCATCAGTTATGTTCAGTCAACGGTCGTCCACCACTGATATGATGGCGGTTCCTCCCTGACCAGCTACATGAAACCAGTCTGGAAAGCCTGCAATGAAATGTTATTTTCTTTGCATATTTTATTTATTAATTTAATTGTTGTCTTAATGTTGTAAATAAATTATTCTACTAACCCAAAAAGAATGTCACCAGTCTGGTTTCAGTAGAGAGTTTTAGTGTCCCATGATGGTCTGAATGCTGTTTCAGAGGCTTTTCCACAATGACAAGAATAAAACTTTTTTTTGAGATATTGAATATCGGTGCAAAACATTGCCCATCTGCTGCTCCAATGTTATCAGCCTTCAAAAACCCATATTGGTTGAACATTAACACACACACACACACACACACACACACACACACACACACACACACATCCCTTGCGGTTTGGGTCACGGTCTTCCCGGTGAGAGACTGATGTTCGCGGTGAGGCATCTTCATGTGATGTGACGGTATCAGGACCATGCGGCGGCCGCCCACCCACGGGCCTTTAATGTGAAAATCTCTCACTGCTGTAATGTGCAGCGTGCTAAAACCGTGAAGAGACTCAATGATGGGAAGAGGTTCCCCCGACCCCATGGAAGACCCCTGACCGACCGAGACTGTGGTAAATCATGATGAATCTTCTCTTTCCCCAGTTTACCGATCGCTTCACACACAAAATAATAATAGTGTCATTGTTTAAATAATCTGAACAATTGAAATAATATTGAAAAAAATCCTGGTCACATTTTTCATTTGATTCTTCATTATGTGAGTTGGATTTTAACTGAACTTAAGTGAAGACGTGATCGTGGAGCCAGCTGGTGTTTCTTCACCTCCCATGCCGACTGCCTCCTGTCCTCCTGTATTGTCTCCTCACCCTGCACCTTGGTGTCTATCTATAACTCCCTCTGACAGAACAGGTGCAACCTTCCACGCAGCCCAGGCGCTCTGGAAATGTGGCCCCGTAAATCAATTTAGGTATAATTACAGACAACACCATCCATCAGTCAGCGGCTCAGATCTCGTCTTCTGAAATGATTAGCATCGTGAGCTATTTTCACTGATGGAGTGATCAAGCCGCGGCGCAATCTGGTCTTCCTCCCTTTCATCTCGGCTGAAGCGCTCATCTTGGAAAGGACGAGCGTCATCCGTTCACATCTAAAACCGTTGCTTCGGGGGCCTGGGTCTGTCCGGGGTCGGGGCCCCGGCCCCCGCGTGGCCCCTGATGGTCAGCGGTTCGATTCCCACTGGGCCGACCCATGCTAAAAATAAATACACTGATGACACTGCTGATTTGGATGAAAGTGTTCAATCAATGGCATGTTGGTGCTAAACCCTTTTAAATATCACCACAAACCGATATCTATATGAAGCTGAGAAAGGATAAATAACTAAGATGGCTTTTATTTTCAAAAAGGGTTATTTATTTATTTTATTTTATTATTTTATTTTTTGTTTATGTACCTGTCCAGGTTGTTTGTGTGCTTTTATAATTGTGATTTTTTTTGTTGTTGTTTTTGTTAAATAATAAAATGAAAAAATGAAAATGAAAAAACAAAAATAAAATGAAAGAATGAATGTACTCACTACAACGACATCATCAGCTAGTCTTTCAGTTTGTGGTGCAGTCTTAAAGCACTGCAGCAATGTCAACGTGCTTCTAGGAGGCTTGTGGCTTTTAGTAAGTATACATGATAATAAAATCACACACAAGATAAATTGTTGACATGGGCTGGCCCCAACAGGCCACCGTCCCAATTAACAAAGATGGATGACGAGCGTACAGCGCCTGGTCCCGCTCCAGCCCGGTGACGGATTGAGTTGGGCCGCGCTGATCAATTAGCAGACAGCTAATTGGTGTCTGTCTGAAATAAACCTAACAACCTGGTGACATCCAGTATGAACGGTGTAAACTATCAGGCCCATGGCAGCATGACAGCACCAGGGGAGGAGAGGGGGGTGGACCGATGACTGGTCCAGCAGGCCTCACGCTACTTTATACACACATGATCCCCGATCCGAAGGGATCTGTCTACATGAGCCGTCTGATTTAAGGAGGGAACACCGGCCACTTCTCAGCAGCAGGCCTACTGTTCAGATCACTCTGTCTCCCATGGAAGCAGTTCTGGGGTCAGTTTGGTTTGGTTAGCAACTCAATGCAAAAAAATATAATCTTAACAAATGACTTAGTCTAGTATTGTCTATAAGTGTTGTTCCTCTTAAAACAGCTGCCAGTGAGATGAGATCCTTTCACTTGGTTCAAGAAAACAAGAGAGAAGATCTTCAAATGAGAAAATAAGAACCAAGTTGTCAAGAATCAATATATTGTCACTCAAGAAAATTGAAAGTAAAACTGAGATGATCTCTACCCACTGACACATTTTCCCATTTGTTTCAAGGTGTTTTTTTTATTTTTTTATTTCAGTATTATTTTATTTTAAGACAAGATATTAGGCAAAATTACTGATTTTAACATCACTACTAGACTGAATGACTTTTTTTTTTTGAGTGTTTCCTGTGAACCACATCGATCTACTGGACCATGAAGATGTGAATTAATTTAATAGTTTCTATCTAACAGGCTGCTGTCGATCCCAAGCAGCATGAACACACCATGACCTAGCTCTGTCTGTCTGCCTGCCTGTCTGTCTATCTGTCTGTCTGTCTCTTTGTCTCTCTGTCTGTCTGTCTTCTGTCTCTCTGTCTGTCTGTCTATCTATCTGTCTATCTATCTGTCTGTCTGTCTGTCTGTCTGTCTGTCTGCCTGTCTCTCTCTCTCTCTACTGTAACTCTATATCTACAGCTCAGTCATCTCTGAGGTGATTGAAGCAGATCTGAGCCAACTGAGTGAAATGCAGCCTGGAGGAATGTTCCACTTGACCATCCAGAGCATACCAAGTGAGGGCGGGGGTGCTGGGGGGTGGTGGGCTTTAAGTTTCACTAGACCTTCTAATGTTGTAGCAGTCAACCAAACATTTAAGCTAATAAAAAACGAGACGGGGCTGACGTGGCTCGACGCAGCTCAACGCAGCCAGTTGATGAAGTGAAACGCCGTTGTAATGCATCGCCGGAGCAGCTGATGGGTCCGACGCCGGGCGGTGAAATGTTGTTTTCCTTAAAACAAGTGGGAATGTCTGCCAGCGGTGGGATCACTTCACTTGTTTCCAATGAAAATCAACTCGTTTTCCTGAATCAGGTGACATTACCCTCGACACTACAGGAGTGATCCGTCAGCTCAACATGTTTGACTTTCTTCAGGAAAATACTCAAAACAAGTGAAACTGCGCTGGTAGATTTTCCCGTTTGTTTCAAGGAAAACATGATTTCACGTTTTACTCCATAGAGCAAACTGCGTGAGGGGTTGACGGGTTACTGATCAATACCAATGACTATCTGGTATTGATCAATGACAGATAGAGATCAATAAAGGTTATAGATGATTGATGCCCTTTCCATAACATGTATTCTGCCTTACATCCTGCAGGATCATGATCATCTGCAACCAGGCTGCTGCCATTTATACACCTGATGTGTTGTAGAGCCAAACACACTAGTGGAAACCATAACTGAGCACCTGCTTCTATATGCTGCACACACACACACACACCACACACACACACACACACACACACACACACACACACACACACACACACACACACACACACACACAAACCAACACTCACCTTCATCCTGGGGTCACAGTCACATTCTTTAGACAGAGACAGATTGCCTGCAGCACAGGTGTCCTCCCCTGTCACACACACACCCCCCCCCCTGCCCCAACACACACACACACACACACACACACACACACACACACACACACACACACACACACACACCACATATGTAACTGCCCTCGCTGCCTCGAACCATATCTGACAGATTCGATCCAGATCACCTCGAGGCAGGAGACGGTGCTGCTCATCATCATAAAAAACGACTCAAATATCAATATTGTCCTCCTGAGCCGAAGCTCCGCCCCCCGCCCCCCCCCCGCGCCCCCGCCCCTGTACAGACAGTTAACTAGAGAAGAAGACGTCTCCATGGCGATAGCGTGGAGCATCAAGGTGTTAAAACGGGGAACTGATTTATTAAGTTCTAATTGTTGGTGTGGATGTCTCTCCGTCAGACGGGGGCTGAGGTTACTGACAGACTCCGCTGAGTGTTAACTTCTATCGGCTGGCAGAGTCGCGGCGGACGGGAAGCCCCCCCGCCGGGCAAGGAATATTTTTGAAAAGTCGCAAAGTTGTTGCCACCACTCGAAAATTGCTCCCCGTGTCCTAGAGGGTATTGTTTGTTTCTTTCACCTCCAACAGGCCGATGATTAATGAGGGCGGCAGGGAGAGGGGAGTAGGGGTCCCGGGCCCAAAATAAGCCTGGCGTGGGGGGGGGGGTTGGTCGCTGTGTGTTCGCGGACCAGCACACAAAACGCATGACTGGGATAGCAGGCGATCGCAGAGGCCTCTCGAAAGAGCGAGGCTCGTCTGGACGGGCTATTTGTGGAGCAGAAATTCAGCTTCGGACACACACTGTCATCCCATGATGGATCAGCGAGAGAGAGGAGCTGGTGGGAGCAGATCAGACCTGGGGGATGGGTGGGGGGGAGTGATGGGGACATATCCCACCATGCCATGTTCCTGGCAGGGTGCAGTCTGGGACAATCGCACACTTCTTCTTCTTCGGGTAGCGATCTCACTTACGGTCCCAAACCAGAGTGGAAGCTGCTGTGTTGTGTTTTAGTCTGATGTGTTTCTTCAGCCTTCCTCATTTCTTCTTCTCTGTTTATTTCCCTGCAGTCTGTCAATGACGTGTTTATCCTGCAGTCTTTTCCTGGTATCACCTCATATACACTCACACATGCATGTAAGTGCAGACACACACTCCAGCTTGCTTGTATTATGCTTGGTTTATCTGTTTTTGCATCCTCTTAAAAAGGCTCTATAACTTTACTTCCACGGGGTCTGGGTTAAAAACGAGCCCCCCCGCTGGGAAGAGAGCAAAGCGTTTGGAGGACTTGAATGAGACTTGAGGCCTCAAAACACAAAACCAGTACTGGAAGCCAGGATCCTGGAAAGTCCTGGATACATCCTGATGCGTTTTACGTTTCCGGTTTGTTTGGAATAAGGAGGAACTGGGTAGTTAGCATGAGCAGCGATAGCCACCGTGTTTGATTGACAGGTGATCACCACGGTGAGGCTGAGAGACGAAGATGGAGACGGGATAAAAACACGAGGATCTCACAGATATTCCTTTTAAAATCAATTAAAAACACAATCACCTAGTTAGTACATGTTGGAGTGAGACCTCTGAGATCAGATAATGTCACTTATGTTGTTTCAAGAAAACGAAACAAGTGAAATAATCCTCCGACAGGATCAGGACTGTGAGAGTCAACAGACTAAATGACTTGTTAAGGTGGACATTTTTTCCAGTGCGATCCCACATGGGGAGCTGTCTGACTCCCCCCTGCCAAACTCAGCTGTACCTCCCTCCCTCCCCCCCCCCCCCCATCGGTGGTAGAGCGGCTCGGCTAGGTTTGGAATAGCACCAATGACCCCTGGGGCGAAAGTCTGCAGATCCCGTTACGGGCCCCCCTGAGCCCACCGTGCCCTCTGTGATTTATATATCTGTTCTGAATTTACAGCTTGTGAAATACTCTCAGTTAGCAGCAGGAGGAGGACGGAGGACCAGTTGGAACAATGGACCTGTCGCACAGGGATTAGTGTGTGTGTGTGTGTGTGTGTGTGTGTGTTTGTTTGTTTGTGCAGTGTGTAGGTGTGTGTGCATGCATGAGGCGGTTCGTATGTGCATCCTTGTGTATTCCACACCGTGTGCGGTATTTGTTTATGCCCTACGTAGGTATGTAGGTGTGTGTGAGGCTGCACATGTGTGCATTCCACGCCTTGGGTCGGAAAGTGTGTGTGTGTGTGTGTGTGTGTGTGTGTGTGGCAGTGAGAGCATGTGTAAGTGTGTAGGTAATATGTAGGTGCGTCTGAGGCTGGACATATGCACGTTAATGTGTGCATTCATGTGTGTTTACTGTAAGCGTGTGTGTGTGTGTGTGTGTGTGTGTGTGTGTGTGTGTGTGTGTGTGTGTGCAGACATTCCCCAGTCGGAGCACCTGGCGTGGAGTAGAGCGTATAAATTCCCACGATAAGTGTCACATAGCTGGGTGTCAATTTTTTAAGATGTGAGGAAATGCCGCCCAGCTTGATTCTCTTTTGAAATACAGAAATACCAAAAATGAGCACAAGTTTCCTCCTGCTGCAGAAACTTTACTGATGGAGCAGAAAGAAACCAATTCATCTGTCCAGGGAGAAACACCGACTCTCCTGTTCTTCCTTTATTTATCTTCTTTATTTTGCTGTTTTGCTCTTTAAATCAAGCCAAATTAAGTAACAGTTCATATAATACTTTTAAATCAAATCAAATTGATTCATTACATCTAATACCGGGGACCAAAACGTTCTAGTTCCATCCTAACCTTTCTAAAGCGTTGAGTACCTCCTCATTCACTCTGACAGCAACACAACCAAGTCACTGGGAGTCCATTCATGTCCTGTAGAGCTGCGTGACCAGAAGAAGAAGGTCAACAGCCAATCAGATGTCTGTGCTTCCTTGTTTCCCTACATTTGTTTCATGAACGATATTTCTGCCTGACAAAATGGAGGAGAAGCTTCCCAGTTCTTCATTTATCAAGTTGTTTTCTGTTTGTGTTCAATCAAAGCTACCTGGCTCTGGAAAAGGGTCACCAGGATGTTTCTGGTGGGTCTTCTGACCAGCAGGTAACTGCCTGGGGAACTGGTGACTTTCTTCCATGAATCCTCACAGTTGAACTAGTGGCTGAAGTCTTCTTTTAAACCGAGCTGGACTTTATTTAGTTGTTCTGATGACTTTTACCTTCAAAACAAGACAATCAAGGAGATCCTGTGAGTGAGTAACGTTCAGCGTCTACTCCGACAACACGGATCTCCTTTTATGGATGGATGGTTCCATGTGTGATCCAAGGACAGGTACAACCACAAGGACATGCTCCTCCCAGTTACGTTATCACAGTATGTTTAGTTTCCAATATGAGTCTAGTCACACATGGGGGCCAGGTGGCCTTCAGGGACACTGCAGCAGTGTTGGGCACCATCATACTGGGGATCCAACCAGCAGTATTTCTACTCATAGGCGGCTAGCTAACCAACCTACCAACCTCCAATTTTAGTGGGCGGCACCACATTTTGGCTACAATTTGATTGGACCGCTTGGGTTCCAGGTTAGCTAACAGATGAACTAACCAGCTAGTTTCTGGAGGTTCTTTGACTTTATCCGAGTTGGCTGCTTCCCAAAATACCCCCCTGGCTAAAACAGTCTCCCTACATAACTGCCCCTCCGTCCCCTCCCTCCCCCGTGGTATTGCTGACATTCTCCTATTAAGAGAGATGCTCCACATGTAATCTCTTCATTAATTGGCTGTCAGGCGGGACACTTTCTTTGTCATCATTTGGTGCTCAAGTGCTGCTCTACTTGTCGTCTCTAAATCAGTCTGTTGTCAGAATAGATCTCTGTGTACACGATAGGTTCGGTTAATCTCTATTAATTGGAGGGCCTGGGGGAGGGATCAGAGAGATCAGGGGCCAATGGAGGGGGAACTTTGCCCTGAGATCATCCCAGGATAAAAGCAGAGGGCGGTTTCATCACAGCTAGCCATAACCCGTGGCGTGACACATGTCCAGTAAGGATGGGAATAGTAGTGTGAGGAGGAGCTCATACTGCCACACCATCCATGATGATGCTGTCACCTCCTCATCAGCATCCACCCTGAAGTGTCCTTGAGCAAAACATTGAATCCCTACCAGCTCTGACCCTGACCTCTGACCAACCTGGGCTTCCTTACATGAAACAGGATCGCATTATTGGTATTAGAGGATCAGCTCAAAAGACTCAAATGTCTTGTAGGAGAAACTCTGAAAAGGATGCTGATAGCGACTGAGTACTATAACAGTCAGATCAGCTGTATCACCCTGTACCTGAAGGTTATTATACAATAATCAACCTGGAAATAATCAATAATTTTCCATACTTTTCGAGGCTTTCCTGCATAGGAAACCTGTGAACACATATGCCAAAGTTGGAGTTTGGGTTTTCACATTGTAACTTAGTTATCCTAGTATTTATGGAGGTTAACTTTGAAAAATATTTAAACATTACCAAATCTAAAGTAGTCGCAGTCCAGCGCCACACCGAAACCTAAACGGTGGAGTGGCACTTTAAAGAGCCTTATTTTTGGCTGTTTTTCTGCATGCAGCACGGCAGGCCCTAAACAAACCTCATAAAGTCCCTGCAGGTCACGCCCCCGTTAAAAGGAAACTCTGACACCATGCACAATGTTCCATTTAAAGACCGCTACAGACAAAACGCTGTCTTCCTCCCACTCCTGCATGCACAGGGTGATAAAGGTTAGCGATCCTTCCAGTTTCACAGATTGGAGTTTCAATTTTACATTTTTGTGAGGCAGGAATAATCTTGTTGGTTGAGTTTAAACTCAGTGGGCGGAGCCAGAGAACCACAGTTTTTTTTAAGCGCAAGCTAGCTAACTAGCTAACCTAGACAACTTAGTATGGCTAGATTGTATTGTTTAATTTAGTAGCATCATAATATTAGCTAGCTCCTCTCGTTATCTTGTCTTTTTCACTGGGCTTCAGTCTGACGTTACTTAGCCAGAAAAACAGTGGTTCTTTGGCTCCGCCCACTGAGGTTTAACTCAACCAATCAGATTGTGTGCCTCCAGAGCAGCTCTGCACACTGCCACCAGCAGCAGCACACCAAGGCATTTCAAACTGGAGTAAAGTGAACTTAGCCTTTGATGCTGACTTGGGACACTGTTAGCAATTTCTATTTTCCCAACCAGTTCAGGGTTTGGAGACAGGGGGAAGCTGACCCGTCCCTAAAGGTCACATGTTCAATCCCCAGATCAGTGTGTTCATGTGTTTTGTCAAAGTGTCCTTGAGCAAGACCCTGATCCCCCTGCCTGCTCACTCTTTGTAAGTTGCTCTGGACACGAGTGTCAGCTAAAGGCCTGAAATGTGAATGTCTGCTGTGGAGCAACGTCACCCCAGAGACCTTTGGTGCACCAGTTCAGCTGTTGGCGAGGAAGTCGTTGGTGGTGACGTTGAGCAGAACCGGGCTTCATGCTGATTTCACTCACTTCAAATGAAGGTTTCCTTTATTTCCTTATCCATTGTAAGGAAACGCTCAATTTACTTTCAGTCAGTCCAGAAATAAAACAGAAACCACTGAAATGAAAATACACTTTTTTCCATCTACTGGATGGAGCGATCATCGTGTTCAATTTTAGAAAATGATTTAAAAATGAATTGACCTGTTTGGACTCAGGCCATCTAGACGTTCATTCAGGTTTTCAAACACATCAGTTCTTTCTAATAGAAAGCAGTGAAGGAACCAGGAACTCTATTTATTTATTTATATAGCTTATGAAGGCTTTACTAGCATCTCTACTGACCAACTAACTCACTACTTATTTATATCAAGAAGCCCCACAAGCTGTAAAAGATGCCCTATGTGTCTCTTAAAGACACTGGCGTGTGCAGCAGGTGTTCAGGTCAGATTGTATTGGTTTGCGTTGCTGGACCACCAAGGAACTAAACAAACTAGAGGTTGTTCATCTAAAAATAGTTGTGCTGTTAAGTTTTAAAGGCTTTCAGAGTCACTGAACGTCTAACTGGGAAGTCCCACAGCTTCCTGCATCTCAGTGGAATGATACATGTGTTTTATTTAGTTCAGAAACAAGGGAGTGATGACGAGATGTTGAACGGCCCTGTTTCCTCCACTTCCCTCCAGAATAACATCTTTTAATATCCTCTGCTGACCTTGAAACGCTTTTATATGCCCTTGTTTTATTCCACCTCTCTGCAGGTCGCCAGTCAATTTTAGAATTGATTTTAAGATTTTGCTGATCACCCTCAGGCTCCTGTTGGACTGGCCCTACATCTCTGACCTGTTAATCCCCTACGGGCCAAATCTCAAAACTGTTAGTTGTTCAAACGAAGAGTGATCGGACGAAATCACTCTTCAGAACTTTTATAAACTTTTATTTACTTAGTTTTCAGATCGATCACCATCATCTTCTTGTCGTCTTTATACCATGTCTTGTGTTATCGCTGCTGTTTCCAGGCTTGTTTTTGTTGTTTCTGTTGTGTGAAGCTCTGAAAAAGGTTTTATATCAACATGTAATAAATCATCACCTGATCACCGAGCTGCCGGCTCTCTGCACCCGCCCGGCAAAGCAACGCCGCAAGCCGCTCGTCGGCGCGGCGGGAAACCGAACCTTTGCGGTGAAAGTAAGAGGTAAACAAACAAACAGTTCTGCCGAGTGTCATCATGTCCACCCCCCCCTACCCACCCCCCGCTGGGCGTTTGTTGGCGGGGGTCAAAGGGGTAGAGGGGAAAACAGAAGTGGAAACGTCATAAATCAGATGGATTTTAGAATCTGATGACAAACCTAATTCCTGTCTGAAAAGAGCCGAGCCGTCCCCTCCTGACTGTCATCGAAGCCGGCCTATAAACATCGCAGCTGTCAGCCAAGCGCGCCCGGACCGCGAAGGACATGCCACCGTGCCTCTCGCATGCTCTTTCCATGGGCCAATTCTGGACTGGAGGGGCCGGCGGATTCCACTTTGCATTTTGTCACATTCGGCCGCAGTGGGGGCCGGACCGGGTCCCCACCCCACCCCCCGCTACTCCCACCCAACCGCTACTCCCACCCACCACCCACTGCCTCCCACCACTGTTCCCTGTCGTGTCTGACCATCTGCTGAAGGGCATTCACTCCTGCAAATTCACTTTATCCTCCTATCACTCCCAAAACAGGTTGCGAAACCTTAATATGGGTGGGTGGGGGGGGGAAGTGGGGTGGTCGGCACACCGTGCTAAATGTTGTCACTGCGAAAGGTGAGTAGAGGAGCTTTAGAGGCCATTTTCCACTCAACAAACGCTCTGCCTACACACACACACACACACACACACACACAGTGGTAACCAGATAGGCCCCGACATGCCTGCTGTGTAACCCATACAACCAAAGCTGGCAGCTCCCTCACCGGAGACAGAAAAAATATGTATCTAATATTACAGCGGGACGTCGAGGCATCGGAGCAGCACGTCTCCATGTCCCAACGCTGCTTTAACTTTAACCTACTGGAGGAGATCCTTTACTGTTTTGTGGCAGAGGGACATGCCATCAGAGCTGCTAGCTGCTAGCTGCTAGCTGCCGTCACTCCAGTCAGTACATGACTGGTTTTGATAATGCAACTTTAGATAACAGTTAAAATGCACATGAAGCATCATCTGTAGACTAGATGCTCTCCTGGTTTGACCTGTCTCTACTGCCTGGTCTCTTGGTGTTTCTGGGTTCGGCTGCTTGTCTTGGTTGTTGGATGCGAGACAGATTTTGCTGATCTAAAGTTGACATGTGAGAAAAATGTAAAGTTAGGTCAGAAAACTTCAAATGTTATGAAAAAGCTTCTATAGACGACTTATAATGGATACTCCAGTCAGCGTAAAACAGGTTGGGGACCCCTGCTGTGTTGCACTCACCTAACACCTCATTCAGTTATCAAGTGTCTGTGAAGTTTAACCAGGAGTTGAAATACATCCAAATGAAAATGGCAAAAATGAAATTAATTAGCGTACTTCCTGCTCTTAAAGGGGCATAATATATAAATAATCTATAAGTAATCTATAAATAATATATAAATAATATATAAGTAATCTATAAATAATCTATAAGTAATCCATAAATAATCTATAAATAATCTATAAATAATCCATGAGTAATCTAAAAATAATCTATAAATAATCTATAAATAATCCATGAGTAATCTATAAATAATCTATAAATAATCCATGGGTAATCTATAACTAATCTATAAATAATCTATAAGTAATCTATAAATAATCTATAAGTAATCCATAACTAATCTATAAATAATCTATAAATAATCTATAAATAATCTATAAATAATCCATGAGCGTTATCGACCTCTATAGGCGACCCGGGAGAATTACAACAAAACTGATAGAACCGATCTCCTGTCTCTGGCCTGTAATGAACACTAACAATAACGTCAGCGGATACGAGTCAGCTAGCCAATCAGAGCAGAGAGAATATCACCGTGCTAAATACTGGAATAATAATAAACTCTGACTTTTCAGTTTATGACCTGAGAACGATGTTTCTTTGGCTTCGTAGCTGAAATGTAGCGCCGTAGCTTCATCCTCCATCATTGAGAATTTGAACGTGTGTGTGTGTGTGTGTGTGTGTGTGTGTGTGTGTGTGTGAGAGTCATTGGTATTGATCATTAGTTGTGCTACGGGGCAGCGAAGCCACTTTACAGCATGAAGTACTACAGTCGATCCTGCGTTTGTTTCCGTTTGACCCTTTCACTGTAACTGTGCTTTCCAACAGAAGTGGTTTACATTCCTGACTAACTGCTGCCCTTGTGATATCTGGCTGAGATGAATGTGGCCGCGAGTTACGGCTCTGAATACATATGCACCAAACTCTGGAAAGCGGGGTTTCCCCCCGCCGGTCGGCTTGGACGCTCAAACGCCCGCAACACATCATAAATAAGAGGAAGAATGTCGCAGGGCCTACTTCCTGTGTAATTAAATCAACGTGCCGAAAGTGATGCTGGAGGACGCCTGGTGCCGCGAGCGTGTGTGTGCACCATATGTATGATCACACACACACACACACTGTCTCTGTCTGTCTTCCTCACTCGTATGTGTTGTATGAGCGAACATAAACCAGTTTCCGTGTCTCTTAATAAAGACCGCTGAAGGCGAACACCCAGCTGGATTTATGAACCGACTGTTTTGGGAGGAAAGATCCTCCGCTGTTTATTGCAGGATCCCGGTTTTATTTTGATACAGCATCAGAGACTAGCCGAGTTGAATATCTTATTTTGGAGGAAGATTTTAAAACCAGGAGGTTCCTTATTTAAAGCTGCACTAGGCAACTTTGCACATTGGCGGCTCCAAATAACGAACTGAAATTTGAACTTCAATTCTCAGAAATCCTGCGAGGTGAGGTCAGTGAACTGCACACAGCAGCTCATGTTCACCAACCAGCCGGTCTGAGATGCTTCAGACCAAAGAGACGAGAAGATCTAACGTTGGAGAGTCCAGCTTCCTCTGGATGGAGACTCACTGCTGTCTTCAGTTTGGATTTGTCACTTCCTGTTGGTGGTGAAGATTTCCCAACACCAGAATTTCATTTGCAGCCCCCTGTTATATTTCTGCATATAAATCTTGCCTACTGCAGCTTTAACTGTTCTAATAAGTAAGATCACACAAACATTTTATTTTGGTGCAATCTACCAAACTCAGTAGAAGATGAAGAGACGTCTACTAAACTAAACACTAACAACTAGTGAAGTTGTACAAGTTCCATCACATACAAAAAACTAAAACTGACAAAAGTAGAAACACTCAGACATGATTCGTTTTATTAAGTTTTGCTTTTGTAAAACCCATCAGGATGTTCCCTCATACACCAGCTTGGCCTCCAGGACCAAGCAGGACTCCTGATTGTGTTTAAAATGAACCCAAGTGTCGGTTCGGGTTCGGTGTGTCTAGCCCTCTGCAACTTGACCTTGACCTTGACTTTGACCTTGCTCAACCTCTGAACTCATTGGCCAGGATCCACATCAGTCGATACCTTCAGTCTCTCTCTTGCCAAAACGCCAATTATATAAATTAGCATCGCTGTAAGTACTCGAGAAAACAGCCACACGGGGCGTTCAAAGACTGAAGGAAAAAAACTGGAGTCCAGAGCTGCTGGAGACGACAGGGAGGGGGAAGCCGCGGGCTCGTCCTCCAGCCCCTCCGCCACCCGCTGCATTGTCATTTTCCGGAGGGCGATCACAGTAATAGTCTTGTAATTGGCTTCAAGTGGATTAGGCTGCAGGCGGCGCAGGGAGACGCAAGCCAAACTCAACCTGTTGCCTGAGATCTCAATCTGCTGGCGGACATGGCTGCCGTCGGCACGCTCGGCAGCGACCGGCCCTTAACGGAAAAGATCTGCTCCGCTCCTCCGTTCTGATTGGCTGAGACGCGTTCAAAGCAGCTGTAAAATACCCAATAAACACACACACACACACACACACCTGCGGCTGATGAATCACCTCTCACACCTGTACGCATGCGAGCAACCATTTTGTTTTAGCGACTGTTCAAGACGTACAGAGGAAGTACACACAGCACGGAGGTGAGGATGTTTTGAAGTCAGCGTGCTATATCATCTATAAAGAATCAATGCTTCGGTTTTTAAAAAATATTTAACGTCAACTTTATTTGATAGAGCTGAAAAGAAAACTGTGTATGTGCACGTCAACAGGTTTCCACAGAGCCTTTATTTTGAAACGTCATTATATTTAAGCCTTTTCAGCCCGTTTTTGTCTGCGTGTCGTGTCGGCCGGTACGTTAACAGGCTGGGAAGCGATTAAGACTTGATTTGAAATGGACAGGCGGGTCTGTGAGCCCAACTGTCCAAATAATTCATACGACTGTGTTCTGCCGGCCAGCAGTCACAGAGCCATCTTCAATTAAAAGCGTCTTTCCACTGGGTCTTTGCTCCGTGTTGTAAATTTAACTTGCCATTCCTTTGTGGAGCAGGTGTGAGGGATTAGGCCTGCTGAGCGTGTGTGTGTGTGTGTGTGTGTGTGTGTGTGTGTGTGTGTGTGTTGGGAGGAGGGGGGGTTGGGGTGGGCACAAACCACAAACTATACATGTTGCAAGAAATATGAACTCGCTCACACACACAGATTCATTCACACACTCGCTGATGAACTTCCTGTTTCCCTGCATCCCGAGCAGGCAGCAGAGCAGCGTGGCTCCACCCACTCAGTTACACAGCACACATCCCTCCACACACATGTAAAACTACATCACGTGGGCTCATGCAACTGAGCTGCGTTCCACATCCGCAGCGCCGCTACACCTTTTATTTCTTGGTGATAATGGTGTGTGTTGTGTTCAAGGTCTACTTGCCCCCATCCGTCAAACCTCACCTCCTTCCCCTCTCAGCACCTGCCATCTATACTGAGAGGACAAGTGTTGCTGGTGAAGACCTTAAGCCCGTTGTAACCTTTATAGTTTCCTTTTTAAAAGCCCGTCGGCCGTGAAGGGAAAGCTGCAGTTGCATAGTGAGCGTCCGCCTGCCTGAGGTGTTCAAAGACACATTCAACGCTGAATCACGTTTTTGGAACATATTTGTATGTCTTCTATATGGTGAAACTGATCAATACTGGACAGAAATTCAACCTTGCAGACATACTGTCAGCCGGACACATTCAGAAACAAAATGTATTTGTTTCCCTCTTCCTGGTAGCCCAATAACAAATGTTGACCCGAGATGGGCGGAGACTCCACCTCAAAAGACCCTCCGTCATGAAAGTGTAATGCTAGCTAGCTAGCAGGCTAATCTCCAATATGTTGTCTAATGGAGGTCAAGAGAAAACTGATCACATGAACAAATACTGTAAAAGAAAAGAGATAGATCTGTTATATATATACTATATATATACTGAGGTTGGTGTGACTGTGTGAGTGTGTGCATGTTGGTGTGTGTGTGTGTGTGTGCATCTGTTTGACTTCCTGTCCTGCCAAGATTTATTTTGAAGATGAAAAAGCGGAAGCTCCCGGTATCTTGCCTCGTCTTGTTTCCAAGGAGAAACAGGAAGTGAGATGTCCTCTCCACTCTTGCAAATTCACACATTAACTTTGAAATGGTGAAAAAAAAGTGAATATCCTGATATTTGTAGTTTTTCACTGTGATGATCACCGTCTATCAACCAATTAGAGGTCTCAGGAGATGTTTTTTTTGTATGCCGTTTGGAACTGAATGGGACCCAGTGAACCAGTGAGATAACAAAACTAATTCAAAGATATCACTAATCGTTGGGTGATGCTCGGAAAACCAGAATGAACGTGAAAGTGGATTCAGAGGGTAGAAGTCGCAGGTTTCAGGAGCTTGCTGAACATTTGCAGCCACACCAAATTCCACCAGGAGAAAGCGAGGATACCGCCAACTTCCCGTCTTCCTCACGAGCCGTTGAGGGTGTGATGCGGCTTTCAGCGGGCCTGTTACCGCGGATTATCCCAGCGTCGTTTAATACGGGTTTTATCCGGGGCCGCGACAGAACGCCGCATCATCGGAGCGGCGAGTCCGACCCGGCGGTCACCGACGGCTTCAGAAATGTCACCGTGAAATTTCCGCGAATCTGTCCCTGGCCTCCCGCCCAGCCGGTGCAGGTGAGGTCCATGAGGGAAGCGCAGCTGCCACTCGCAAAACTCGCATTCAGACACGCACCAGCAGGCATGCATGGCCCCGCATGGATAGATTGATGGTGGTGGGGGGCGGGGCGGGGTGGTGGGGGGGGGGACTGGGGTGGGAGGGGGACCGGGGGGGGGGGGGGGGGGGGGCATGGCAGTCCCGAAACCAGGCCAGCAGTAACACAGCGGACACGCTCTCCAGCCCACAGTCGTAGTAACATTTTATGTGACAAGCATTATAAAGGTGATTTATTGAACGCATGTGTTGGCTGAATGTTCTCCAGGACGTTGAGCCGCGGTATTAGACCGGCATTTTCAGATGGCTGAGTGATGGTCGTTCACGTCGTCCATCTATTGACCGTTAAACAAACTTCCTGTGAAAATAACGAGCGTGGCGAATGGAAAACTTTGAATGAGCACTCAGAAGGCCTGTCGAGGCCGGGGGGGCGGGGGGGCGGGGGGATGGGGGGACGGGGGGGGGGTGTCGGGGGGGCAGTGGGTGGGGGGGTCCAGAGAGTTGGCACTCTTAAGAGAACTGATGTTCTTATTGAAACTGACCTCTGATCTGCTGACCCGCTGGTTTGATTCCTCTAGTCAGAGCAGGGCCACATGGAGAACCAGGTGGGCGGGGCTTACCGCATCAGTTGTCAATCAAATCAAATTCTCTCTTATGATCGACTCAACTCGTGGTAGACTGCGGTAAACTCAAATCCTGTCTGATCCTGGTCTGATCCAGAGTCGGTCTATCCCCTCAACGCTCTACAGACCGGTTGAAGAAGTTTCAACTTTTTCTGTGCTTGTTTATGTAGTTCAGGTTATTATTGCATCTCAGTTGTCGGGGGTTCGGTGTTTTGCTCAAGGACACTGCGGCAGGACATGTGTTGAGCTTTCAGTTACCCTTGCCTTCATGCAGTTGAGGATAGAAAGGGTTAGAAATATCTCACTCAACACAAACAAAAGGAAAAACCCAGAGATGACTAGATGATGACTAGATGACTAGATGATGACTAGATGACTAGATGACTAGATGATGACTAGATGATGACTAGATGACTAGATGATGACTAGATGACTAGATGATGACTAGATGACTAGATGACTAGATGACTAGATGATGACTAGATGACTAGATGATGACTAGATGTAGCATGAGGGGCGTCTCACTGAATGCCAGCCTCACTTTTTCCCAAGGTAGCCCAGGATTCAAACCGGCAGCCATGCTCGTCTACCCTCCAAGGTACCGCCAGCCCCCCCTTGACTGGCATCACATCCTCGGTCTGGTATGAGGCCTAAAGCCTCGTGACCCCGCGAGACCGTCTCTAAAGCTTCAGATCCAGAAGGATCCAGAAGGAGCTTCCCTTCTGTTTACCCAGCTTCAGCTTCGATGTCTCTCTTTCTCCCCAGGCGAGGCGTGGAGATGCAGGGTGCCAGTAAAAAGTAATAGATATTATACCAACTGACTGAGAGATACGGCTTGTCATGCTGGGAAATCCAGAGTTCTCAGGTTTTATTGCCACCAGTCGTCAGATTCAGATTCGGTCTGAGCTGCCGAGGCCCGGGGAGAAAATGAGCCGCCGTCCCTAATTTTCATTTCTGCTGGTTGAGGCCTGGGAGCACCTGTTTCACTGTATCTGGGCTCGCTGAACACTGACCCCCCCCCCCCCCCCACCCCCCCCCCCGTCCTGGACAACCCACATCTGTGTGCTATTCCATCCAACCCCCCCCAACCCCCCAACCCCCACCACCACCCCCATTCCCTCACATCACACACCCCTCCTCCTTCTTCCTACAACTCCCAACGCCAGGCCCCTTGATCCTCAAGAGCAGGTTTCCTCAGTGTTGAACGCAATCACACACACACACACACACACACTGTTTAGTCACTTTCCTAGGCTGATATAAAAATCTAAAGTCTGCATCGTAGCATCAATTATAATGCATTTCTGGAAATATGATCTATTTTTTTGTCAATCAAACAGTGTGTCCAGTACTGTGACGTCTTCCTCCTTGGGTTTTCTGTTGATGGAGTTTGAGTTCCTGTAGGTGGCGCTCTTTTCTTTCTCTTTCTTCTTCTGTTGAAAGGTTAAAACGCATCACTTCCTGTCTCCAGAGGCTTTCCTACCTGACACCGGGGTGTTGAGAGCAGCAGATGGAGAAGCTTCACGACGGTAGAGGTTGATCAGCGTTGAGTTATAGATCGGTGACAGCAGCAAAACAGACATTTGTTTTTCAGACCATTTCCCACACTCCCCTATCAGCCGTTACTGGAGGGGGGAGGGGGGAGGGGGGAGGGGGGTGGGGGGGGGGGGTTCATCCGGGTCGCCAGTCACCCTATCTGCCGGATCTCTGAGGACCCGACCGCGAAACGCCACGCAGCGCCGGACCTCTCTCATTTAGACACGGAGGCTTCCCAGCGGGGCGTCTTTGTACTCAGCAGGCAAGGCACCATGGGATAGCTAGCCCCGGGCCGGGCCTGTCTCCATCTGGGCCCGGGGCTTTATCAGAACCACCTGCCTCTGGGGGTGACGCTATCTCAAACAGCTCCCCCCCTGCCCCCCCCCCCAGGAAGAAAGAAAGTCATTTTGAGTGTTTCCTGTTGACCCGCGCTGTTCAGAGAGAGGCCTTCAGTGTGAGAGTGTGAGAGTGTGTGTGTTTCATTTCTCCTCCGTGTGTGTGTGTGTGTGGTGTGTGTGTGTGTTGTATTTTGTGTCTGGAAGTCTCATCAAGTTAAATTTCAGACTTTTTTAACACCTGCGATGAAATTCAAGTTCGGAAACTGAAATAAACACGAGAATGAAAACAGTTGTAGATCAATCAGCACCAGTCAAGTTTCATCTTATTTTTATCTCATCTGAGAGGTATGTGTGTGTGTGTGTGTGTGTGTGTGTGTGTGTGTGTGTGTGTGTGTGTGTGTGTGACTGGGCTGACAAAACACCAAGAAATCACTTTTTTTAACATTTCTAAAACCTCTAAAACTGAACTGAAGACTTTAAGTGATTTATCGACACCCTGATCTGTCTCTGTCTATCAGGATCAATAGAATAATAGTTGGGGTAGTTCAGGGTTTGGGTTCATGGTTGAGGAGAGGTTAAGGGTTTCATTTAAGATAAGGGTTCAGGTTACGCATGTCATGGTGAAGGTTGAGGTTGAGGGTTAGGGTAGGGTCTGCACAACTGTAGGAACAGGATCAGATGAAGAGGAACAGAAAATCAAAGTTTTGCTGAGCAGGGGCGCCGCCGGGGATTCTGGGGCCCCTGAGAAGGTGTTGAGTCGGGCCCCAGGTCCCCCCCCCCCGCCCCCCGACCCTGGACGGTCACTGCCACCACACCTCCAGACCCATTCAAAGCTTTACATGACTCGACTGTCATCACCTCCACAGCTCCTACTGTATGGCTTTTCTCTGAGGTCTTCCTCTGATCTCATGGTTTCATATCCAGGAGAGTTAAATGATTGAATTGATTCTCCTGAGTTGAGTTGGAGAAACAGGAGAAAACCTTGAGAGTGAAAACTAAATAAAAGGTAGAAATCTGACTTGGTACCTGCAGAGGTTGAGGCTCCTGTAAAGACTCCTTATTGATCCAGTGACAACACTTTGAGACAGCTGGTTAAGGGCCCATACAAATAATGCGATTTGATTTATTTATTAGATTTTGAATCATTTCTGTGTCTTCCCTTAATGTTTTTATGTGACGTGCAGCATCGTTGCATCTTCATGTACTAAATGTGCTCTATAAATAAAGTGAATATTGAGGCTAATATCTCAACAGATAACTCAACATTGTGATTGAAAAGACATTACAGTGAATAGCCACATGCTAACGCCTCCCAGACAGGGATGTGAGTGGACTTCCTGTTTGCCGTGGCAGGAGGTCGTTAGCTCAGTCCTCCATGTTGTTTTGATTTGCTGAGTTATTGTGATAAAATGTCCCGCCCACCCCCCCCGCACCCCGACGGTAAAAACACCGGACCGTGTGCTTTCTTTGTCAGGCTTGACATCTGTATCACGGCATTATCAATCTCAAAATGGTTTCAAGATGTTTTCCTCCAAAGGAGAGAAATACTGCGTTGAGGCGTCTGAAGGTGCGCGCTGGTCCTGAGTTAAGCGGCGGTGATTTAGTGCTTCGGCGCAGAACGTCCCGACTCGCCACCTCGGGAAAGAGGATCTTCTTCTTCTGTCGGTGGTAGTTTACGGGTGGAATCGGAGGGAATCCCAAACGCAGGAGGGAAGAAACACAAGAGGGCAACAGCTTACCAGGAATTTCTCTTCGACTCGACTCGACCAAACACTCAGCCTATCAGAAACATCCCGCCAATTAAAGGGATGTTTTTCCTTAGTGCTGCATGTGGCCAGTAACCCTCCGCATCCAGCCGAGTTCCCCCCGGGGAGCGTCTGTTAAAACGTCTGAAATGTATTCGGGCAGAAAGATCAATGGCTGACAGGGGGATTATGGGATACCGTCCAGTCAGCGTGCTGTCACTCAAAATGGCCTCAAAGCAGCAGATTCCTCTCAACCCCGGCTCGTTAAAAAAAAAAAAAAAAAAAAAGACCCGGTATCTCCCGACCGCTCCGGTTTCCTATTTTACAGCGCGGCGGGCCCCCGCTTCCCCCCCCCCCCCCCCCCCCCGCCTGCTCATCAGCCAATCGGATCGCTCGCGTGTTTCGCCGCTAACGGGCGGCGGGCGGACATTCCTTTCCACTTAAGACGTGAAGGATAGTTTACAGTATGAGAACAGACCTGCTGCACATTATGTCATACCCTCCTCTTCACGTACACGTCCTAACAACAGGCCCCGGGGTACGTTTGAAGAAGGGGGGGGGGGTATCAGAAAAATAAGGTGAATAATTATTGGAAATAATGTCCAGACTGACGGCGTCCAGCCAAATTATGAAATCATCCGGAGCATCACCCGGCTCATTATTTGAAGTCATGCTTGGAAAACAGGTGTTTCCAATACTGGGCCGCTGTCTCCGCGGTGCCGGACCCCCGGACCCCCCCGGACCCCCCGGACCCCCCGACCCCCCCCCCCCCTCCGCTTTCTGATGACGGCTCGGATATGATATTTCATGGCTGGAACCGAACGCATGATAGGAAGTGATTGGGGAGAGCCGCTCAGAACACATCCGTGTAATGGATGCTGATTGGCCCCCGGCTAAACCCCTGGGGCCCGCCTGTGTAACGAGGGAGGGGGGGGGGGGGGAGGAGGAGGGGGGAGGCATGACGCGGGAGCAGGAATGATGGTAAATACCACTAAATACTACGTTCTCCCTCTCGGAGGTTTAGATGATGTCTCTCTGAGCAGGTGCCACGCCGGTGCAGCCGAGTGGCGTCTGGCTCACGAGCTTCATCCTTCATCCCGGTAGTAAACAGAACCAGCGGGGGGGGGGGAGGGGGGGGGGGCTCTCTCTGGACCGGTCCTTCTAGTTCGCTACATGATAGATGTGTTGCGTCAGTGTTGGTGCAGCAGATGGTGTGTTTCATACGTATTTCTCCTGCCTGATTGATCGTCACGCCGCGCCGCGATCGGCGGGTCGATCGGCTCCCACGGTCTCCGTTACCCCGGGAGGGTGCCGTTCCAAAACACTGCACGCTTTGGAAAACGTTAGCGGGGAAAAACAATCGTTACCTGAAGTTCATCGATCAAGAGGGTGCAGCATTTTGTCAACCGGGAGTCACATTTTGTTTTACATCAATTATTTAGTGAGGTTGTTTTTTTTCAATCTGGTTCTGGACTGAAGCTCGATCCGTCCGGGTACCAGTGATGATAATGGGATGAAAACAGCTCACGTGCTTGTATATTGAGTCTATTGATCACAGTCATGTTCCCCCGGTGCTGCTGCTGAAGAAAACACAATTCAAACCCACGTACATGAATTAAAACGTTTATTGAGCTTTCGTGTGCTTGGCACCTGTATGTACATCTTTTTTTTTTTTAAAAGGCCTCCCAAAAGAATCATTTTTGCTATTTCCCGTTTTTTTTTCCACACATTTGTTTCCGTTAGCGGATCGGCCTGTAAATTGCTATATTGCTTGGCACTTAAATACACGTATCTACACACACCAAAACATACTTTATACTCTGTTGTCCTATTGCTGCTTTATAACTTCACACAACAACGTTAAAGCTTACTGCTCGCATTCGCCGTCTTATATATGCTTAAAAGGGTAATCCACTCAAAAATAGTGAAGCCATTCCAGTCTATGAGGAGAAGACATTGATGATGATGATGAAGATTGTGTGGTGATTTCCTGAATAAGCCCGCCGACGCATAGAGTTCCTCAGTCACCTTTAAGGCTTCGACTCCCTCTGTCCACGTGCCGCATTCGCCGACGGCCGCGGCGTCCAGATGCTTTGGCTCCGCCCACCCTCCAGAAAGGGGGAGGGGCCGCGAGTCATTCGGTGTTCTTGTCCAGTAACCTTTCATTCCAACCAGAACCGCCATGGCTTCGTTTCTAGACATGATATGGCACAAGTCATGAAGTGAGAGAAAAAAAAAAAAAAAAAAAAAAAAGCGTCTTTGGTAAGAGGATGTGGTGACTGGATGGCGTTCGACTGAGTCCAGAGGCGGTTGTTACTATTGCACCATAACAGATTGAGGATAATCCCTCCGAGTCAGTGAGAGAATCGGGGTTTCTGTCCCGAGTCCTTCTCGTCATCAACACAAGGGTCATTAAATACGTTCTAGTTTTAAGCTCCGGAGTGTTTTCAAAAGCAAAAACATGAGATGAAATCCTTTTTTTTTTGGAAAGGTTCGTTTTTTGTACCTCGGCACATAAACACTTCATGTAACATCAACACCGTAACACACCGTTGGCCGTAAACCACGTGGTGGATTACAGACTCACTCTTCAGCTGAGAGACTGAGACTTTGGAAGTATGGGGTGGGGGGGGGGGGGGTGTTGGGGGGGGTCTGTGAGGGTCCGGGATCGGCGTCAGGCGTGGGCTCGGTTCCTACACCATGTGCATGGACATCTGAGAGGAGGAGCCGTACTGGCGGCCGTCGCAGGAGCCGCCGCCCTGCTGGCCGGCGGCGGGACCGCCGCCGATCATGTGCATAGCATCCATGCTCCCGTTGGACAGGTACTGGCGCTCGGCGAAGGCCCCGGCGGGGGAGGAGGAGCACAGCAGGCCTCCCTGGGGCTTCTCGGGGCTGGCGGCCAGGCGGGGGGAGCCGGGGAAGTTGTATCCGTACAGGTTGTAGGGGTTGTGCAGGGAGAAGGCGTTGTAGGAGCCCTGCTGCACGTGGTGGTGGCTCCCGCCGAACATGTGGGCGGAGGACGGGGAGGATCCGGCGGCGGAGGAGGAGGCGGAGCCGGAGCCGGCGCCGGCCTGCATCACGTACTGCAGCTGGGACGCCGGGAAGGAGCCGAGCTGACCTCCGTAGGCGTCCATCTTGCCCCCGGCGCCGCCGCCGCCCCCGCCGCCGCCGGTCAGAGAGGCGTGGCTCAAGGAGGAAGTCCTCTGCGGCAGGAAGGACTCGGAGGGCTGAGCGGAGCCCACGGCGCCCCCCGCGGCCTGCAGGCGCCCGTAGGAGCCGTCGGCCAGGCCGCCGTAGCCCTGCAGGGCGGCCATGTTGCCGCGGGCGCAGGCCGGGTACTCGGACAGGCCCAGGTTGCACAGCTGGCTCTCCCTGCAGCCCACGTTGAAGGTGTTCGGCGCCAGGTGGAAGGTGGGCGGGGAGCAGGAGGGGGACAGGAGGTGAGCGGCTCCGGAGGGGGAGGGCGTCCCGGTGCTGGAGGTGGTGGGGGAGGTTCCCGTGCTTCCGCCTGGACAACACAAACACAGAAGAACCACAGAGACGGTCAGACCACGTTTGGTGGATGATCTCGTTGTTCAGAACTCTTTGGTCGGATAATAATATGAATTATCTGTGAGATCAAGCATGTAGCATCCATAACAAGGTGCCTTAAAATCAACCAGAATCGAAGTGCAGCAGATATTGCTCATTGATCATTTTGATTTGGAAAAGATTCTTGTCCTACTTGTAATCCCACTAGGAAGCAACTCGTATTTACGGTCAATCCGACATGACATGAACGCAGCACGAGTCGCTACCAGCTCCAGAGGTGCTGCTCTGTAGCTGACGCTGATCTCCGACCTGGGGGGGGGGGGGGGGGATCTAACGCGAGGTGGATCACTAAAGTATCAAAGTCCCATCATGAATCCACCTGTCTCAGATCCAGATCAGATCCAGGGTGATCCAGATCTTCAGCTACACCAGGAAGTATGGTGCTCCTATCTGGAGATAAATATGGATTCAGTTTTGACCATGTCTGGTCAACAGAGCCCCCCCCCCCCCCCCCCCCCCACCCCCGGTCCTCTCCTCAATAAAAACTCATGCGCTCTGAATGTAGACGTGCACAGATTCAGCTGAAGGGGAATAAAGGAGAAAAAAAAAAAAAACCTTGTTGGCACAAATTGCCTCCAGTAAGTCAAGATCTGGACTGGAGGGATCGCCGTGGGATATCAATCACATAGCTCTCTATTAATGAGACTTTGGCCTCGGTTCATCTCACTGGTGGAGGAATAATTCAGTTTGAAACCAGAATAAGGACGGGAGAGATGGAAGGGGGGAGGGAGGGGGAGGCAGAACTAAATAATTCAGGACTCGCTTGGCTTGGGTTCTGATTTTGCACCATATGCCTTCGATAATATCACTGCTGTGTTCTGCCCCGATCTGCTCTGCTCTGGGTCGGGGTGGGGGGGGGGGGGGGGAAAGGGGAAGGGGAAAAAGAGAGAGAGAGAGAGAGAGGGAGAGGGAGAGCGAGGTAGGTAGACATGAGGAAAGGGGGAAAAGAGAGAGAGGACAATAGTTTGGTGATGTCATGTTTTCCTCTCGGTTCTGGTTAGGAGGGCTTGAGTTGCTTCAGAGCCGAGGGGGAATATTACTTGATTACTTGAAGGGGAAGGGGTGTCTGGTGCGCATGCACACACACACACACACACACACACATACACACACACACTCACACACACACACACACACACACACAGCGTCCTCTCAGGGTGACCCAGGGTTCGCTGGCGGTGCAAGGACTTTAATTAAACCTAATCGGACGAGTCTAATGATAACAAACAGATGTCCCGAACACGGAGCGTCACGTCATGCCGACCTCCGGAGGTAAAAAGGGGGCGGGGCCAGGAGCGGCCGAGGGCCCCCGTGACGCCGGAGCACAAGGGACAAAGGGAGGTGCGGCCGGACCGACGCCGGCTCGTGTCGCCAGAGCCGCGGGGTTCGTTTAATGATTTTTTTATTTTTTTTTGTACTTTCAAGGGCGAAGTGAAAAGTTCAGCAGACGCTCGCTGCCTCGCTGCCAGAGCGCCGCATGGCCGGGCTCACGAGGAGCACGCCGCCGCCGCCATGATGCACGGGGGAGGTATGCAGGGAGAAAGTTCAGGTTGGGACATCAGCAAGGTCACCGGACCAGAACCGGCTCTGCTGCAGGGGAGTTACTTCTAAAAGTAACTAGTTACTTTACACCTTAAAGAGTAGTTACAAAGTTACTCTTAGTAAAAGAGTCTCATTGGATTACTTTCGTGTTTTTATACCATTGATTATTTCTATCAAACACTTTTTTTGTTTTGTTTCATCATTTATCAGATAATAAAACTGAAACATTAAAGTAACTTCTAATTTTAAAACGGATTTTAATGAGTGAACAAACTAATTCACTGAGCTACTAGTAATCTGAGTACTCAACGTGTCACAGCCAATCCTGAGTACTATAACAAAGTGGGCTCCGGGGATCCCCAGGGGTCCTTGAGGGGCCCCGGGGTTTTAATTTCACTCCAATTCAGTAGAAATGTAGACTAGTGTCGTCTGGTTTCATCCGGTTTGGACCGTTCTACAAATCAATACAACAACAACAACAACAATCTCATCATGGTCCTTCAGCTCTGGTGTCTCTTCGGTCCAGGACATGAAGACCGACCCCAAGCAGCATCAGCACCAGAAACTACTGTTGGAGCAGATCCAGACGCTGGCAGCAGGTTAACCCAACTAACCGGTGAGCTGTTGTTGTTATTATTGTTGAGATAAAAGACGGTCGGTACTGGTTCACCCACCTTGCTGCTTCTGCATGTTGGTGAAGTCCTCAAACGTCAGGGTCCTCACCGGCGGTCTCCAGAAGGCATAGGTCTCCATGATCGCCTCCAGGCCAGTCCTGGGGGAGAGAGAGAGACAGGGGAGAGGGGGAGAGAGAAAGGGGGAGAGAGAGAGAGAGAGAATAATTGAAGCATGAGTACCCTGGAAAAACAGAAGAAACTAATTGAATATATTTGATTAGAAGAAGAAAAAGGGGAAGAAAGAAAGTTGAAAAGGAGTAAATAATAACTAGTGTGGTTAAATACATGACGGGGAGAGAGAGAGAGAGAGAGAGAGAGAGGTTAGTGGAAAGTGAGACAGAAAAAGTAAGAGAATGTCAAGAATGATGACTAAAGTGTGTGTTGAATAAATGACAAGAAAGGAGGGAAAGAGGAATAGAGAGAGAGAGGAAGAGAGAGAGACAGACAGACAGAGAGAGAGAGAGACAGAGGAAGAGAGAGAGACAGACAGACAGAGAGAGAGAGAGAGGGAGAGTGAGAGACAGAGGAAGAGAGAGAGAGAGAGAGAGAGAGAGAGAGAGAGAGAGAGAGAGAGAAACTGGAGTCCTGCTCAGAGGAAACCGGAGCCGTTAAAAAGGAGCAGGTTTTTACTGAGCCCATAAATCTGGGTGACGTTTCATCTCGGATCTGTACACGGTTCTCCTTCCTGCCTGATTTACTTCCCCGCGCGCCGCTGGGCCCGGTCCCAAGGAAACCAGCGCCCGCCGCCGCTCGCTCGCCGTGTTATTTTAGGGCCACTAAGTCCCTGGCCGTAGCAGCTCGTTAGTGCGCCGCGCTAATCGCCCCGGCCCCCGCCATCACTGCGTTCATTCATACGCTCGCGCTGCTGCGGGACCCAAACCCAACAAATGAGCTGTATCCCTCCGCTGCCCCATAAAGCCGCGTCACCGCACCGAGCCCGTCTGAGGACGCCGTCATAACTCCGGTCTGGGGCGGCTCTATGTCGAGATGTCATCAAGAGACGAAAGGAAATGACCCGATGCTTAATGTGAGAATTAGTGGCGGCGGTTTATTGATTTGGTATTAATGTGGAACGAGTCGGTAATGTCTCGCAGCAATAGGGCGCGTGCGGCTGCGTTCACACTTACTGACAGTTGCTGCTCATGTGATTTTTAATTTAATTTTTTTTTGTTCATATCATATGTCATATCTGATACGATATGAACTGACAGCCACGTGGAAAAGACACAGAGAGTAACAAAAACAAAAGACATCATCTCCATTTATGTCCTCCTGCTTGTTTCAACACATCTCGGTTCTGACTGAAGAGGGTCTCGTCCTGCACCACATGTGCATTTGGTCCAGAAACAATGCGACTCCATGCAGCTTCAACATCAAATCTGTGTCACATGAGGGAAAAAAAATCTGAAGTGGGACAGTCGGAGCTGCAGTGTGAACGAAGCCCAGAACAATTACATTTACACTTTAGTTGTGTAGCCTGATGGTCTAATCTGCAGAACAGGCCCGGTCAGGATCGGAGCCTCGGTAACACTTTCCCTGCAGGCACAAAGCAGCTCACCGATAGGTGACGAGGCCGAGGACACACTGCTCTTATGATAGAGGAAGAGCGCTGAAGAAAATGGGATGTGGTACGTGAGGATAAACTCGTCTTCCCTCCTCACGCCCCGTTATCTTTTCATCTGCAGTTTTCTGCAATGAAATTCTAATGCCAGTTCATAAATCAAACAGTCTATTGTTTGAAAAATGAAAAAAGATGTCTCAAATATCTGTGCCAATAATGCAGACCAGATGAGGGGGCTGCTTTCATGTGCTGAGGGTCTGGTGGTTCAGTGCCCCCCCCCCCCCTCACCCACCCTACTAAATGCTATATATTTCTGTTGTCAGGTGAAAACCTTGTATCTCCGAACTAAGACAAACAGCTTCATGACCATGTGCTTTTCAGTTCATCCAGTGGGTCTTGAGGGTTTCAGTAGAGCAGCATGTAATCATTCAATTGAAGTTAAAACATGAAAATCACCAAAATTGGAGTTACATGTTTTTCACCCGACAGCGATGATGTGATAATTCGGAGACAGACAGAGAGAGAGATAGAGAGATCAAGGGAGTAGGAAGGAAGGAAGGAAGGAGGGTAAAAAAAATGACGAGAAGTGGACGCCGATATAAAGATTCGTTCCTCCATCACAAAAAGACTGGAAACAACAAAACAACTCTGGGTAACGTTTTGGTTTTGGTGAAATAAGAAAACGTTTTGCTGAAAATTATAATTCACAGTCGAAAAATTCTTTGCGTGAGTTGGGAATTTGGTCGTTGGTCATTTCAATGTCAAACTACTTCCTGTTTCTAGTCGTGTCTTCTCCACATGGTGGGGAAATGCATTCTCTCACTCTCTGAGCATGGAGCGTGGAGCGTGTTTCGTCAGGAAAATAATCTCTTTAATCTTATCTGGATTTGTAAAAACACAGGTTAGTGCGAGGTGGAAACCCACACAGCGTGCACAGCGATCACAATCAGCTGTAAATGCAACCCGTACGGTATCTTCACCCAGAGAGCCCCGCCCACAAAGCGTCGTGACTCATTCTGACGGGCTCCCAGCAGTCATCGCTCATCGCTCATCCCTCGCCCACGTTTCTGTCTCCGTTTCGTTTCCGTTGCCTCCTATGAAAGAGTCAGAACAGACAGCCCTTTCCGCCTCGGACGAAAAGTAAATCCATGTCTAGCGACCCCCACGCGCCCGCCGCCGCCCCGCCTACAGCCTGCTGAGAACCCGTATGAATACCAGCAGTGATCCGATCGATCGTTATCCGTAGCATGTGTGGCTACAGATCACAGTATAGTGCCAAGTGTGAAAGTGGTCAGGGAGACAGGTTGAGAGAGAGAGACAGGTTGAGAGAGAGAGAGAGAGAGAGAGAGAGAGGGGTGGGGTATAGAAATGACCCCATCTGGTCTCAGATCTGAAGGGCTCCTCTTGGCAGGGGAGCGAGCGTCTGTTTTTATATGGAGCAGCACATGGGATTAACTGGTATCTCCATATTAACGGAGGGAGGAAAAAAAAAAAGAAGAGAGATTTCCACGGTGCAGCGAACGCCACGACAGGTTGTATTACATGGTGAACAGATACTGTGAGACTCTACCTGTTTCTGCCAGAGTCCCGGAATCCTTTGGCAAAGGGGTTGCGGTCGATCTTTAGCCTGGTGATCTGCCAACAAGAAGAGAGGTACAATCAAAACAACGGCATGCAGGGAGACGGGGGGACGGGACGGGGGGGGAATTCAACCAACACACGGCATCAAGACCCTCGTTACCGCTGCACCAGGCAAGCGGCGGCGAGAGCTACAATTTGAACTTCCGATTCCCAGAAATCCCGCGAGGCGAGGTCAGTGAACTGCACACAGCAGCTCACGTTCACCGACCGGCCGGTCTGAGACGCTTCAGACCGGAGAGAGACGAGAAGATCTAACGCCGGAGGGTCCAGCTTCCTCTGGACGGAGACTCACTGCTGGTCAGGGGTCAGTTTGAGTTTTGATTCGTCACTTCCTGTTGGCGTGGGGAGAGGAGCGTGAACCCCGCACCTGACACCGGAATCTCTGTGTGTTTTCGATCTTTACGTCTCGCCCGGTGCAGCTTTAAGATGAAGGATGGAAGGAAGGAAGGAAGAGACGCAAGGAAGAGCCAGACGTACCTGCTGGTTCTGGTAGGCGGTGACGGTGGTGAAGACGGTCTCGGGGAAGCTGAAGGTCTTCACCCCCTCGCCGCTGGGCACCGGCTTGGTGGGAGACAGCTCGCTGCTCGAGTCCTTCCTGATCACGTGGACGCGAGGCTGGTACTTGTGCATGGAGTGGAGGATGATCTGACAAAACGTGGAGGAAAGTGAGGACGTTAATGCTGTGTGTGCGTGTGCGTGTGTGTGTGTGTGTGTGTGTGTGTGTGTTCTTGACCAGCCAAACTCAAGACTAAACCCTAAACACGACCCTCTGACCCGCTGCCTTTTATTTCCTCCACGTGAAACACGCATTAACGCTCCCTCCGTCAATTAGCCGGGGCCGACTTCCTGTCAGCGTCCGACTTCCTGTCAGGGCCCGCGCGGCGTTCCCGCGGCGACGGCGCTCGCGGGAGGGCTGAGGAGGCGTCAGACTGTGGCGGCCCCAGCCTCGCCTCGGGGGCCTCGGTCTGCTCTTGATTAATCTCAGAGTGAGAAAGCCTCCCCAGAGCCAAGACCTCCCTCCCCCCCTGCTCCCCCCTCCTCCTCCCCCGCCCCCTCCAACCAGGGCCGGGGGGGGGGGGGGGACAGCGACAGTAAATGTAATATCCCTGGGCCTCAGATCACACACAGGCCAGGAGACTGAGACGCTGCAGATCTGAGCGCTACTTCCTGTGGTGTTTTTTTTTTTTTATCAACAACAAAGAATGACAGTAAACAACCAAGTAGTCTAGATCACACTTAGTACCTCAGACCACAAACCACTGATCCTCCAAGGAAGCTTCCGGTTGTTCATCTACCTGAACAACAACAACAACGACACACAGGAAACAACATGTCAGCCACGGTGGCTATCGCTGCTCACGCTAACTACCCAGTTCTTCTTCTGTTGAGACGTAAAACGCATCACTTCCTGTCTCCAGAGGGTTTCTCCCAGGAAAGCCACCTTTTATTCTATTGTTTTTATTTTCTTATTTCTTATCTTTTCATATATTTTAGAGTGAATTTCTCTATTTTATATTGTATTCTTGACCTTTGCGTTTACAGTATTTGCTTTTATTCTTGTTTTGTTTTTATTTTCCTCTTGCTATGTTTATTGTTATTGTTTATTGTTATGCACCAAACACCAAGACAAATTCCTTGTATGTGAAAACATGTTTGGTAATAAACCTGTTTCTGACTCTGATACTCGACACTTGATCATTATTGTGGTGTAGCGATCAGAGAGAGGAGCAGAACGGATTTATTGATATGAAAATGTTGCAGATTATTACTTGAAACGCGCATGCACACACGCACGCACACACACGCGCGCGCACACACACACACACACACACACACACACCTCGTCCTCCCCTGCTTTGAGTTCCCAGCCCGAGGCGAAGTAAGGTCAGAGCAGATCACACGTCGACAGGCTGAACCCAGACCAGCCTGTTGTTCACGCTCAAACACAATCAGGCTGAATAAGCAGCGTAATGACACACTGCATGACCTCTGGACAGAAAACCACCGACTGACACAAACTGAACCCGCCGCAAAATCAAATTCCATTTCTAAAGCACATTTCACACAACAGTGTAACCCGGAGTGCTTGACAGACCGGGCGAGAACAGGTCAGGGCCGCGAAACAGAAACACGATAACCATCGTAAAGGGACGAGAAAAGGGAAGAAGTCAAGTTTAAATAGTGTGAAATGTATAAAGTATGGGGGGGAAAACAAAAGGTGTTTTAAGGTTTCTTTATGTGGATTTGTATTTTTGGGGATGAGAGTTACCAGACTGTTCATCTATGAAATCCACATGAAACTATAAAGTTGTCGGTGGTACCAGAGCTACGGTCCATCCAGCACATCAGCTGTCACATGAAAATCTCCTTCACCAGAATTCAGAGAAGCAGACTTCCAGACCGCTGACGACGCCGTTTCTGCAACAGATTTCAAACTGGTTTCAACGTGATTTATGACCGCGGATCATTCACAAACACCAACACGGCAACTGTGAAGAAGCAGCGTTTTATTAGGTTTTCCCAGAGCACAGCGAGGACAGACAGGAAACCGAGGGGAGACGGGAGCGCGAGGCGGGTCTGAGCCCACGGGGTTCCCCCCCCCCCCGCCGGGGGAACCGGACCGACCCCGGGGCCTAACGAGCTGGAAACCGTTAACTCGGCCCCAGCCTCTCAGATTGAGATACTGGGCGTTTTCACATCAAAAGCCGCCGAGCTGCCGTACAGGAACGGGATCCTGACTCGCTACAACCATCCATCATCTCTGGCAGCCCGGCGATGCTCCGGTGTCGCTGACGTCTGCCGCAGCCGAGACGTGGTAAAACGCCGTCCTCTCTTTGTGTTGTGAGAGAACATCACGTTAAACTCCATTGCAAAACCCGATACTTTATTGTTGCCAGCAATAAAAAACCACCGCGCACTGCAGCTGCTTTTTATTTTTTTTTAATTTCCAAAGAAATGGGTGGTGTTTTTGGGTTTGTTTCTGGGAAAGTGGCGATGGTGCACTTAGTGACAAGTGCTTTGATTGGAAAAGTTAGGTTCTGAAAAACCTCATCACTTGTAAAAAAATTGTTTTTTTTTAAGTACGATAGGGATTTTAATGTAGAACAAATGCAGCAATCAGTCAAAATTGCAAATCTTAATGACAAAATTGCAAACTCCTGCGGGGCGCTTGACAGTCTGGGGCAGGGCGGGCCACTGTGCATCAGAAATGTTTTTTGTCTCACAGCCTGCTTCTGTGTTTTGCTGAGAGGTCTGATTCGGGGTATGATTGGGGTCTGTTTCTGATGAGGCAGACATCTCAACCACACCACAAGTCAGGGGGATGGAGAGGATGAGCGAAGAGGTCGAAGCACGCCTATCTGCGGTGAGCTTTCCCACACAGGAAGCGCCAAAATTAATTTCCTTTGGCCTGTAAAACTCCCCCCCCCCCCCCCACCCGGGCTAACAAAAGCCCATAAACGGCACCGCAGGAAAGGAAAGACTACCTCCTCTGACTCGCCCACTAACACCCATATGTTATTACGTTTGTCACCACGGAGCTGATACGATCACCCAGAGCGGGAACCTGCGACCCCCACGCGGTTCACGCCAGAAACGCCGGGCGCTCCGACACCGGAGCGGTACGCGTCCCCCGGTCACGACGGCGTCCCGCGAGCCTCTTTCGTAATCAGCTGCGAGCTGAGGTGGAGAAAACCGATTTGCAGCGCCTCCTCGTCCTGTTTTCAACAATTTCTCAGACCGCAGTAATCAAAGCAAGTCTGGCCTGGAATAGCTCGGCTGTCAGGACGGCGGCCATCTTGTGCCGCTTCCCACTGTTTTTGACATCGGGATGAGATGAGAGCAGAAAGAGCAGATCCTCTGCAGCTTTCCTCAATCTGTGAACCAAACACGCAGATTTCACAGTTTGAGACGCCGGTGAATTCAACTCAACCGGCTGCTCTGCGGAGCGTACATATATTGGTGCGTTGCAGTGTATTGGCTCGTGCTGCACTGACACTGATGCTTTACACATTTTGGTGGAAATGCTTAAAAAAAATCTGACATTAAATGGATCTTCATGAGATCTAAAATTAGAAATATCTTATTTTTTTATGGATTTTTTTTCTTTATGAAAATATTTATTGAACGAAATCTGCTTTATTTTGAAAATCTTCATTTTGTATCAACAATTATAGGACATAAATCATACAAACCCACTACCAATACACCATCACCTCATAGTTTACATGCAGTTCAGGTACCGTCAGAAATATGAGCACTGGGACTACGTTGGGTGTTTTTGCTATTTTCATTCTTTCAACATAACCAGTAAAGCTCTATCGTCAAAAGCTGCCAATACCTTCTTCTGCTTTCCATGTGAAATCCATATTAAACTGTAAAGTCTCCCTTCAGCTCACTGCCCTGTTATTAATGCTATTGATTGTATGTGAGGGAGGCGGTAAATCAGACAGACTGTCACATTAGCGTTAAAATTTCACCTCTGAAATCTACATTACGCTGCAGCGGAGCCAAGAGCCGATGTGAGACTCACTTTAGCTCGCCACCAAAATAGTTACACCGTTGACTGGAAATGAGCAAGGCAGTAAATCTGACAGACTGCGGTCCAGCTCAGTGCATTGCAATTAAAATTTCACTTCAGTAGCGAGCTGTGTGAGGGAACGCCAGTCAGATCGGGTCAGGCTGATTCTCTAAGCTGAACGAAACCGTTTCATTACAAAGCGCTTCATGGAGCCACGGAGGAGATAAATGCTATCCAGTAAAACTAAATCCCAGACATTTCCTGTCTATGATCCACAAACCTTATAAAATTCAATCACTGTCTTAAAATAAATAAGGCCTGCCGTCCTGCCGTCAGACGCTCATGCAGCACAAAAACTGAGAACAAAAATTGAAATCAATGTGTCACATAAATCCCAGAATGGGTAAACACACAAACAACCGTGTGCACCTCCCTGCAAAAAAATCCAAAATGGCCGGATTGAAGAATATATGCCATTTGGTAGACACTTCTATCAAAAGTGCTTTACAATTTCCATGCGTGCATTTAATTCTTGCATGCGTGACACCGGTGTGACGTCACAAGGTTTTAAAGATGCATCAATTAAACTAAATAAAAAAGGTTCTGCTGCTTTTGGAGGATGATTGACAGAACAGCTGTAATCCCCTTCATCAGGGTTGCAGGATTGCATGCATGGTCAAAAGTATTTTAAAATACTGGCGTCTGCATGAGGCTTTCATGATGCAGCAGCGATGTGTTTGTGCAGGCTGTATTGGTGCAAAATGAAAAACCTCTCTTTTGTATTTTATTGCGTAATAAAATACAAACCGGAGAGTGCTAGAGGAAGGGGTTTCTCCTTACATGACCCTGGTCGTCCAGTTCGTTGTTGGTGAGTTTGAGCTTGTCGAAGCTGACCACCTGCCTCATCCAGGTGTCTCCTGAAGCCAGGGAGTCTGGGTGGATGTAGACCCGCGGCGGCACCGGGGAGTCGGCGTTTCCTGCCACCATCCACTTGGAACTGTGGTAGACATACCTGGACGACAAGACAACGACGCCTTTTAGCACCAACAAACAAAAGAATCCTGTAATTGTAATCATAGAAAAAAAAGAACCAAAAGTGATTTTCAACCTCATACAGATGTAGCAATTGTGGAAATCCCACTTTTTACTGCATTTTTCTGTGGTTTCTCTACGTCCCCGAGAAAAATTCTTTGGAAAAATGTAATTTTGCGGTCTTTTCAGCCATGGGGAGTTACGAGGAACGGTCTGGTCGAAAGACATTGTAGTTTTTGTTTCATACAAATCTGGTTCTACTGCTCAGGAAAGCTGGCGATCATAATAAAGCAGGATGGACTCAGGATGGAGGCATGAAGAGGCACTAAGGATTCACCAGGAGAACAAGAGAACCGCCACAACCTCCAGGTAGCCGTTAGCTTGGCTTGTAGCAGTTATCATGAAGCGTCTGGGCTTAATGTTGTTGAATAACAACGGCTACGTTGCCACGGCAACCCGCTTTTAAAACTGAGCTGTCGTTTCTTCATTGTGCTTGAAATTTCTAACAACAGCGACATAAAATCTTCCACATGCAGGCGAACACGAGCCGCATACTTTCAATTGAACTCAGCCATAATATTTGATGTTGTGTGAGTTTGGGTACAATAGGTCCCACCCATTCAACAGAGAGAGAGAGAGAGAGGCGGGGGGGGGGGGATAAAGATAAAACGAGTGAGATAAAGGAGAAGAGAGGAGGAGGAGAGTGAAAGAAAGAGAGATGAAGAGGGAGAGAGAATGATAGAGCGAGGTAGAGAGTAAGCGAGAGAGAGAGTCTGAGCCACAGCTGTTTGCCTTTAGTTCTGGCCATGCGCTCAGTTGAAAGTGCTTCAGCTGCAGCGCCTCTGCCAAAGTCATCACTCAGCGGTGAAACATGGACAAAACTCTCATTTGGTCCTTTTGTTATTGCCTCTGAAGGGCTGCACCACCGTCTCACTCACACACACACACACACACACACACACACACGCACACACACACACACACTCAGCCTTTCTTTGCCACAAACACACTCATGCCTAGACAAATGCATACACACATCGAGACTAAAATGGACAGGGCTTTAAGGTGACGTAACGCCCCCCCGCCCCCCCCCCCCCCGGCGGCCATGTTGGAGGTCCTCGGCTCTTGGCGTACTTGCTTACGCTCTTATTTTTCCTGGGAGGTTCCTTATTTTCATACCTCCCTCGTGGTGTCATTTATCTTCTCATATTTTGATCAAGTTTCCAAATCTTTCATTTACTATATTTGTTAAAAATGGTAACAAAAGTCTGATACTATCAATATAGTTTGGATGTGTTATTAGTTCAGTGGTTTCAGTCGTCATGGAAACATAACTTAAACAGACATTAAAAGAGTTTTTTGTACAATAGTTTCATTGATATTTTGTACATAAGTCACCAGAATGTAAGAAATAAATAATCAAGAATGAAATAATCATAAATAATAATTAAAATAATAAATAATAATGTATCATGTAGCTTGTTAGCTAGCTAACCATAGCATCTGGTCAGCTAACCAGCACTGTCTTGTTATTAACACATCTGATTAGCACACTAGCTAACATATCTAGTAGCAGCTAGCGTTAGCAGTGGCTAGTAGTCCCATGTTAACAGTAACTAGTTAGCTAGCTACCAGTTAGTTCAGGTTAACTGAGCTGACTCTTCTCCAGCTCCAACTCAGAGTGTTTTGGAGTAGAGACTAGGGCTGAAGACAAGACAGTTCACTGAGTCACAGTAACCTACATTTGGAGACAAATCTACCTGATCTGACCTGGATCTACAGACACACCACAACAACCTGGTTCAGATAGTCAACTGGTTCTAGCCGGTTGTTTTAAATTCAGCTATTTGTGCATTTCCCCGATGGATCCATGACGGAGCCAGACGTGGTTGATAGGACATTTGTCTCTCTTGGGAAAATGAGTTTGTCTTTAGTTTTTTGTTCTCTTGACATATTATTCATGTTTCATATTAAAGTGGTAATCCACAAGATTCTTGTTTTTTATCCAGTCTCCATCTTCGTCTCTCAGCCTCACTGTGGTCTCACTGCTCTTCCCAGAGATCACCTGTCAATCAAACAGTGTGTCCAGTACTGTGACGTCTTCCTCCTTGGATTTTCTGTTGATGGAGTTTGAGTTCCTGTAGGTGGCGCTCTCTTCTTTGTCTGTTCAGCCACGGTGGCTATCGCTGCTCATGCTAACTAGTTCTTCTGTTGAAACATAAAACGCATCACTTCCTGTCTCCAGAGGGTTTCTCCCAGGAAAGACCTACCTGACACCAGGTGTTGAGAACAGGAAATAAAAGCTTTCATGAGCTGGTAGAGGTTGGATCACTATTAGATTATACCAATCTGCGATACAGAGCAGCAAAACGGACATTTATTTATATGAAAGTCACAGATTATTAGTTTCAAAGATGAAATGTGAGGCTGTTATACTAACAGACAGACTTGCTCTCTGCTGGTTCTGTGTTAAACCACATTGCAACAATAGCAACAGCAGAACAGACCGACCGACGGTTCCAATACTGTATACGACCAAGCACACACTTCCACACACAGACCTGACCTTTGACCAACACACACACACACACACACACACACACACACACACACACACACACACACACACAGAGGGTGCCAGGCGTCCCTGTAATTTCCTGTTTGGAGTGTGTTTAGGGTTACGCTCCGTGTAGCAGGGAAAGTGTTAAGGAACGGGGAAACTTTAGCCCCGAACAGGACTGGAAATCTGATTAGTCGCCGCTTTCATCTTCCATAAATCTACCATCTGGCACCGGCACAATCAATAAAGATCGGACTTTATGTGACACCCTCGCTGGACAGATGGGGGGAGGTGACACACACACACACACACACACACACACACACACACACACACACACACACATTGTCCTTTCTCAGCCAACACTACACTTCACACACACATTTTCAACTTGCACGTACACACACACAAGCTGACAAAAACATACTGCCACACATTTTCTTGCATTCTCTCTCTCACACACACACACACACACACACATACACACACACACACACACACACACGTGCGTAAACACACACGTATGTAACATAGCACACATGCAGAAAGACACACCGAGCCACACACAAAAACAGGTTGTGTGTGTGTGTATGTGTGTTCTCAGCTCATCGCACATATACTCCCACGTATACTCTTTCATGGAGAGAAATGCAAGCAGGAATGCACATAAGACACACACACACACACACACACACTTGCCAAACCCAGGCTGTATATTGGGTTACTGTACTGACAGAGTAAATATTGCTATTGAATTACCATAGAGGGTTGACTGGTGTGTGTTTGCAAGTTTGTAAGTTAAGACCAATGACTTGTGTGAGTGTGTGAGTATGCATGTACATGTGTGTGTGAGTGTGCATGTGTGTGTGTGTGTGTGTGTGTGTGTTCTCGTATTTCTATACTTATGAGGACCAAATGTCCCCACAAGCATAGAAAGATGAGGAAAAGCCTCCCAAGTGAGGATGTTTTGACGCGCTTCACGTCTCCAGGAGGCCAGATGAATTAGGATCAGTCTGAGGGTTCAGGTCTGAGGGTTCAGGTCTGAGGGTTCAGGTCTGAGGGTTCAGGTCTCAGGGCTCAGGTCTGAGGGCTCAGCTCTGAGGGTTCAGGTCTGAGGGCTCAGCCTAAAGAGAGTCAGGGAGCCTGAAGAGGTTCAGGGAGCCTGAAGAGAGTCATGGAGCCTGAAGAGGTTCAGGGAGCCTGAAGAGAGTCAGGGAGCCTGAAGAGGTTCAGGGAGTCTGAAGAGGGACAGGGAGTCTGAAGAGGGGCAGGGAGTCTGAAGAGGGGCAGGGAGTCTGAAGAGGTTCAGGGAGTCTGAAGAGAGGCAGGGAGCCTGAAGAGAGGCAGGGAGCCTGAAGAGGTTCAGGGAGCCTGAAGAGAGGCAGGGAGTCTGAAGAGATTCAGGGAGCCTGAAGTGGTTCAGGGAGCCTGAAGAGGTTCAGGGAGCCTGAAGAGAGGCAGGGAGCCTGAAGAGATTCAGGGAGCCTGAAGTGGTTCAGGGAGCCTGAAGAGAGGCAGGGAGCCTGAAGAGGTTCAGGGAGCCTGAAGAGAGGCAGGGAGTCTGAAGAGATTCAGGGAGCCTGAAGAGGTTCAGGGAGCCTGAAGAGAGGCAGGGAGCCTGAAGAGAGGCAGGGAGCCTGAAGAGATTCAGGGAGCCTGAAGTGGTTCAGGGAGCCTGAAGAGAGGCAGGGAGCCTGAAGAGGTTCAGGGAGCCTGAAGTGGTTCAGGGAGCCTGAAGAGGGGCAGGGAGTCTGAAGAGGGGCAGGGAGTCTGAAGAGGTTCAGGGAGCCTGAAGAGGTTCAGGGAGTCTGAAGAGGTTCAGGGAGCCTGAAGAGGTTCAGGGAGCCTGAAGAGGTTCAGGGAGTCTGAGTAAAGCAAATAAATTCCAATAAAGACCGTATTTCCAGACCCCCAACTCCCGAAGGTCTGTGAGACACACCAGTGACAGCTCCCAGATCAGTTTGCAAAGCCCTGTGGTAAATTCCCCCGGCCAGGAAGAAAATCCTATTTAATTTTACAAGATCTTTTGGCTTCTAAAAATCCTCCGTGATATTTTGGTTCGCTGGTGAGAGAGAGAGAGAGAGAGAAGGAGGGAGAGAGAGAGAGAGAGAGGGAGAGAGGGGAGGTCTGGGTCGGCGGCAGAGCAGACCGTCCACCGAGCTTCAGTGGAAAACCTTACATTGAACAAACAACTGGATGAAGTGAAGAATGCGTGAAGCTCCGTCTACGTTCTCCCACATCCTCCTCTTCTGCTGTTTTCATATGGATCTGTGTCCTTTGTTTTCCCCGAAGCGCTTTCTGACAAACCTGTTTCATAAATACATCTGACTTGACTTGACGTGAGGGGAAGGAGCTCTTCCAAATCTGTCCGCGATGACGGAGTTTTGTTTTGCCACAGAAACGGGAACATATCTGTGGCCTCTAATCAAATATTAACCCTGAACAGTTTCTGACATAGCAACGGGACGACAACAAAACCTCCCCGCTGTAAACAGGCTGCACTGGATCTGACTGGTAGAGTACGTTCTGCAGCTTTAAGAGCCCCACACTGTTCAGCACCACAAAACACAACTCAACTCGCCCATAACGTTTCAGTGATATTTACATTTAGACTGATATGTTGGATATGAGCCAAATGACGACCACAGATACATAAAAACCATCTGTAAAACCGGCAATTAAATTGTATTTTCTTTGCTTATTTATTATTTCATTTAATTGTTCAATAATGTTTATTTTGCAAATTATTTCTCATTTAAAGGCAGTAATGTTTCCAACCGTTGGGGGGGGGGGGGGGGGGGGTCTCCCTGCCTTAAAGAGCTGCTGACACTAAAACTATTTCATCAATTTCAGTGGAGAGTTTTAGTGTCCATGATGGTCTAAATGTGTTTCAGAGGTTTTTCCACCCTGAGGAGAATAAACGTCTTGAGGAAACAATGTAAACGTGAAAATGCTGAAAAATTATTTTTATGTGAATATCGGCACACAGCTTTATTAGCTAAAAAACAGCTTCTCTACATTCAAAACCCCAGATCTTATCCCTAGTTTAGTATCTGTGTGTTGTCACATTATCAGTTCACAACACACAGAAACAACCTGAGGAACTAAACACAACCGTGGGCGGAGCCAGCACGTGGCGTCATGCAATTTTCCTTCCATCTCCGCATCACTTTTCCATCTCTACTATAATACCTGAAGTCATAAAACTGAAGCCTAGACACATAAACCCCCCCCACGCAGCCGTTGGGGGGGGGGGGGGGGGGGGGGGGGCAGGTGAGCCACCACACCACAGGCCATCGCACTAGTTTCCTTCCAGCTCTCAGTCTCCTTTTTTTCCCTCGTTTCCATCATTATACCTGAACAAGGATATTGAGAGTTATCCGATTTGCGGGACAGACAGACTCTGGCAATACGTTAGCACTCAGCCAGCGGGATGATGAATCCATTTCAATCTCCTCTCTCTGGTTTACCTCTCTAGCTCCAGGGACGACACGCCAGAATATCCGTCTTATTGCATATCCAGAGAGATCCATCATAGACGCCTTTCCCCAAGACGGGTACACAAGAGACTATTGTTTCACGTCTCCCATGTTAACTATGCGACTAGAGCACAGGTACATCTCTATTAGGAGCCAAGAGAAATTTAAAAAATGGGGAAAAAAACGTTGGAATATCTTTGTTCAGTACTGAAAACACTTTCATCTCTAACACGAAGCACAAGAGGAGAGGAAAATCCAACTGGGTCAGAATATTTCTGCTCAGTCCAACATCTGAGAGAAGTCCAGGAAAATACAGTTTCATATCCAACAGTAGTGGTTGGTTTGATGGGGTGTGTGTGTGTGTGTGTGTGTGTGTGTGTGTGTGTGTGTGTGTGTGTGTGTGTGTGTGTTTGAGCATGCATCTGCACGTGCAGCTACATCTGTACATGTTTATATTCAGCATGCACATTATGTACGCAGCTGTGCACGTATCCATTAGGGCTCGACCGATATGGGTGTTTGAAAGATGATAGTTGATATTTTTCTTTAATTTTGGCCATTTTCACGCCAAAAAAAATTCAGGCTTTCCCCCTCTGAAGCATTTAGACACTAAAACTCTCCATTGAAACCAGACTGATGCATTAAGGAGCTCAGAGTAGCTTAGGGTTGGCGGCTGTTTAAAGCAGGGTGACCCACAGCAGCCATTCAGCGGTGGGGAAACTCAACGTAGAGCTACGAGGCTCAGAGCACAAATTCTCCAACTTGCTATTGAGATAGTTGAGACATCATTCCTGTCAATTACATTTAAAGTTCATTTGAGTTTCACAGTTATGGCTACGAAACGATGGCACAAGTCTTTGAGATATCCTGCTGACAGACAGACAGACTAAATAACGTGTGAAAACAAAACTAAATGAACAAAAACATAATTGAACAATTAAATAAAAGAAAAGAAAAGAAAATGTGAAAAGAAAAGAAAGACCAGACTGTTTTATACTACATATCTCTACATATCTATTGCATTTATATTTTATCCTACTGCACTCTTGTTTATCTTGTTTATATTGTATTGCTTTTATTTATAGTATGCCTCCTCCCATTTGTACTGTGTTTTTTGGCGAGGTCACAACCTACTGCATTCATTTTACATGTGCTCCTGTATAGTATAATGACAATAAAGTTGGATTGAACTGAATCATATCGGAATCATATCACGACCGGCCGAGATCCGGTAATCAATAAATGCCACGCCCACCCATGTGTTCAGTGTGTGATGAGCGTACCTGTATCTCTTGTTGTCCACGGGCACGATGTCCATGGCGATGTAATACTGCTGATGGGGGTCCAGGCCCACGATCTTTACCCTCATGGCAGGAAACATCCGCCTGGAGGGGGAAAACACAGAGAGGGAGACACTGAAACATCTGATACAGTAACACAGTATCACAGTATCACAGTAACACTACAGTACCTGAACCTGCTACAGTATCACAGTAACACTACAGTACCTGAACCTGCTACAGTAACACAGTAACACTATAGTACCTGAACCTTTCCACACAGGAACAAATCGTCTAGTAGGGAAGGAAATCAACAGGGGGTTTGGGGGCAACAATACCCCCGTTCAACAATCACACAGGGAGAAATCCATGGGAGAATTTCTCCACCCACCCATAGACCAGAATGCAATGCAGTAGCCGAGATAGACCAGAATGCAATGCAGCCACAAGACATGTTGGGTTTTGAGTAAGACTCTAGAATAACTCTCCTTGTCTTGTTGTTTTTATCTCTATCTCCATCTACACACAAAACCCACAGCTGGATGCAACAAGTTCAGGCCTGTTCTCTGGGGGTTGCTGAAAGGCATTCTGGGAAATGTAGTAAATCACTAACTGACGTAGAAGTAGATGAGGCAGGTTGAGGGAAAGTGGGTACAACAAAAAGGTAAATTACAAGATCAGTGATGAGGGAGGAACCTCCATCATGTCAGCAGTGGTCAACATGATTTATCGATCTAACCCATGAATGAAAAATGAAAAACAACGAATAGCAATCAGCTGAGTTAATTGCTTAAACTGCCCTGACTAAAAAACACTTTCCTCCCAGCTATGTTAACAACTACGTTGAAACTTGAACTGAACACTGCAAATGACTGACTAGCATGACAAAACCATGATGGACAGCAGACTGAAGACGCTTTGCTTTTTATATCAGTCACTCTATTAATAAGACACTCAAATTATATTCAGAAAGAGCAAAACCATTTCATCTCAGTAACCAGAAACTAAGAGTTTTTTTAATATAAAAAATCAAGACAATAAGAATCACAATTTATTAAAAAAACGTTAAAATATTATATTCATATCGTATCCTTTTTGCATAGGGAGCAATTTCACATAAATCAGATCTGTCCTTATTTCATCAGGATCATTCATTGCTGCGTCTACATTTAACGGGAAAAGACAGGAGAAATGGTGATTTTCCAGCCTGGCGCCAACGAGGAGCCCACCGGCCGTGAATCATTTCAACACAGTTCCACTTGTGTATTTGCAGCATCGAACAAAACCCATCAGACCACAGGGTGAATGACAGTCTGGCTCGCCAGGTTATTCTGGGCCTCATCTTCATCCCAACATAACAGCAACACAACCCAGATGAGTCTTTGAGCTTTATTTTGTAATAATTCATTAAATGGTCCTGTTAGGACTTCATACTTCCTCTATTTATAAACCTAGATGATAAAAGATGTTTCAAGTATCGGATAATTTTTATGTTCTTTGAGTGGTTAAATTTAAAGTTATTGCATTTTCAGAAACCCAGCCTTTTTCCAGGCAGTTTAAGACCAATTCCAGTAAACGCATCACAACTGGACTCAGTCCTGATTGGCTCCCCTCACTAAAGACTTCCTGGAATCCGTCCACTCAGGCCAGTTTGCAGCATCTGAACTGGAAAGCCTCCACTCAGCAGGTTGACCTGATTTGAGTTAGAGGAGCTGGTGTTGTCGGCCAATCAGGGTCCAGGATTCTGACGACTCAGTCTTCACATTCATTCAATTTGACTAATTTAGTTCAACTTTTAAATAAACTAGATTTATTTGAAAAACATCATGAACATTATTATTGTAACCCTTTAACACATCTGTATCAACTCTGTCTTCCCTGAACAAAAACATTTGCTAATTTGTCAAGAAGAGTAAAAAAAAGAATCCTCTTCCTCTCCTTATATTTCCTTTCCAGCACTTCTCTGTCATATTTCATCATTTTAGGGTAACAGCAAATATGTGTAAGTCCACTGTGACCTCTGACCTTTTCACACCTGTCTGAAATGTGGTAATCTATGAATTCAAGCTTATTCTGCTGTTGCATTCGTTCTTATGCCAGCCTAATGCCTGAAATCTAAAATGTGAAAAACATTAAATAACATTAATATGTGAATAAAGTAAAAGGTGTTTCATCTTTAGAGTTTGAGGACCAACTCTCATTTTGGAGCTGCAGCCTGAATAATCCGATGTAAACCAGAAGAGAAACAAAGGCGCCCATATTAAATAATGGTCTGCATACGGGGAGAGAGACGCTTTAACTTAATTCCTCGTTTTGCACTTCAAACGCTGCATTTTCCCCCTTTTCATTTAAAGGTCGTAAATCCTGGCCGGCATAACGAGAAGAGAGGGCTGTTTTCTTACTTCCCTTCCCCTCCTGAATTTATAGGGTTATTATAAGCAGGGCATGAAATACGCACGGCGACGTTCGTGTCAGCCTTTACTCCGCTTCAACCAAGAGTGCTTGTTGCTCTATTTATGAGGCGATTACCAATTTAAACCCAATTCATAAAAATAGTCTATAACGAACATGGCGGAGGGCGACGCTGCTGTGGACACCATCCTGAATTCAGACCCGAGAGGAAGAACTGGGGAGAGCAGCGTAGGTCTGCATCTTATCTAAACTGACGGCACGAGGCCAAATAAGACAATAAAATACGAGCGAATAAAATAATGCACGTGATTTTATAGAATAATGAGCTGGAATAAAGCCTACAGTACCATAACAGCTATTATAGAAATTAAAACTAATGTGAATCACCTGCTAAACAGAAAATATGATTCATATGTACAATTAAATATGAAATGAATATATGAAAATATGAAATAATCATAATTCAATATTCCTGCAATTATTTTGGCCTTGAACCTCTCCATAAAGGTCAGTTAAGGTTCATCGTGCTTAACTAAATGAGCACAATAATAATAATAATAATAATAATAATAATAATAATAATAATAATATTGGCCAATAGACAGCATCTAGAGAGATAAGAGAATAATTATTTTGTCCATGGGAATAAAATGTCGATCTTAAGAAAGCAGTGGAAACCTTCCAGCTGGTCAGGTGATCCCTCTGGTTCCTCCAGTTCAGTTTCACTTGTTTCACAAATCTGTTAATATCCTGAAACAAGGATCACTGCGCTATCAAGAAAATGGGAAAAGGGGGAAATTATCTCACCCTCCACTTCATTTAAAAAAGACTCAGTACTAGAATAAATGACACGCTAGGGTGGATATATTCTGCAGTCCCGGTTGATGGTAAAAGTCCAAACAGAGGGAAGCACGTGGCGCCCCGGGCCAGGCAAGGAGAGCAGAGGTTCTTCCTGAGGATCTGCAGGTCAATTTCTATGCTCGCTTTGGGTTGTAATTGCTGCCCAGAACAGCGAGAAAACCAAAAACACGTTTCAGAGAGATTAATTAGAAACAGCTCTGACATCAGAACTGCCCTGACACGGCATGTAGGCCCGCGCACCGCCGTTACCGAGCGGCTCTAACGCGTCCGGAGCGCTCGGCCCCGCATGTGCAACACATTAGCGCCCAGAAAACACTGTACGCAAGGGGGAACTGGCGCACTGGCGGTTTGCGATGAATAAGTGTGTGTGTGTGTGTGTGTGTGTGTGTGTGTGTGTGTGTGGCGGTGACAGAAATAGAAAAAGGTGATCTCGCTATTACTGTGGTCTTGGATTTAAATTAGAGAGTGAATTCATAAAAATGACTGGTGTGTGTGTGTGTGTGTGTGTGTGTGTGTGTGTGTGTGTGTGTGTCTGTCTGTCGATCAGCGCGTGAGTATATTTTGTCATAAGCCTGCTCAATGCATCTAATATGTAACATACTTGAAATATATGAAATGATATTTTTTGTTTGTGTGTGCGCGCGTGCGTCGACCACCCCCACCCATCTAGAACACGGCGCACTTTGTTTCCTCTATAAAATAAGACTGATAATGGATTTTAAACGAACTCAGAGAAATGCTCATCATAACGAAATGACGCGACTCCTCCCGCGCCATGCGTCCACTGCAAACCTGCACGTAAACCAGCCGGTCTATTTTCAGCCACCTCTTCAGAAAGCACGGGTCCGCATCTTGGGTGTGAGTCTGAATTACCTGCCCGCCTTGGTGATGATCATCTCCGTGCCAATCTCGTGGAAGCGCTTCCAGAGGTCGGCGCACTGCAGCTCCACCTGGATCTCCTCCATGGAGGCCGGGGGCGACGGGTCGCAGGGGCCGGGGGCCAGGTCCGCCGGGGAGCCGAAGGAGCACGACGTCCTCTCGGCTAGACCCTCTCCGTCGGAGCCGGGGCTCGCCTCTGAGTCTGGGGAGACGACAAGATTATGAAAATGCAGCTCTAAAACAGAGGAATTAATAGCGGCTTTACGCAGGAAACTTGGCACATTAAAGAGCAGCGGGTCTCTGCTGAGTCCAAATCACCTGCAGCCGAGAAGCTGAGCGAGCTTGGCTCTGTCTCTCAGCTCGTCATCGAGTCTGGGCCCATTTCAGACACGGAGTAAGAGAAATGTTATGTAGAAAACATTGCCGTTTGAATCCGGCCACACAATGAAGACGTTAAAATGGGAAGCGCTCAGAACGGAACACGTCTGGAGAACGACGAGCAACCCTGACCTCCGTTCAGCCGCTATTCGCTTTATTTTAAAACTAAAACACGACTCTCAGGATTACAGACAAATAGAGTCCAGTTCCCCATCTGAAAATCACGCAACTAAATCGTTTGTTGAAAGTAAAGAAATAAAACTCTGGCAAAAGGTAAATCCTCCATTTCTATCTTTCAAATGACACCAGACTCTGATGGAGTCACATTCATATAACAAGGATCATAAAACACTGATCATAATTAAACAGAAATTCAAAATTTCTAAATATCCTATGACTTTTTCCCCCTCCGATATGGCCTGTAGCTAACCCCCCCCCCCCCCCCCCCCCATATAAAATAGGAATCTAATAATGTATTATTTATTGAGGCGACTTGGCAGGCCTACAAATACAGCTATGCAAATGCAGATCTGCTGAGAGACTGGACAGCCGCCCGGCTGAACCACCACAGGCCGAGCCAAAGCTGCTGGAAACAAGAGCAGAGAAATGAAGATAGGGTGTGTGTGTGTGTGTGTGTGTGTGTGTATGTGTGTGTGTGTGTGTGTGTGTGTGTGTGTGACCACAGAGAGCGAGAGAGGAGAGACCGGGGGAATGACACTTTCCATCATCTTCTTGGGAGATCCTTTCAGCGTCATGGCAACCGGTGATGACCCCTACACACACACTGCTTTTTACTCTTAACACACACACACACGTAGATACACACAGTTGGTCGGTCACTCACTCACTCTCTATTAACACACTTGAGGAAGACTATTGAAGGCCCAGCGAAGGCCGTCTTCACATTCACAATTTCAGTTGGTTCACTTCTGGAAAACCTGACATGAAATATTATTTCCTTTGCACGTTTTATTTTTTTCATGTCATTGTTCAATAACATGTTTTGTGTGAATTATTCCTTAAAAGGCAGGAATGTCTCTGAGGTGGAGGGTCACCCTGCCTCAAAAAGCTGCTGACACTAAAAGAGTTTTACTGTCCCATGACGGCCTAACTGTTCATTCATTTGTATATTTGTAGGCACAAATTTGATGATATTGATCAGCTATCAGCGGCTCCAATAGAATATCGGTATTGGCATCAGCCTCTAAAAGCCCTTATCTTGAACAGCTTTGTCTCATTGCCTCTGAATAGATTCTACTGGGTTGCTCTGGGAAACTACAGCCGGCGAGACGCATTCCTGAGACTGAAGCAGTCTGGGTAAATTAGATAATTTGACCAGAATGCATTAGAGACGCGTGAAAAAATAAAACTACAAAGGAAGGTCGTGTTGGGAAATACTGGCCAGGCAGCGGCACACATCCTGGTGGCTGTCAGCAGGCTCAAGGACCTGTCCTCCACCACTCACCAGCCCATCGCACTGCAGTACTGACCCGAACACACACACACACACACACACACACACACACACACACACACACACACACACACACACACACACACACACACACACACACACACACACACACACACACACACGGGATGCTGGACTCCAAACCAACAAGGCCCAAAAACAAAAACACACCACTGGGAAGTTGCTACAGCAGCGTATGGTCCTATACACACACACACACACACACACACACACACACACACACAATTGTCTCTGTATTCTGCTTGAAATGTGTGTGTGTGTGTCTGTGTCTGTGTGTGTGTGTGTGTGTGTGTGTGTGTATGTGTGTGTGGGTGTCCTTGCATGCGTGCACGTCATTTCTAACGGCTGAAAACTGTTAAAAATGTGTTCAAAAGTGTAAAACCTGAGATATAAAACGACAGTATTTGTCAAGTATCACGATTTTCAGCAGTGAAGATTCATTTCAACTCCCCAGGAAACCTTTCAGTTGAAGTTCTTGCGCCGCTGGATGAATAGAAACTGACATTTATTGATGACTACAAATTTGTCCACTCAGCAAAATTCTGCCCTGACATCTGCTGTGGTTAGCTTCATGGCCTTCCCTCACGTTCACACACACACACACACACACACACACACACACACACACACACACACACACACGCATGCACGCACACACACACACACACACTGAACTGTATCTTGTGGTTAACTGCTCCCAATCAGCTCATGCCGGGCCTCATTAAAAAGAGGCTAACATCCATTGAATGCCACTAATTGGAAGTTAATCAAGTCAGTGTCTCATCAATATGTCCTCTCTGTTACATTTCACTTCCATTAATGTTCACATGTGGTTCAGAAGGGACAGTTACCTCAAAACATGTTCAGACGAGGAGCCGTATAAGTCCATGTATACTGTCAGTAAAAAACATTCATGTTGTTTAGAGCAAAATGTCCCTTTGAAGCCCATTTCCCAATGATGTGTTTAATTATGTTGTGACTGATTTAATTTGATTGGAGTTTGACATAAATGGTGAAATATTGCATTTAATGAAGTTGTAGCCATGTATTCAATTAAATTGAAACTGTTTTAATTGGGTAGTAGCTAGAAATCCTACATGTCTGGTGAAATATTCCTTTATCTTGAAGCATATTGTCTGGATAGGAGATGTATTTAATAGTCTTTAGAAGTTGTATGCTGTAGTAGATGTTAAATCCTGCATGTGTGGTGAAATATTTCTTAATCTCGGTCTGAAATGCCTCTGATGAAACCCGTTTACAAATAGGATGGATTTAATGAAGTAGCAGCAGATGTTTTAGATTGGAGAGTTAGATAGTTCATCATCTCTACTGATGTGCCACTAATGAACAGCAAATACCAATAGGAGATTTATTTAATGAAGTTGTAGCAGATTTTTTTTAAAGTGGGCAATAGCAATCTGCCAACCATGAAATTACTGAGTAACCCAATCCATATTGAGAGAGCACCTGTTTCCTCCGTAGGCAAGAAGGAAGCAATAAAAGCTTTAATCCGGCTCATATAACGCGCTTATATCTCTATTATCAGCCAGAGATGAATTATTTTACTCACTCAAATTATACAGTAATTATTACTTATCTAAACTGGGGAAAGTCTGAAGGTTTATTCAGAGTGAGCAGGAATACAACGAAAATATGCGTATAGAAAAAGAATCTATACATAGGCTATAATATTCAATTCAAACACCGAGAATAACAAATAAAAAGAAGCTTGGATTTTATTTGTGGGGGAAATATAAATATCACATGACCTCCTGTACCTGGTGGCGCGTGAGGCCTTTACTCAATAGATTTAAATAGAAAATATTAATAAGCCCTGTAGGTTAATAACCTGTTCATAGGCGTCTCGTGGTTTCAATCTTACGGAATTTAGTGGTTTCCTTAATTGCCTTGCGAAATTAAATATTCACACTCACACACGGACACACACACACACACACACGCACACACAGAGTCGATTTAAATAGTAAATGAGAAATCAGGAGTTTCCTGGCCTTGTCTTTAAGGCTATAATAAAGATGTTATATGAGCAGTCAGAGTTGAGTACCAAAAAAATCACTCAGTTAAGGATTCCTCTAAACCACATAATCTGACCACAGAGACTCGCTGTTCTCGGTCACCGCCGCCCGGCGCGTAAAAACCGGAGGCTTTGGATCGGCCGCTTCTGCCAGGAAACCGGCTGCTAATAAACCGGGACCTGGGAGACCGGGAACCGGGCTACTCAGTCAGCTACACCCCCTGAAACGACCCGTGACAGGGCCAAGCACTAGGCCGATGGGTTTTAAAGTAGTCCGGGGACTTCCAGGGGGGCTTGAGGGGGTTCCAGGGGTCCTTGGGGGGGTTCAAGTGTGTCCCCAGCAAATTGGGGAATAGTTTAATTTCTCTGGAGTTGAATTCGCTAAAAACTAACGAATTAGAGGATGGATGAGAATGACTAGTCTACCGTACAGCTGCACTGGGGTGAAACTGGGAAAAAGTTGAAGTTGAAGAAGTAGACATTATTTAATCGCATTAAGGTGATTTTTTTTGTTGATGTGGAATCTAAACCTATAGCCATGAGCTTTGACCATTCAACCACGCAAAAACTAGCTGTTTGCCTTTGCTTGGCAGCGTTGCAATCACAGGTTTCACTCTCAGTACTATTATCTCTCCACATACACTGCAGAAGATCAATTGAGTGCTAAATCAACAACACAAATGTTCCCATATTGGGGCTTTTCTGGGCCAAAAACAAAAAGTCCGGGTCTGCGGGGCCTCGATACGTGTCTGTTTGAGGATCCGTGTCATGAAAACGTTTAAGGAGCCCAGTAGGATACTATTTAGTCTGACATGGTCTGGAAAGGTGATGCCTAAACAATCGTTTCCCGTTTTTTATCCTAAGCACGGCACCTTTTCAGCGCACCGGGCGTTTGAAGCGTCTCAGACCGGAGTGGATCCGTGCGTAAAGGCGCTGCGCCCCGGAGGTCATACTGCAACCTGTCACCGCCGGCCTGGAGCTCAGCGTTCATCAGCGAGAGACTCTCATTCCTCCATATTTTTATACATTTATAAAACAATTCATTAAGCTATGATTCATAAGTTAATGCGTGGACATTTGGACCCAGTTTCCCCCGCTGGGATCACGTTTCATCTAAAATAAAATATTCAAGAGGAAGAGGCTCGGGTCACTTTCAAATACTGTTTGGAGCGAATTCCGATTCTTTATTGGAAAGGATCCGTGACAACAACTCCCGAGGAGCTTCATCAAATCGTTTGCACGGAGCTCTGCACATGTCAGATAAAAGTCAGTTCACTTCTGTTACTGAAATCATTCCTCTGTCCAGCCTCTCTGCAGACTAACAGGTTGTAGGCTTGAGATGAACCAATCAACAACTGATTCAACTATTAATCCACCAACTAGTTCATCAACTAATTAAAAATTGGGTTGATTATATATATATATATAATAATTTAAAAAACTATAAAATATCAGTCGAGACGTTGTTATAATAAAAAATATAGACATATAAATGCCTGCTGTAATGAAATACACGAATGGTATTTCATTTCATGAACTTGATAAGAAATTAAAAACAATTACCCAAACACTCCTAACTCCTACCGCTGCTTCAAGTAAAATATGAATCCAACACCTCAGTAACCTGCACAGACGTTCTCTGTATTTTTAATTCCTTGAGTATTTCGGTAGGAATAGTGACTCTCGGTTGCTATGGAAGATCAGAATAAATTTACGGTCGTTGGACTATAATCTCAGGTTATATCATCACCCTTCAACACTGATGCTTTTCTGTAATTCAACTATTTCTACTAATGATCTCGCCTTTCATTTAAAGTGGCAGCGGTTCTATAAGTAGAAAATATTGGAGATACTTGTGGAGGAGTGCTTTCATTGCGTTATGGCTCTGCAAAGTCCAGGTTGATTTTAACAGTGGAGAATATGATCAATAACTGGGATTGGGAACGCCATTTTTTCAATTTGAGACAATTAGAGAGTGGAACACATCAGATTAGGGCAACACGAAGCGCCTATGATAAATAAGAGGAGGCCTCCCTGCAGGCCTGAAGCCAAAGCAAGCATGCAGACTAGCAGCCCCACACAGCCCCACGCCTTGATCAATTAAAGTGATCACAATTGTTTCCAGTATTTCAGTTACACCACTTCAGTAAAAATCCACGAGTCTCGAATCAGAACTTAAAGACAGCCCCATTTAAGCTGCAAAAACACATGGGCAGGTCGTTCAGTCGCGCGGAGGCTTCAAATCTGATTTTTTTTTTTTCAAGAAAGAAAAGATCTGCCAGTAAACTGTTTCGATCATTTCACGTTTTTTGATCATTTCCAGGGATTTTTACTTGACTCGAGCGTCCTCTTTTTTCTTGACGCCAGTGCAGCGAAGAGGAGCACCATGACTCCCTGGAACATTTCTAGAAGATGGTTCTCCTGCGCTACAATACTGACACTTTTTACGCTTCTGGGGGAAAAAAAACCCCATAAACGCTGAAACTGCACCGTCACAGAATCTCTCCCTTAAATTTCAAGCCTCCATACTAATTTGCACGAGTTTAAAAGGTATACGTATTTTTTTTGCATCGGATAATCTGAGTGTCCTACGGCGGTTCGGGGCTGGTTCAGTGTGTAGCCATGTTTTGACTCGAGCCTGGTGGAGGTACTGACATGTTTTTTGGTGCGGTGCGGTGCGGTGCGTGGCTGCGCACTGACCCGGGTCCATGTCCAGGCAGTGCGCCGGGTCCTCCCCGTCGGTGGCGAGGCTCTCCATGGACAGCTCCAGCTCCTTCTCCTCCTCCCAGCCCCGGAGCTTCCTCTTCTTGTTGGAGCCGATCAGGGCTTCCACGGAAAACGCGTGGGCTCTAGAGCTCAGAGCGGCGGCAGATCGCCTCCTCTCACTCATTTCTCTCAAATCCAGAAGGGGCAAAAAAAACAACACCACACACGCACGCACACACACTCACACACTCACACTCACACACACACCACTCACACACACACACACACACACACACACACACACACACACACACACACACACACACACTCCGTCCGTCTGTCCAACGCAGCAAAAGCAGGCAAAAATACGCAGTTGTCAGTGTTTACAACGGGGGTGTCCAAAGTAAATCCCAACACTGATTTAGAAACGACGCCGCGTCAAACTCGTTAACCGACACGGGGCCATCCCGGTTTTGCGCGTGGGATTAAAAAAGTAAAAGTGGAGGAGTTGATAGTTTTGATGCCGTCTGTCTGCTTTTCTGTGTCTCTCCGTCCTTCTTCTCTTTCTGTCCCTCTCACTTCTCTCTGATTGATACTCACTTCTGGAGGACTTTTTTGTTTTTTTTGTTTTTTTTAACCCAGGGCGTAAAAGGAGGGGGGCGGGGCCTCCTGAGCCCTGTCAAATCCGCGCGTCCAATTAGAAGCGAGGAAAAGACAGCGGGGACTAAACGTGCCCTCCAATGGCGTGTGGGGGGGGTGAGGCGGGGGCGCCGGATGAAGGGGGGTTGGGGGGTGGGGGGCTCGCCGTCCAGCCTTAAATGAACTGACCCAACTTTAATTCATCATCTGATTAAAACACCAACAAACCTTCAGATGCTGTGAAACTTTAATAATTGATTCGAGTGTGAATTTGTCTTTTAAAGTCCATTTCCTGATAAAAAACCTGCTGCTTTCTACCTTCACACACATATGAGGCCTGTTGCTTCACTAGATCGATATGTGATGGTTGAGTCCTGCCCAGGGCTCAGCGCTGAGCCGAGGCCTGTCCCCCCGTTTGATAGAAGCTTTACGACATGGCGACTATCCAGTAATAATTGTAATCGTTGTCTTTTCGGTGACTCCATCATTATCGGGGGGATTTGGGGGGGAAGTCACGTAACAGCTTCATGGTGTCACCCAGCAGCTGAGCAGCCGAGCCGAGCTCTACCGGGACAGGTGGCCCGGTTGGGGAAGAGTCGTACACCGCAAATGAGCGTTTTCACCGAATCCGTCGGTCGGCGGTGGTGAGATATTTTGAATACAGCAAACCGGCCCAAAGAGTCGGGAGAGTTTAGAGGTGGAGAATCCTGCAGGGCCTGCCGTCTGCCAATCCGTTAACGGCCCAGTTAGTTTTTATTATAGTTCTTTTACTAAAACTATTTTAATGTCAATACTGATAACAGCTAAATCCTAATAAAATGGATTCTTCAACATGAGTTCTTTCTGTTTTTCTGTTTATTATTATTATTATTTTATTATTATATTAGCCCGAGTCTAATTACCCTATAAGCAATCAATAACCAAATTAAACTAATCCTCGCGCTTCATTTGGCCAGTCGGGCTACCTAAATAAAGACGTTGTAAAGTAAGAAAAATTATTTTGGTCAAATGAACAAATATTTTCACGAGGATTGTCAGTTTCTTATATAATATTAAGGTCACGTTGTCGCAACTATACAACCGTTTTTATAAAATAGGAATCTATTGTGATTATTAAATAAAGCTCTTATTAAACGACTCGGCTGTTTTCTCACTTTCGCCAAGACCTTTTAACAGAAAGAAGCGGTGCGTGGTTTTAATGAAACACCGGTGATGGAACAGTGAGTTTGGAGGGATTTCGGGCTGAATAAGACAAAACCTCCAGGGACCCAAACGTTTTTACTGTAAAAAAAATAAAATCATTATAACTGATGAATTTATACGATATGAAAAATGATTCCCGCTTCCCCAAATGAGCAACAGGTAACCAACAAAACGAAAGATGTGTGTTGAGGATAATGTGTTTATTTCCACATTTAGAGCTGATCTGTCGGGGAGGTGGAGGCTGGGTCAAACCTTCCTGAGGCCGCAGTGAAGAAAAAGACTACATGGTGAATTTAGGAACCAAGGAACGCTTCGATTATCCCTCACGAAGACTTATCCTATAGTAGTCCTATAATAAATCCTATCAAATACTAAATAAATATCACAGCAGGCCAATAATATTCCTATAGGAATGTTAAAGTGATACCCGAGGAGCTCAAAATACCATGAAACACAGGAAGGTCACTAAAACTCACCACGGAGTACCGCAGACACACTTTAAGCCCCCATAGAAGTATTATAGGAATATTATAGGAATATTATAGGAATGTTATAGGAATATTATAGGAATATTATAGGAATGTTATAGGAATATTATAGGAGTGTATAATAGCTACAGGTCGTGGATTGTTTTACGATCTACAGCAGAGATGTTGATTAGGAAGACATGATTTTTTACTGAATGTTTCGTGTCCAATACAATCAGACTTTTGTCTTCATGGTAACCAATGGTAAATATTCTAAGGTGTGTGTGTGTGTGTGTGTGTGTGTGTGTGTGTGTGTGTGTGTGGAGCCTCCTACTCCCTCTGGGAGGAAACTCATTAAACACACAGCAGTAAAAAACTAAAACCAACTGTTTGCCATTTAGATCCCAATTATAAGTCCTGGCTTCTCACTGCCTAACAGAGAGACAGAGTCTGTAGTTGGAGGTCACATAGGTTATCTTTGACTACGGACACAGGTTCTTTATAGCACCGTACAGTCGATGGTTTTCTGTGCCATTCCCTGGTTTGGTGCTATAAAGAACCCTTTCAGAAAGCTTCAAAACCCTTTAAGATGACATGAAATCCATTTAAGAGCCACACTGGGCTCCTTATTCTGACGCTCCGGTTATTTCCTTTTTATTTTATTTTATTTGTGTCTAGCAAATCATAGGGTTAACCGAGTCTACACCCCCCACACACAAACACACAAAACCCCTGAAGAAGAACCCTATTTTTTCTGAGCCTACAGAGCAGCAATGTGGAAGGTGGGCGGAAACAGTCAAACGCGCCGTTAATATTCAATTAGTAGAAGAAGAAGCCCTTTGACCCCAACACCCCCACCCCCCTCCACCTCTCCATCTCTCCCCCAGGGAAATAAAGCATGCAACAAGCAGTAAACCATCCGAAATGACAGCTCTCTGGTCGGTTTAACACCTCCAGCCCGGGCAGGAGAGAAGGACTCTAAATATAGTGTAGAGAACAACTGAGGAAGAATATCTCAGAGGACAAACAGTCCTTGACATTGAAAATATAATATTGAACATATAATGATTAACATTTGGCAGTATCGGTGCAGGGCATCTAAAACGCTTAATCCACCTTTTTAGGCGTAAACTCACCGTGTAACATCATGTGAGTAATACATTGAGGTTAGGGGCTTTTAAAAAGCACAGATTAATGCTGACTGGAGATCAGTTTACCCGTCTTTTTATCGCTCAGTAGTTATTAAAATGAGTGGGGGTGAGGCTGTTTTTAATCGTTTTTCAAGGGATTTTTAAAACCCGAATCCGTGTGTGTGTGGGCGTCTGCGCGCGCGCGCGCGCGCGCGCACACACACACACACACACACACACACACACACACACACACACACACACACACACACACACACACACACACACACACACACATTCAGAATCGTTCCTACAACCTTATTCCAGACTCACTGGGATCTCCATCCTCCAAAACCTGGGTCTAACTCCAGCTTTTATTCTGAAATGTAAGGATCCCTTTGGTCCTTATTAAGAGTCCCACGCGCTCCTTTATATTCAACTTTAAGCGTTAGAGATGAATTAAAACTCGGGTTTTAGATTACAGTCTCTGGATTTGAGATTTTACAATGCTAAAAAGAAACCAAAGCATTCAGCATCTCACAACAATACTAATATTAATAATAATTCACAATGTGCACAAATCAATCTTTGTTATAAAACGACCAAATACAAGACATTATATATTATACACACGCTTTGTTTATAGTCCGTTACGTTTTCTTGGCGCGTGAAAGAAAAATATTTAATAGACGATATATTTATTTAAAAAAAGGAACAGTAGTTCTGAAGTTTCATGCCGCCAACAGTCCATCGATCCGAGAGAGTTGGATTTGATGGATTTAAATATACATATTTCGTATAATTTTGCAAATACGGACACTAAATATCTTCACACCCTTTAATATTTTACTCATTCGCATTCCTTTTATTTTTTGAAGTTGCTCCACAAAAACACTATAGCAATCCTGTAGTAGATCTTATAGGGGTACTATAGAAATACCACAGCAAAAAACACCATCGAAAATTATACCGCATAAAACCCTCTAGTAATACTAGATTTAAAAATACCTTAAAGCATGGTACTGTCATTATAAAATCACTATTGAGTACCTCAGACACTATACGTCCTTATAGGAATACTATAGTAATATTATGTAGTATAGTAATACCGTAAGAGATATAAAAAGTACAATAAAAAGTATAATAAAGTCCCCATAAACTCGCTATTGGGTGCCACGAACACACTATAAATTCGTATAGGATTATTATAGGAATATTATAGGAATATTATTATGGTGTTTTTTCGCGACCATTCTTTTTCCTCCCACAAAATTAAATGAAATAAATCTAACAGTCCATTAAGCTGTGGGCTCGGCGACATATGGTGTGGATAAAAGTGTTTAAGGTCTGTGATGTAGGAGCTCGAGCTGCGGGACAGACACGATGGTTCATACCAGTTATACCCACTACAGATCCCCTAGACGACTACAGGAATCCTATGGTGACGTTTAGAAGGATACTATAGAAATACCGCAGCAAAAGTACTTTTAGGAATATTATATAGATACCATAAATATCAAATATATACCATAAAGTCTGATAAAGTCACTGTAAACTCATTATTAAGTATCACAGACTCACTGTAAGTCACTATAGGAATATCACAGCAATATTATAGATATATCATAGGAGATAATAACACCATAATGTACCATGACACCACTATAAAATCAAATACCCCAGAGACTCTATGAGCCAAGAGATAAAAATACCATTAAGTGCGTTAAACTCACTATTCAGAACCACGTACACACTGTAAGTCACTAAGGGAATATTATGGGATTGTCTTTACGGACAGGTTAATAACGCAATGCAATTTAATTTCATTATTCTGCAACGGGAATGAGAAAATGATGCGCATTTTCTCACACAGCAGCCTAAAGAAACACTCCCGTTGCGTAATAGCGCGCGAAGTACTAAAATGTTCCCATTCGATTTGACATCAAAATGAACTTTCCCGACACGTTTACCGGCAAGTCCCACGTCTGAGGAGGTTAAGAGGCTTTACGTTTGCAAGGTTCCCATAATGCCCGTTGACCATCATTAAATCTGTTATTAGAGTCTAAAACGTTCAAGTTCAACATCAGTAAAAATGTCTCTTTTACGGGTTTCTCGAGGTGGAGTTTAGTTATTTCCATTTAAAATGATTTCCACGAAGCATGCTGCATTTGATTTACAAAAAAAATATTACGACTCTTATTAAAGTTTTAAATTCAGCGCATAAAACGGTTCAGCTGCAGGCCTGCCTTCATATTATATACTGCATATTACACTACAGCAATATCACTGTTGTCTAATTTGAGCAGAAACATGTATTGGTCAAACGGAGCTGACACGACGCTGCGGTCGCTGTGTTTTATTGCTTGGTGTTATGTATATATATTTTCTGTCAGCTGCTTATGCCACCATAAATAGAGCAAAGGGAAATAAACGGAGCTTGGATACGACCGGACAAGTCCGTTCCCAGGTAAACATGGAGATGGAAAAACCCCACCAGAGTCCAGATCCATAGCCGGGACGGTGGCGCGCGGGTGTGTGTGTGTGTGTGTGTGTGTCTGCGTGCGTGCATTTAGGGTAAGTGAGAGTAAGTAAGTGCCTATAGGAATATTATAGGAATACCATAGGGGATACAAATACCATGTACTCAGATTCACTACGTCACTACGGAATATTATAGGGATGTTATAATACAATTTCATTATTCTGCAGAGAGAATGAGAAAAGATGTGCATAGCCTGTGTGTGTAGTTAGTGTGTTTGTATGTGTGTAAGGATGCACACACACCCTTTATCCATGTGTGTGTACAGCAAGAGAGCACATATAAGTGTGTGTTTGGAATACCTAGTGAGTCTGTCCGTGTGCAACAAGTGTGTGTATAGCAAGCATGTGTGTGTGTGTGTGTGTGTGTGTTCAGAATCTGGAATGTTGTACTAGTCTGTTTGCGTGCCTAAGTGTGTGTAAGTGTGTGTAGCGTTGAATCATGTACATGTCGGCTGCACTCACCTGCATGCCCGTATTGGCGTGTGCATGTGTTTGTGTCTTCAGAATGAGTGTGTTATTGTACAAGTATGTGTTTCAGTCACAAAGTAAAACTCCATATTGCTAAATAATAAGTATTCATATTTATTTTCAAAACATTTCTGAGTATAAAATAAATAACAACATGTACAGCAGACGTGGTCCAACACCACCCGGCTCCCAGTGAGTCTTCAGACCACCACACATGATGACCTCACGGCACCGGGCCGGTTTCCCTGCAGATTGACGGAGGGGACGATAATTTCACTGCAAACGTTGTTGTTGATTTGTGGACGTGTTGCATGTTGTCCACTGTTGGGGTTTCCCTATGTGGACGGTGCATGGTGAGTTACTGCACCGTGTGACGTCAGTTACCAATGAAAAAACAAAGAATATTGACAACTGGAAGAATTGATGCTCCAAGCTGCCCTACAAAGTAAAAGCAGGAGTATCTACCTTTTTGTGTTCGAAGGTCAGGACTACTACAGTTTCATACTAACACATGATAATAACAACAACAACAACAACTACACCTTTAATTCTGTTAAATGAGGTCCACTTTTACACCGACAAAACTCTGAAGTTTGTAGTTGCAGCAGTTTGGCTTTGTAGCTCATTACATTGCATCATGCAGCTCAGGACACGCCTTCTCTTTTTAAACATTTTTTTTTTAAGAAGACTTGGGAGGCCATTTCCCCATTTCTCACCCCGCCTCTCTCGCTAATTGGTGGACTGAGAGCTGGGGGGAGGCCGGTGATCTAAGGCTGCGTTCACACTGCAGTCGAAAGTGTCCCAGCCTCAGTGTTGCCACGACAGTCGTCATCATTTTTGGCCCCCGGCGGCTGATTGGCTGAGCAGCGTCAGCACGGAGGACAACAAGACACGGAGATGGACAGAAGGTGAAATAACCTGACTTGAAAAACCAGTTGTGATGTCTCTTGTTATGGGTACATGCTAGAAAAGGCCCTAACGTCTCTCAGCAGAAGCCCACTCGCCGTCGGACCTCCCTGAGGACCGGGGCGGCCAGGTCCCGGGCCCTGAGGGTCCCCCGGGCCAACACCCCCTCCAGGTAGCCCCTGTCTGCCCTCAGCCTCTCGATCTCTTCCCGGATGGGCGTCAACCTCTGGATCACGGCCTCGACCACGAGCGTCTTATAGGCCCCCGTGTCCAGCCCCTCGGCCCGGGCCACCGCCTCCTCCACGGTGACCATCGCCGCGGCGGCGTGGATCGTCACCAGGTTGGACACGCCCGGGCGCGCCTCGGGGTCGAAGGTGACCTCGGAGGTGAGGTCGGTGACGGCGCGGCGCACCTTGAGGGCGATGTCGTCGGGCGAGTCCGTGAGGTGAATCGTGGCCATCTTCTGGGGGTCCGACTTGGACATCTTGGCGGAGGGGTCGCGGAGGGATTTGACCTTTCGCGTGGCGCCTGCGGAGCAAAAACCAGGTGGGGAAAACCGATGAGTACGATGTTCAAAGGGTTCAAAACAATACGAGAGGGGTTTCGTTCCAGAGTGAGACATCCTGCATGAGAAGAAACTGAAATTGAAGAAAGTGACGACTGGTCTGGAGTGGCCGCACAGGACTCATTTATCAACCCCATCCTTCCGCCATCTTGCAAAGCCACCGTTCTTTCTCTATCCCATATGAGCTGTCCACATCCTTTCAGCATCCCCCCCCCACCCTCTATACCCCGTCCCCTCTACCACCCTGGGGACTTCTTTATTTCAGGCAAATTAATAATAGGACATCTTTGATTGGGTTTCAAAGAGACGGGTGGTGACTGGCGTCCTGATCCCCAGCCAGAGAAGAAAAACAAGGATAGGGACTACTAGATGCACACGCACACACACACACACACACACACACACACTCACACACTCACGCACTCTCTGAAGTCATACTGAGGGCTTCCCCCCAGATCTATTATCACTCTATTATTCAGATGTATGAGGTCGGGGACCGTCCTTTAATCAAAGCTGCATCAGAGGCTTTTATGATGCTGACAGTCAGGGAGAATGAAAGTGGGGGGGGTGTTATCTGAGAGTGGGGGTCTCTTTGCTGAACATGCTGAACATGTGTGTCCAACTATGAGTGCATATGGGCAAACATCATATATACACTGTATTTATGTGTGTGTTATGTTTGTGGGAGCTTGTGCATGAGAACATGAGTGTGCGGCTGCAGCAGAGAGAGTATGCATGGGAAAGATGTGTGTGTGAGAGTGTGTGTGAGAGTGTATGTGTGTGTGTGTGTGCGCTCTTACTAAGCAGAGCGCGTGGTTCAGGGAACAGGTCTCCATAGTGGTGGTTGAAGATGCGAGCCAGGTCCTGGGCCAGCTCCAGGTGCTGGACCTGGTCCTCTCCGACTGGGACGTGAGTGGACCTGAACACAGCGAGCGGCGGCAGCGTGAGCTTCTAGCGCAGCAATGCACCATGGGAGAGCATGCGTCAAAATGCGGTGAAAGACGTGGACACAAATTGGAGACACGTTGCCAGAGCCTCTCTCTCGGCGTTGCCTGATGAAAAACTCCATTTGTTTGCTGTTTGCGTTTTTTCACAGCGAATGATGTTTTAACAGGGTCTGAGTCTGGTCAGAAATGTGTGAAATATTCACTTTTGTTTTTGTTGCAGTGAGTTTATCTTCTCTAACGAGGACAAAGCGCATTATACTGCAGGAACGTTTTATTTTCTATTCTAGAAAAAGGAATGGGTCTGATCGGTACTCCGTATCGGCTGATACAAGGTTAGCACTCAGGATCAATATGTGGCAGTACAGACCGACAACCACTACAACTACATTATTACCATTTAGTTTGAAATGCGACAACACAATGAAACACAACGTTATCATACGAGGCCGATCCAGACAAGACCAAGACACAACAGGAGGACTTAGTTATTAGTTTGTTAGACTGGTCTCACCTGTAGAGGAGGATATCAGCAGCCTGGAGGACAGGATACGTGTAGAGACCCACACTGCCTTCGTTCTTCAGTTTGCTCTTCATCTGGAGGGAAAATGATGGAGGGAAGGGAAGAAAGAAGGTTCAAGGTTCAAGGTTCAGGTTTTTTATTGTCATATGCACAACGTTCACAAGAAACAAAAGTAGGCAATGAAATTCTTGTGTCTCTCCGACACCATACACTAATGCTAGGACAATATTAACAGACATAATTTAAAAAAAACACATAATAGAAAAAGTACAAAAGTACAAAATAGAATAGAATAGAATAGAAGGAATAGAAGGAAGGAAGGAAGGAAGGAAGGAAAAAACCAAAGAAAATTAGATAAAGCAAAAAAAAAAAAAGACTGAATCAAAATTTTTAGTTTTTTTCCCACCCTGCAAAAAGGTATTTTCACTTTTACGAGTCAGAGACTCTCAGACTGGATGAGTTCACGGGACGTTTCGTCTGGAGGGTAAACAAAAAGGTGTTTTCTGCGTAGCAACAGAAACCGAGAACAGAGCGCTGGCTCTCCTGTATTAAAACTGCATGTGGCCGGGAAAATAACAGTAATTATAAAGACGTCTGAGAAATCTGGCAGGTGGAATCGACGTTCTGAGGAACAAACAGTAAAACAAACAATAGGGATGCTGGAGGAACTCGGGAGATTCAGGAGCCTGGAAAAGGGAACGATCTCGACTAGCAACTAGTAAAGAGAAGTTTAGCGCCGACGTGGCCATAATTGAGTCAATATGAATCTGAAACAATGAGACATCCACGCGAGGGCAGAAACCCTGAATGGACTTCAATAATCATAATAATAATAATAATAACAATAATAATAATAACAACAATAATAATAATTCCTCTTGACTTTGGAGTATTTTTGGAAACGTTTTGTCTGTTAAAGAACTATTTCAGAGTAAAGGGCGGCAGTGGGACTTTCTGGTGTTTTGTAAGTTGTAATTTAACTACGTTCAACTACGTAACTAAATCTCTTCATCTTCACTCGACGATTGTTTTTTTAACGAGGAAGGACGAAATCAAGACGCTATGCATCAGAAACCATCCTGTGAAAAGAAAAAGAAAAAAAACTAGAATACAATAAAAAAAATAAAAACTGAGGTGACAATGTTTTTTCAGTTGGGGTAATTGTTTGATCCGACCACAACGCCTTAATAATAATAACAACAATAACAACAACAACAACAACAACAACAATAATAATAATAATAATAATAACAACAACATGATTATTATTAATAAGAATAAGAATAAGAATAAGAATGCTAACTGGATATCAGTGTTGGGCTCAATTAAATTTCAGATCAATCAAAATAATAACTGGAACTTCAGTTCACTTCATAGTGACAGAAAATTTAAAAAAACTTTTTGTTGCAAATGGTTTTCAATTTTCAGTGTTCTAACTCTCTCCAGGTCTAAGGTCTCCATGCATGAGGGTGGCAGGGCCCAGTGGTTGGAGAGACAGTCTCGTGACCAAAATGTTACAGGTTTGATCCCCCACGTGACTCGAGGTCACTTCGAAGGGATATACTGCTGTTGCTGGGACCGTGAACCCCTCTCATGCTCCACAGACGTACTGGATCAGCTACCTGCCAACTAGGGGAAATGTAAAGTGTAAATTCCCACCTTCCACTGCGGTAGGTGTCTGAGGCGAGGCATGCTGGTCAGACAGCCCAGGACCCAGGAGAGCTCAGCATGCTCCGACACCTGCAGGACAGAGAGAAGGAATCAGGCAAGGTGATGTGAAACGACCAGAACAAACCACAAAATGAAGCTGCAACAGAGATCGAGACGCCACAGAGCCACCAAATTAAATTCTGGTGTCGGTATAGGGTCACTTCTACACCCACAGGAAGTGACGGATCCAATCGGTCAGTGAGTCTCCGTCCAGAGGAAGCTGGACTCCCCACCCAGACCTGTTGGGTCTCTCTGCTGTGTGCAGCTCACCGACGTCACGTTAACATGATTTATGGGTACTGAAGCTCAACATTTTCCACTCGCTGCCATTCGGAGCTGCCAACGTGCAAAGTCGCCCAGTGCAGCTTTAAACCACCGAGTCCAGCTTCATTATCCCTGCAGGAGAACGCCAGATGCATTCAGTGGAAGATACACGTCGGGTGAAAACCTCCTAACTCCAGTTTTGGTGACTTTGAAGGACTACACGCTCCCACTCCAAACAGATAAACTGAAACATTCAATGGTCCTATAAAAAACCGTGTGTCCAGACAGATGAAACCAAACTCCAGTGATTGGACGAGAAGGCTGGTAGGGGACAGCTGTGGCCCGGTGCAGAGCGATGACTTCCCCCGAACACTTGGAGGGCCGGGGGCGACTCCCTAGCCCCTCCCGGTGGCGGTGATGGGTACTGCTGCTCTGAACCAGCTTCCTCTCTCTCCATTTGTCTGTCTGCCCTCTCACCCAGCTGGCCAGTACCACCACCACCACCAGCACCGTTTACACACCAGTACCACTCAGTAGTTCACCCTCCATGCGTGTGTGTGTGTGTGTTTTTCAGATGTGCTTTTACTTGAACTCCTGGTGGACGTCTGTATTAGTTTTCTTGTTGTTGTTTGTTTTGATCCTGTGCATGTGCCCTTGTGTTTTGAGCATGTTTTTAAGACATATTGGTTTTGTTAGTATGATGGCATGTTGGGCTGGGAGGGTAATCTCTAACTAACCCACCCCTTGCCCTAACCAGGGTCTGCATCCCTGCCCCACCCAACGCTCACCACATTTGTAAATGTTTTTATTATTTATTTATTTTATTATTTTTTTGTTATTTGTTCACATTGATTTAATATATTTACTCATTATTTATTCATTTGAATTTACTCATTTATTTGTATTATTGATTTCATTTTTATTTGTCCTGTAAAGGATTTTGTAACTGGCTAACTAACTAAAATAACTACTACTACTACTACTACTGCGTTTGTGTGGTAAACAAACAAATCTTCTGAGCATGTGTGTGTGTGTGTGTGTGTGTGTGTGTGTGTGTGTGTGCTCATGCATCTGGCGGTGCTAAACCAATAGAGTCCGGTTTAACGGCTCCAGTTTGCATCACGCTCCAGCCATGCCCCGGTCCTCCAACATGGGGCTGAGCAGAACAGAACTGGGGGGGCTTTGCCAAGACATGTCTGCTGGAGGAAAAGGCAAATACATTTTATTTTTTTTTATTTTTTTTTAAAAAGCGCAAAATCCTTCTGCTTCAGAGAATTAAAGTTTATGGGCGCTGGCGATATCACCATCATCTCTCACTGCTTGAAAAGGATTCTGGGGAGCGTGACGTCAACCCCAGATAGCGCGGACATAAACTAGGATTTTACCCTCGTATGTCGGAGGCCGGTATTCATTACGCTCTGCAGATAGACGAGAGATGGGGCAGATGTCGATGACAGGGCAGAGGGGGTGGGGGGGGGTGGGGGGGTGGATATGGTTTGAGGTGCAATAAAACTCTGATTTTAAAGGCTTATGAAGAACAAGGCCTCCATTCATGTTGCATGGCGTGTCGACTGAAGAATCCACAGCAAAAGACACAAAAGCTGATGTGATGGATCATATAGGTATTAGACTGATAGGGACTCGTCATACGGACATGGTAACAACTCTGTAGGTTGATCCAGCATATTGCTATAAAACCCAGAGGCTTTGTGGATCTGCTGCTGTTATTCCAGTGAGAGGGTGTAACTTTACTACTACAACACACACACACACACACACACACACACACACAATCACACACACGAGATTTCAGCCAGTCACCATTTTTTTTTTTTCTTCAATGAAGTCTGGTGTTTTCTTTGGGCAGCCGTCATATTTTTACATGTGGAGCAACAGGAGTGTTCAACAGGAGGGCCTCCGCTCTGCCAAGTTATGTGGCATGAAGCTAAACGGGAATAAAAATAGGGCTGTGTGTGTGTGTGTGTGTGGCAGTAAAATACAGATGGACCGAAATATCGTAACACATGTGGCATCACCTCAACTATCTCTCTCTCACACACACACACACGCACACACTCACACTCACTCCGTCTCCGTCTGAAACCACCAGAAAACACACTTTTCAAAAACCAAACAGCTGTTCTGATTCCTCCTTCCTTCCCTTCCAGTGAATTTAACCCTGAAGACTGTTGAAGTGCCGCGTACGTTCCATCTATCATTATCCCTCTTGGCTCCTTCATGTGGCCCGGGCTGGAGTTTACGGCGGTTTATGGTTGTGTGTGTTTTGCTAGTTCCCGCGACGTTGCAGAGCGGCGCAGCGGAGATAAGAATCGGGCGGTGATCAAATAAGCGTTTGGGGGGGGGGGGGGGGGGGGGGCGGCCGGCGTTAGGTCAACACTAGAAAGTCGACAGCAGTAAAATAAACAGTGGAAGACGGCTGACTGTCTTGATGACAAGCTTGGAAAGAGACTAAAGGCTCTTTTGAAATGCAGACACACACACACACACACACACACACACACACACACACTCATGCACACGAACACACTGACAAATACAGGCAGCTTGTCCACAGCGCTAATGATTTTTAATGGAGAAGCTATTTTAGGGACGGTTTCCTGCAGGATAATGACAATAAATGACTCATGTAAACTGCTGCACATGCTAAAAGTGACCAGGTAAACATCAGGCCCTGTTCACACCGGGCCTTAACATGGGTCTCGGTTGATCGGATCACAAGTGGACAGCTCTAAGTACATCAGTTCCACATCGTCTCCAGTGACCACTTGTGATCGGATCTCACTTCCCCGCTCTATAAACACGAACATCATTCCCGTTTTGCAAAGACCTCCCAGCTTTCATCCTCCCATCCACCCACCTGAGACTGCTGGAAGAGTATAGACCTCTCTGGGTCGATGCCGCAGGCCAGCAGACTGGCTGCCATGTCCAGTATGTTGGTCCTGAGCTGGGCCGGGTCCTGGGGCTGGGTGATGGAGTGCAGGTCCACGATGCTGTAGAGCACCGAAGGGTACTGGCTCTGCAGGGCCACCCAGCTCTCCAGAGCCCCCAGGTAGTTCCCCAGGTGGGGCACCCCGGTCGGCTGGATCCCCGAGAATATGCGACCGCCTCCGGGAGGCTCCTGGGGGAGGAGGGGGAGGTTAGGTCTGGGGTTAGTTCATTTGCACATCCATACAGGAGAAAAGAGACAGAAAAACTAAATACCAACTGTGTGGGTGAGATGAAGAAACTCCAAGAGAAACATTGGATTGGATAAAAGGGACCAATAAAGTCCACAAGGGGTAAAATAGTCAAGAGATTAGACAAACAACAAGATTTGAGATGAAGGAGGAAAAAAATAGACCAATAGAGAACAAAGCTGAGTCAGCAAAATAGTTTAGGGATCAGAGAACAGAAGAGATCAGTAAAAATGCTATGAGAAGCTTTTATTAACATCACTGTCAAATTAATACCTTGATATAATTACAGTAAACAAACCAGACCATGAGCCGACCATCATGGTGGCTCCACCAAAACCAGGTGGTGTCGATAGTGCTAGTGCTTCTCAAAATTAAGACCACAAATCAGCATCAACCCCGTTGCTTCCTGTCACATACAGGATGTTTACTTCTTCGGTCAAAGGTAGCACAGTCTTCCTGTTTTGTGCCATAAAGTAATCTCCCTTTGTGTCGTAAAGCAATCCAGCAGATTTCCCTCCAATGCAGTGAATTTATAATAACGCCTCAAGATGAATGTGTTAATGATTTATTGATGGTTAAATGCTACACAGAGAGTAGAGAAGAAGAAGAGAAGAAGAAGAAGAGAAAAAGAAGAAGGATCCCACAGAGAAAACCAGGCTGAGGGGAATAAGCAAAGCTAGACGAACCGCTGGGAGGAGAGAGAGGGTGAAGGTGAAAAGGTGAGAAAGTCACAACTAGAAAAAAAAAGCCTGCAGAGACCGAAGTGTCAGCCTTCAACTATTGGCAGGTTGGAGGCCAGTAGTGGTCATGCTTGTATTACCGAGATGCTAACTCCATGGCTAGCACCTCTGTTCTCTCCCAAACACAGCCAGCGCAAAGAATGCATCACCTCGCTGGCCAACAATAACACTTAACATCCACCCGGCCAACATCAAGGCCCATGTTACCACAACGGGAAGGACACTGAGGAGGGGAGGGGGGGGGGGGAGGCCGAGCGAGAGAAAGAAAGGCTCACATACACCATGTACCACGCAGCCTGCCATATCAGAAACATTAAAACAAAGGCCTTATTTTACAGAGCTGGAGCCGGGACAGAGAAAAGAGAGACATCACTCTTCGCGTTTGGATCCTTGGGAAAATATTGTGCTTGTGCCGGGCCTGGCTGACCCGACTCATTTCTTCTGGCAGTGGCCGACGCCGCTGAACCTTGGCATTCGATTTGGCCCGCTGGCACCGAGTCTTTGCCACTGGCCGTGGCACCGAGCCCCGCCATATGATACAATTAGAGGGCAAGCAGAGCGGCACATGTCATGGGACCCGAAACCACACTGGCTACCAAAACAAGGGCTTCTACCCTAGCGCCGTTACACAGTAGATTAAAGCTTCTACGGAGCGGAAAAACACAAAGTTGTCAACTGGAACTGTTTTTGTTGGTCAGTTAAACGAGTCTGAGACATGTGGCGTTATACCCAGTGCCTGCTGAGCGTACGAAACCCATCATAACCTATTGATCTTAACCTTGAAAGGCTTTATTCATCTACCCTGCCGGTATTCATCGTTTGGGCTGCCTTAAATCAAAAAACTAATTCAATTTAATCTTGTGATAAAACAAAATCTGGTCAAACTGATCTGGCTTCCAATCAAATGTTGTGTTGTGGAGTGCCACATCAGACGGTATTCTAGTCTCTGCCCACAGGAACCAATGAGGAGTACATATAGTGCCCTAGGTAACTGCATGGTTAGATGATCAATCAGTATTTATCCATGGGTTTCAATCAAAAGCAAAGTTGCAGTAGTGCTTAAAGGTGCAGGAAAACAATGTCCACAAAAAGCCATCCACAGAAGCCGGCCTTTTGCGAAATCCTGTGATTCAACAAACAGAAACAGGAGTCTGGAGGTTGATATTGTGTCGATTGTTCTTTTCAAAAGGAAATTACGACGAGGTAATATTTCTGTCAGCTCAACAAGGAGTGTGAGTGGGTTGTCAACAGCAACGCGTGGACATTTCAACAGAAGAGCCCATTTTAAAAAAGTTCCCTCCAAAGCCCCCCCCGGGGTCTCGGTGTTATCACCTGAACCAGCGTCGTGTCCCCGGCTGTCCTCTTCAAGGTTATCAAAACCAATCATTGAAACCCCCTAAGCTTTCAGAGGATATCCTCCTCGCCGCGCTGCTGAGGAGTCAGTTATCTCGACAGCCAGCCGAGCGACATCACATCCAATCTGGCTGAGGGACAGCTCTGCACGGCACCCCTGGAATCGGATAACAACTGCTTTGTGACCAGCGGGGCCCGAAGCTTCTCCATCTCACGGCCTTGAGGGATCAGATGACAACTGTTCTGAGGCCAGCCTGGTCCAGAGCGTCTCCGTCTACAGGCCTGAGGGAGCGGGTCGTTACCCGGCGAGAGGGAGGCAGGAAGGAACTGGGTGCTTATGTCATTACCAAGGGGGTAATTGCAGTGGAGTGCCATTGATGCGGAGGGCCCCTTAAGAGGTGTCGGGGTTGATTTGGGTGTGGACGGGGGCCCCGAGTCTGGCTCATGTGTGTTCTCACCTCGGGCTGACACGCCAAACGCATGTTCCCCCCCCACCCCCGGGGGAAGCCATTAGCCACGCAGACATGGTAATGGTGTCATTTGAGCCAATCGAGCGTCAAATGAGAGTCAACGCCGGCGCTAACTAGCCACTGGGCAATCAGGGCTATCACGCATCACATCGCTGCACCAGACACCTCGGTGTTACTTTTGGTCGGAGAAAAGTCAAGCGGCGTCAAACATGTGGCACGAGCTGTTGGAGGAGAAAACGGGTTACGGGGAAATAAATCGCCGAGCGCATGACGACAGCAGAGACAGTACATGTTGTAAGGGAAGTAATTGGTGTCATGAATACGGCGCTGCAGAGCCAACCGTAACAACATGGTCGTCTAATATACTTTCACCACGGACGAGATTAAACCTGAACAGCAACTGAATTCAACTGACCATTTAGATACTCTGTAGGAACAAGACGCTCTACTCAAATGACCAGGTTACCGATGACTGGGAGATGAATGCCTCCATACATGAACCAGACAGGACTACAGGACAGTAGGACTGCAGGACAGTAGGACTGCAGGACAGCAGGACTACAGGACAGTAGGACTACAGGTCGGACGGGGCAATTCACCGGAAATGTGTGGAAACCGACATTTAGAACCTCTCACCGACTTGCTCATGTCGCTTAGTTTGGTTAATATATTTATTTTATATTTTCAAAATAAAACGCCCTGTATAAAATAATTAATCGTTCATATCGTAATCGAGGTAAACGTTTGAAATAATCCTGATATTGATTTGAAGTCATATAGCCGAGCCCTAACTACAGGACAGCAGGACAAGAAGACTACAGGACTACAGGACAGCAGGACAAGAAGACTAGCAGGACTACGGGACAGCAGGACTACAGGACTACGGGACAGCAGGACTACAGGACAGCAGAAGTAAGGGACAGCAGCAGGACTACGGGACAGCAGGACAGGGGGCAGATTCTTCAGCATTCAAAGTGTCAATGACAAGCTGACAAACCATCAAATAGATATACATGAAGCAGCTGTCCTGTTATCATTATTGATTTCATATCTGGAGAGGAAACGACTCCTCCTTGTGGCGAAGTGAAGCCTTGGTAAGATCCAATCAAATATTTGAACCCACATTTAAATATATACGTTGCAAAGGCCTAAAATAACTGAAGCTGTTCTCAGTCTGGAGTCTGGCTCTACACAGATGCAAAGAGCATCACTGGAATCACTTCCTTTATTAGTTTGAGACAGACAGAAGGAGAGGACAGAGCAGGGAGACCCAGGCCAACCACCTCACCATCATCAGGCTCAACACCCAGACGATATGATGGTCCAACTCCGGTTCATCCATAGAATGAAGCATCGATGAGCAGCTCCCCGTCTCCTCTCTTTCCATCCCGGTGTCTCCCGGTCAGCCGGGCGCCCGTTGATGACACGTACCAGACCAGGAACACGGGGTGTTCGCTCCTCATATTTTACACTGACAGGCGCGATGCTGTCGGACCGCAGCGTCGGAAAGGTGACGAAAGCTTTCTTCATCCACATTGACCATATGGTGAACGCATCACACGCCATGTGTGTGTGACATTAACGCCAACAGCTAGAAGGTTACATACACTTAAAGGCCATGTTTTCACACTCGCAGACCCTTTCCGGGAATATGTATTCATTTGTCTGTGTGTGTGTGTGTGTGTGTGGTAATATTCATGGGATAGAGTATGTCCACACGTGTTGTAGCCTTTGCCTACACCAACATCGGTGAAGCTGTGAAGGTGTCCGTCCGTCTGAGTTTGACAGCTCACATCAAGGCCCCGCGGTGGAAAGAACACGAAGGCCCATCAAAACAACAGTAACACAACTCGGTCTTCACGGCAGCACAAGTCGTACTGGTGGAAAACAACAGTCAACTGATTCACTTCATTTGAGCACCAATGAGACCGTCTTCTTCTCTTGGAGTCGACGGCGTCGTCCCGCAACTCCAGACGAGGTCTAGGTCCAGAATTCCATGGAAACACACATTTCCCGTTTCTCTCCCAAGTCTTCCAGACCCCTGGAAACGCTGCGTGGTGGGATATGGATGATGAATGTCGGACATTTCTGTTAACTGAGTGTGAGACACAATGAAATGACATCTTTCCAGAAGAATGCGTAAAGATGACAAATAGTCCTGAGCTAAATCTCCCGGCCCGTCTGGACAGCGAGCCGGTTTTCCACTCGATGGTTGATCATTTTCTCTCGGTGGACCCAAATTCTCCCAAGATGTCACTAAAAGAAATGTTCCCACATTCGTAGCGGTCCCCAAGCATGCGGCGTGAAGGGAGAGCTTAAGTATAGACCTGGGACTCGCCATTATCGGCCTCCGTTCTCAGCTGAGTTGTTTCAGCTTCCAGTCGGTCCGGGCCTACATCCCACCGCCAGCCAACGCCATTAATCATGAGCAGGGTTTTGGTTGAGCTAGGACGTATGAAACAGCGCATTTCTGGGCTGCTTCTCACAGGCTCATACATCATATCAGAGCCTGGGAGTCCTGGAGTGGCCCACTGACATCCCTCTCACCGAGGGGCCTGATGAGTGGGCCCTACGGTCACCGCCGTTTCGCCATGCCAATTTCAACACTTCTCGAAACCACCTCCGGGGGCACCGCTGCTCGCACCGCTGTGAATTACCATCGGCTCTTTGTGGGAGCGCGGGGAAGCTCTCCAGATCCGACCCGGCATGGGGAGCACCGTCACGGGCCTAACGATTGAGGATCTTCCCCCATGTCCGCATGGGGTCCCCCTCTCTCGGTGTCCCGCCGGGCGCCCCAACACACTGGGCCCAGTGTTTCCCCTTCTCTCCTGGTCACCCCGCGCACCCCATTAACACCGGCATCACGCTGAACCGGGCCCTGCGACGCCCTCCCCTCTTTCTTCATCCCCCTCTTTTCTCGCACTTTGGGACCTGTTAACGCAGGCGACCAACAGAGCTCCACTTCAGTGAAGTATCGAACAGGAAATGGGGTTTACTGTAGTTCCCCCCCCCCTCCCCTTCGAGGGACGACAGAGCAGCATGTGTGTGTTTAGCCGATACTGGAACACATCCCGGCTTGAAACAAAGTGTGAATGAGCACAGAGAAAACACGCGAGCATGAATAGACACAGGCGAGACAAAAAGAGTGATGGAGTGACGGATAAAGAGGAGGGCAAGAAAGCGAGGAGGGAACGTGACAAGGAGGCACGGCGGGTAAAGAAAGAGTGCCTATAGCCCAGTCAAGGCACGGGCAGGTTTTTTTTTCTTTTTCTTTCCTCCCAGAGAGGGTGTCTGGGGGCGGGGGGGGGGGCCCAAAAGGAGCGTTTGATTAAATCTGTGGTTGACGTGTGGGACAGGTGAGATTGATGAGGTTCCTCTGAGCTTCACACTGTGCGGAGAGCGGGGGCCGAGGAACAGAACGCTGCAGTGTGGCGGGCCAGGGCTCGGGGCCCGCTCGCGCCGTGGGGTCCCCCGGCTGATTAATGGGACTGGAGGCCCTTCAAAAACAGCGCTCCCCGCAGACAGGGCCCGACGGCGCTCCAAAAATAACCAGCCGGGGGAGGCGGCCCCCGGCCTCGGGAACCTAACGGGCTGCAGCTTCTGAAGGATCCAGACTTCAATGCGGCCCGGGAGCGAGATAACCGAGAGTAGCAGCACCCTACTCAGCACAGGAAGCTATAATGCTGCTCGTTAGGGGCAGGAGACTTTACTGGCTTCACCGCTTCACGCCCGAAAGGGACACGCGGCGATAACGTGGCTGCCGTATCAGTTACAGCATCCCATGCACTGCAGATGTGTGTGTGTGTGTGTGTGTGTGTGTGTGTACACACCCAGCGAGCGTTTCACGGGCAGCGGCGTGCAGGAGGCGGCTGAGCTCCACGACAACTGAAACGAGCACAAAATATATTACCACACCGGAGAAATTCATGATAAAAAAAAAAGGGTCTGGAAACGGTTTTGAACTGATTTCAGGAAGATATTTGGGTCCCGATTCCACAAAATTATGGATGACATCATCTCCTCCTTCATGTTGGTGCTATATTTACACGGGGTGTCAACGTTAGCGCAGCTCAACGTACCGACATCTACTGTTAACGTCCAAATAGCTGAAAGAGCCACTAGGCACCGATGGACGTCTCAAATCGAAGAGTTGCAGGTTAAGCACGGAAAATAGTTCCAACATTTACTGCACTTTTCACATCGACCGAATCGGTTCAATATTACCAGTAAGACCAGTAAAACTGTGGGTTTCCTGCTCGGTGACCAGCCTGCAGCAGGTCTCCAGTCACATGTAGACCAGCCTGCAGCAGGTCGCCAGTCACATGTAGACCAGCCTGCAGCAGGTCTCCAGTCACATGTAGACCAGCCTGCAGCAGGTCTCCAGTCACATGTAGACCAGCCTGCAGCAGGTCTCCAGTCACATGTAGACCAGCCTGCAGCAGGTCAGTCACATGTAGACCAGCTGGGTGCAACTGGAAATTGAAGACTAGCTTGGTTTATATTTAACTGGTTTCAGTGTTGGGTAAACACGTGCATGCCAGCGCTACTCGCTTCCATGCGACCGTCCAAACCATCTCAAACGGTCCCATTAAAAAACACTTCCTCGCTCCTCCGTGTCGACAATAGAAATGTTTCATTTTACTCCACATACGGAAAACAAATGACTGAAAGGAGAACTAATAATACCCGAAAAGGCATAAAAGTCGCAACGCGGCAAAAAATAACCGGCGCACACTTCATAAATTTATCAATATGTAATTATGGTAACACCCGGGCGAGGCCCTGCCAGCAACAGGCCATCTCTCTGAAGAGTCCAGTAATTTCCTCCTGCACAGGCGGCGTTGAGTTGACGGCGACCCAAGAGCACGATACCAGATATTTGGTCTATTTTAATTAAAAACGTTCAGCAGGACGTTGGAGCTGCACGGGTGAGGACACGGCTTATTCTGTAACTCAACTTAGCTAGATATTAATAATAATAATAATGGGAAAAACAACAGAAAAATGTTGACATTTCATTTGGGAGAGTTTGGAGAAATGGGTAAAGCATTTGAGCAAAGGGCCTGGCGAGAACAGGACCGGGCCAGACCCGCTCACCCGGAGGAGACTGGAGAGAATTAGGAGGCTTTTCTGACAGTTGAAAACAAATAGGCCAGCTAATGAACGTCCTCCGACGGGAGGCCGTGTTTCCTCGCTCCCGCTACACCCTCCCATGTGGCGTGGGAGCTGCTCTAATGGTTTTAGCTGACACCCGAGTGAGTGGATTTGGAGCCGAGGAGAACAGAGAGGCGAATTAGGAGTCACTTCCTCTTTCCTGGAGCCCGGGGCCGAGATGACTGATATCGGCCATTAAGAAGACCACAGGCGAGGGACGGCCGGATGGGGGGCCGGGATCAGAGGAGGGTCTCCAGTCACGAGGAGTAATATAGTAATAATAATATAGCAGAATATGGAGAGTTATATAGAAAACACTGAAGTAACAAAGCACTTCACAAGGTTACAAGAAAAAGATTACAGTAAAAAAAAAATTAGTGAAGCATGTCGTCCCACACAGCTGTTTCACCACAATCGGACCAATGGTGTTGCAGTTACTAAGTTTGAAATGTTTTTTCCCATTATAAGACCCTGTATCCATATAAATGATGCTGGTTTGACTCTACTTTGAATTTATACTATAAATTTTATGTCAGGTGTGTAAACTATCCCACTAATAAAAAGGGGGGTAAGGGGGTGCAAACAATTCTCCAACAATCACTGAAACGTTAAGTTAAATTGGTTTCTTCACCCTGCAGACATGATCATGATCGGTAAGGCGTCTAGTTTCTTCTTCTGCTGTTGAAATTGGTTAAAAATACAAATACGTCCACAGCAGCAGACATGTAAAAAGGTTTTCCTTGCCACTCTGCAAGGTTGGACTGTACTTCTGCTCGGGTTGCTCTTCCTGTTTGATCAAGTGTTGCAGAATTGTTGCATCTGCCCTTCAGTTTGAGCCCCGCGACTGCAGGTCAGCTGGCCGAAGCCTGTTGAGTCGGGAGATGGAAAAGTACATGACAGCCGAGTCTGACGAAGGTCGCGCTTCGTCTTTGTCTCAGCCCCGTCGAGGTTCAGCGGCTTTTTAAAAACACACATTTTCCAGGGCAGGATAACTTCCACGAAGGCTTCTTGGTTGACGCACATCACACCTCGGGGCTTTGTGACCACGCGGGTGTTTTGCGCTCGGCCGTCCACATTTGGAGAAAATTAAAACAAATGAAAACCAACACTTCATTTCTGATGTTATTTCTGGTAATGAAGCACTGCTGTGATGCTTCCACCCCCTTCCCTCTCCACGTGCACACCTCTCCGCCGTCTCCGGGGAGCTGGCCTTAACAAAACACAGACGGGGCCGGCGGTGAACGCGCGTTGCTGAAACACCAAGCGGCAGCTCGTAGATCAAGCAGCCGGAGGGCTCGGGCAGATGGGTGACGGGTCAGAGCTGCACCGTAACGCGGGAACTGCTCAATAATTAGCGTCGCAGTTGCACCGAAACGCACTCGTTATTCTTACGCGTGCCAAGGGACTCGTTGTTTGCCTTAACACCCCATTTGCTTCACCAAGGCATGCTATGATAGGAAACCTTAAGTTGAGTTATTGCAGGCGTTTCCTAAAGCCACTGAAACACCGAAGCTACTACGCTCAAGGACGACCGTTCAGGATGTGATGCCACGTGCAGCAGCTAGGACGCAAACGCATCAAAGATGTGTTTCAAGAAGAAGAGACGCTCGGTTGACAGCAAGACGGTATAGAAGGAAAGCTACTACACTCGAGGACTATTGAGGATGCAGAGCTGAGGAGGAAATGCAGCGAAAGAGTTTTAAAAAAGGAAAGAGTTGTAATAATACGCCTCCATTATTCTCCTCTCCCTCCTGGGTTGTCTGCAGTCACGTCACGTCCCCGAGCACAGCGATGATGAGGATGATGCTTTAGTTCCTCATGAGAAGTGATGCTTCAATCAAGACCATGCTTCAATTACAAAACTAGAACCTGTCACTGGTCGACAGGAGGAAAGGTTTCCTCCTGCAGGACACGGAGCCACAAGGAGTCCCTTAGTTAACTCCTGGCCTGGTCAGTAAAACTAAAAACCTTTATGCAATTAATGTGACCATGTATTAAAAAAAACACACCACATATAGTCATTTCAGCAGTAGGCCTTCAGACTTTATGACAAATATTGCAATTTCAGAAATGCTAGGAAAGCTTCTGTCGTGAGCCAGCAAGACATTTACCAATACAAAGAAATGTGACGTACCTTGTGCTATTAAACTACACCCCATTAAACCCCTTCCAAGAAAACCGTTTCAACAGGATCTAAAAATGACTTATTAGTCCATTAATAGAATCATAACTTTTGGCTGCAACTGTGGAACTAAGGGGTTTTTGTAGTTGATGTTTCCTTTTTTTAAAACAAATTTAAAGTGTGAAGTTGGGACCCGCAGGCAAAAGGCCATGTTCCAAAATTATTTTATTTTTCCTCAACAGAAATCCCAGACTAGGGCTGCACAATATTGAAATCACAAAAATCATCTGGCTTTTTTTTTTTGCTCAATATTGTGATTTTAATATGATGTGCACATGCACATACATGTGGACATAACCTGTTCCACAAGTTTTATTTACCTGTACTTATAGAAATGTTAAAGACGTAGGGTGGGAGAGAGAATAGGAGGCTAACACTCCAGATTGGTCAGTTTGAATGAAATTCATACTTTTCTCCAACATTCACCTTGTAGACTTCAGGTTCTGCTCGGCTCCAGGACCGGCTCTCTCTCTGCACCAGTCAATACAGCGATTTTGATCGATTTTGAATAATAGTGTACAACTAAAACTCTAATCTGCAAAGTCGTAAATCTGGAGCCCAGATGTTGGCAATGAAGAGTCGACTGACTGCCTGTAAAACCTTTAGAGCCAAATGAGCGTTAAAGTAATTCATTCATCTTGTGAGACCGTCAGCTCATCACCCTGGTGCTGAAGCCGTCGGTGATGCTCCATCTGGTTCAGATGCTCAGTGGAGCTTTACATTGGCGAGGCAGCACAAATTACAGGCCGGGACAAACTTTCCTCCCTCTAGTTTGGTGAATGCTTACATACTGTATATAAACCAGACTGTCATGAGGTGATTGAAAGAGGAAACATAGTGGCGCCCCATCACATACAGTCCATACAGTCACTGCAGCAGCAGCGTCTTCATACTGAAGCCTCCATTATCAGTCATAGCAGGATATCCCAGTGTCACTACTGGTTGTATTAGGAAGTTAGGAAATACACTAAAAGACAGTTACGTCATAACCTGCGACGTAATGGTACATTAATAGGGGGGTGAACTGACAACAACCTAGTCGGTTATTATCATCAGGTAAACAACCTCCAGTTTAAAAACAGATCCATTACTTCATGTTTTTTTCCCTTACAGGACAACAGCTTCATATTACGTACTGTGAAGTATGAAGTATATATGAATGTATAACTTTATAATCGCATAAAAACAAAAGTAGACTATTCTAATCAATTAAACACACTATTATATCGATTATCAATACAGAGGTGGGCTAGCTGAGGTGGGTTTATCCTCCACCACCTCCCGGTTCTAACAGTACATTCTCCTGTAACCTAGTAAAGGACATTAAACCGGTACCAGTATATCCCGGTGTCAACACTGGCTGCCAGCCTCGCGCTTCCTCTCGCGCAAACATAAACGACATTTCTACAGTATGGAAACTGTTTTCTACGGCAGCACTGACCTTCTTGTCCGTACATGCTCCCGCGCTGAACAATCTTGCCGGAGAATTGTACTTTTGAATGAATCTGGAGACGTGTTTCATGCTATTCCGGATGGGGAGCGCCATCTTGAATTGTGATTCACACTACGGTGGCTGAGAAATGCCAAAAGGGAAAGCCATTCAGTCATTCTGAATGGCACTCAAACGCAGCCGAAGCAGATAGGGTAAACCTCACTGAATCAATGTTGTTACAGTTACCGGAAATGGATTGTGGATCTTTATTGACTCGTTTTTAAAAATAAAACTTATATTCTCACATAAGAAGATAATAACTACTAAAACTACGAATTAAATAACTACTCTGTGATATTTAATTAAATACATGTGCAAAGTTGTTACTCTTGACTCCATATTATAGTGTCCTATAATATACTGTAATTCTATATTATATCACACAACAGTAATCAACCTCTACCAGGTCAAGAAGCTTCTCTATCTGCTGTTCTCAACATCCGGTGTCAGGTAGGTCTTTCCTGGGACAAATCCTCTAGAGACAGGAAGTGATGCGTTTTACGTTTCCAGTTTGTTTGTAATAAACATAAGAAGAACTGGGTAGTTAGCATGAGCAGCGATAGCCACCGTGGCTGAACAGACAAAGAAAAGAGCGCCACCTACAGGAACTCAAACTCCATCAACAGGAAACCCAAGGAGGAAGACGTCACAGTACTGGACATGGTACTGTACATGGCTGGACATTGACAGGTGATCTCTGGGAAGAGCAGTGAGGAACACCACAGTGAGGGACACCACAGTGAGGGACACTACAGTGAAGGACACCACAGTGAAGAACACCACAGTGAGGAACACCACAGTGAAGGACACCACAGTGAGGGACACCACAGTGAGGAACACCACAGTGAGGCTGGGAGACAAAGATGGAGACTGGATATATAAAAAAACAAGGATTTTACTGATTGCCACATTTCATGTTCCTTCTGAGAAATCTGCCGCTGGGCCTTGCAGCTGAAAACCAGACATTCTCCTCCAT
>JAXDDW010000014.1:7477500-7480624 GCA_034670385.1 Hoplostethus mediterraneus
TACTGAAAGGTGATTTTATTGGATTTTATTGATGATGATATTAATGGACGATCAATAGACTTGTGAGCTTGGCAATAGCCACGTATACAAATAAATACACTTGGTTGTTCAGTATGATTTGTGGCATCATCATGGATAAATATTGCAAAAGAAAAGCAACAAAAAAGCAACACCAGCTAAGTTTAAATAACATGACGCTGCAGACTGAAGATATCAGAGGTTTTTATTGTATTTACAGCTTAAATGTATATTTTGAGAGCCAGTTCAGCACCATGAAACAGATGGATGTTAGTGTTAATACTGTTATTGAACACTCTCCCTCAGGTTGTATGTCATGTTTTGGGAACCAGACCCTGTGCTCTCAGGGAGTCGAGGCCACACAGCCTCTGATTGAATTGAGACCATAGGAAAGTGTCAAACCTGATGAAGACTGAAGACTGAGGAGTGTGTGTGTGTGTGTGTGTGTGTGTGTGTCTGTATCTATGTGCTCCCAAGGATGTATGTCTGCTATATGTGTGTTTATTACCCGTTTCCAAAATAACAAGGAGGTCTGGAGAGGAGTGGATGCCACTGGAGCGTATAATCAGAGCCAGATTCTGCAATCCATCAGTGCTGAGCGTCTATCAGAGGATGACTGACAACAGTAGACGCAGACTTTCTCCTGATTCCACCACAGCAGAGACCCGGGCCATTAGTCAGCCCGACAGTGCTCATTTATTGCCTGTGAAGTGAAAATAATGACTGTCTCTTTAGATGTGACACCCCCCAACCCCCCCCCCCCCCCCCCCAACAGCCCACCAGAGAAACTAGAAGTCACGCAGACAAACTCAATTTAGACGACAATTATTTCACTGCCCTGTAACTCCTGGAGACTGCAGCGTTCCCAGAGTCAGCTTTTCCTTCTTCCATTAATGTGAAGAGAAAATAATATCTGTCACTTTCCACCATCCATCCTCTCCTCCGTTCATCTGTCTTTTTATTTGTTCCTCTTTTTCCTGCTTTCACGAGTTTAATGCGCGTAGAGTGAGTTTTTCTGGGTTTAAAGAGGGCTTTGATGAGGACACACACACACACATACACACACACACACACACACACACACACACAAACACACACACACACGTAAATAAAGCAGGCATGCATCCACATACAGCCACACTCTTGCATACACAGAAACATTCAAATAAACACATGCACACTTGCGGTCATACACACACATACACACACACACACACGCATAAACACGTGCAGACGTACTTACACACACTCACACATATACAACCACAATAACACATACACACACATACACAGTTGCATGGAAACACATACATTATTTACTCATACACCCACTTAAAACACACACTCACACACACACACACACTCACACACACACACACACTGTGGAGAGAGCCAGCTAGCCGGGGAACGAGGTCACACTTGCAGATCAGGGTTTACTTTGGCCCGTCGGTCTTTGATGATTAACTCATTTATTGGTTCAGGCTATCGTTGCTCTGCGTTTGCACTTCTGAGGGCGAGGGAGTGACGGCAGCATGACCTACGTGTGTGTGTGTCTGTGTGTTAAAGGGTGTGTGTGTGTGTGTGTGTGTGTGTGTGTGTGTAAAAGAGTGTGTGTTTGTGTGTTTGCGTATATCGTCTTGAACCCGATGACTGATTAAGAGTCAGAACGCTAAAAAAAACACTGTCTGCCCAAATGTCAGTTATCCGGTCGGTGTGTACAAAGTGTACAAGTACAAGTGTGTTTTTGTGTGTGTGTCGTTTGTGTGTGTGAGTGTAGTGTGTGTGTGTGTGTGTGTGTTCTCAACAGCCACTAAAAACACCCGCAACATTATAACACCTAATTTACTCTCATTTAAACGCAGGAGAGAGTGAAGGAGAGGTCGATGGTATTTGCTGTACAGATGTTAAACACATCCTGGTGTGTTGGTACGTACAGACTGAGGAGTCCAGCTTCACCCCGGGGTGCAGCATCATGACCATTCAGGGGCGAAGGGGGATCTGGATGGCAGAAGGCATCCAGCGTTTTCCACTACTTATGACGGTGTATTCTCTAAAGGTCATGGGGTTTATGGGTAAACGCTTCGTCCTACTGCCGCGTATCAAGATGTACTATTTCACTATTCCCCACACTAGCAACAAATGGATTACATGAATGCATCATCGCCCCGAAATTCTATCGCTTCTTGTAAATACTTACAGATATTTGATTTGAGTTCACGTCACTTGCCTTTTTTGGTAGAACCACGAAAAAATCACGCCCCCAAAGGGGGGCCGTCCATTGGGCACAGTTCAGTTCTGGTATTTTACTTGTGACAGTTTTGGGGGTTTGGGGGTGATTTTATGGATCCAGTTTTCCAACTCCCAAAGTGAATCAGGTTTTTCTGAAAATATTTTTTTATTTGCAAGTAAGCTTTGTACAAGTTTAAAAATACCCCTAACATGGTTCCCCCTCTTGACTCGGGGTTTAAAACCAAATCTTGGCTGTCACATCGGCCGCTGGGTTATTAACACATGGCCCTATCACAGTATAAGTTTCTCGTTCTGTAGAACCCTGGGCCCTCCTCCCTGTTCCTCCCATGTTTAGGAGGAGAAGGGGACCCGAATACGTTTTCCTGCATTCATGCGACGTTTACATGGTAATGATGTGTAAAAACTGGCCGGCCGTCACTGCTGTCAGCACGTGCTGCCCGGAGTGGGATGGGTAGTTTTACTCATCATACCTGGGGCCTCCCCCCCTCCCCTGGACCCCCCCCCCCCGCCCCCCCACCCCTTCTTCCCCCTCCCCCATCTCCCCCCTGGGGCCTCCTCCCGCCCTCCCCCCTCCCCCGTCTCCTCCCCTCTCCCACTCCTCCCACCCCCCCCACCCTCCCGCCCTCCCGCCTTCTCCCATCTCCTCCCACCTACCCCCCCCCCTCCCATCTCCCCCCGCCTCCTCCCGCCCTCCGGGCCCCCTACCCCCCCCTTCCTACCCCTCCCCCCCCCCCCTCTCCTCCCCCAGCCCCCCCGCCCCCCCCCTCCCCCCTCCCCCCCCCCACCCTCCCCCTCCCCCTCCCCCCCCGGGGCCCCTCCCTCTCCTCCCCCTTCTTTCCTCCCTTCCCCCCATTTC
>JAXDDW010000015.1:0-130000 GCA_034670385.1 Hoplostethus mediterraneus
TTTAAACTGTCTCCGTCAGACACATCTCATTTAAAACATTTTAACCTGAAGCAAGCACACACGTTTTCTTCAGAAAATGTAACCTTTTCTAATTTTCCTTGTTGCCCTGCACCTGCTTATAGTTCATCATCATTGGTCTTCCCACCATGAACTAGTTCTTTCTCTGACAGAAGGTCACATTATAAAATATACAGAAATACACCATAAGGAGGTATGTTATCCAACAGCAGTGTTATATCATGTAAACAGATCTTTATGTCATGAGAAATAGGTGACATTCTGCACCACAGAATATACATATGAAAAGAATATGATTCAAAATTGCCATGCTTACAGTGAAGTTTGACCTTTGCTGTTGCTTCTCAAATTTCTGAGTCGTGATGGTGGATAACTGATAGGGTGAAGGGTTAAACTAATTCCAGCTCACCATCTCAATACCGTTGACCTATTACATGGCAGTTCCAGCTCTAACCATAGTGATTATACAAACGATTTCATAACAGACACACGGGGGCAGCAGGGTGGTGACATGGGGGCAGCAGGGTGGTGTAGTGGTTAGCACCGTCACCTCACAGCAAGAAGGTTCTGGGTTCAATTCCACCTCCGGGGCCTCTCTGTGTGGAGTTTGTATGTTCCCTCCAGGTTCTTCAGCTTCCTCCCACAGTCCAAAAACATTAGGATAATTGGTGACTCTAAAATTGCCCGTCAGTGTGAACAGTTGTTTGTCTCTATGTGTTGGCCCTGTGACAGGACTGGCAACCTGTCCAGGGTGTACCCCACCTTGCACCCAATGTCAGCTGGGATAGGCTCCAGCCCCCCCACAGCCCTGAACAGGATAAGCAGTGATAGATAATGGATGGATGAGACAATGTGAGATGTTTGGCAAAAACATTTGAGTCTTGATTTAAGATTTTAAAGATTGTACACATCCACATTTAGATAACATTGAAACATGAATGGTTTTTGGGTTAAACTCAATGTTTATCTGTGTTCAACATAATTACATTGACAACATATGTTGTAACCGTTGCAATCCCAGTTCAAATGACGTGTCTTCATGATTCTTTGCTTTCCTTCAATAATTTTATGGTTGAAACCTCCCATGGCCAATTACAAGGAACAGATACCACAAATGGGTGCATCTTACTTTGTTCTAGAGAACAGGCTCAATGAGGAATCTTGAGGGGATTTTGCAAGCGAAACTCAAGAGAGGCCTTTAGCTGATAGCTTCCCTGAGGAACCTAGGTGGCATCAATAATAAAAGCAAATAATTTAAGATATCCTTACACAGCTGAAATTCATTTAAATGACATGTATCATCTGTTACTCCCTACATGTCTTGACTTTTAGTCTACCACAATTATATGTCCTCTACGTCAACACATTTACAGTGCAGCTGCTCCCATAGACTCCATCACAAATCCACCTACTGTGTTCACTTATAACATGAGCAACACATGTATAATATGATTATTGGAAAAATGTGAATATGTTGGTATGCTCTGTCCACTATTAATTGGTCTCTCAACGGACCCCGAGGGAGTTTCAGAGAACATTTAGGAGAACCTTTTGCATCTTTTAGGCACCCAAAGATTCTTTAAGGTTCTTCTCAAGCCAGAAAGTGGGCCATGCTAAGTCAAAGCTCCATACTCGCTTTTTTGAGCTGTCTGTACATGTATTGTGTCTGGGTCCTAGTTAAGGCAGAATTTAGCTAATCTGCTTCTCTCTTTTCTTTTTTCATGCTTGACTGTTTTGGACAGCGTTAAATGCCAAGTATTAGAAACGTCTGCCCTTGTCCAAGCTCTTCAAAATTCCTGTGATGGTGGAACATGTTTTTGTGTGGGAGGGCTGTTCTGCCAAGCAAAGCTGTTTTGGTCCTGATTTTTTTGTATTTCTCACAAGAAAATCTTGTTCTTGCGCCACCAAATGCTACCTTGTGATAATTTGGGGGAAAACAAGTAATACAAGAAATAACAACTTTTAACATTTATGTGCATTTATTGGGCACATAAATATTTTCAAGTAGCAGCAAACCCTTTGCAAACTCAAGAGCATCTGAACACAAAAATAAACTCGCTGCCAGTGTAGTGTTTACATTCAATGAATATTTGGAACAGTTTCATTAAATTGCAAATTTGCTTGAAGGTGCCCTAGCTTCAACGTCTTTACTTTACATGCACATGTAGAGTTTAAGACATAGAGGAAATTCTGGGCTGGGGTGTCGGGGAGCCCCTTGAGCGTTTCTCATTACCCAAGTCCTTGACATTGCTTCAGCTCATTGCAGCTGGTGTGATGCAAGAAATGCGCCATAGAATTGTACAGTGGTGGAAAGCACCATGAAGCATTGTGCAAATATGCAGAACCCAGTCATCCATGTGGAGTTTCTCCCTCTACATGGGATGTGCTGTCTCTTGGGGGTTTAGTCGAAACTCCCAAGACCCCTCTAAGACACACACATACACACACCCACACACACGCTTGCGAAGAAAATCATGTAGCAAGGTCTCTATCGTCTATCATTTAGGAGAAAATTCCTCCTATAATTTCTGTATTTCTGATGGTGCAGCTGCTGAACCTAACAAGTTTTGGTAAACATGAATTCCATATAACAATGAATTTCTTGGACGTACTGAATCAGTATTTATCGCATACTTTGTGTGGGGTTGACATATGTGCAATACATTTATTGGCAATCTAACTTAAACCCTGCCCCAGTAATCAATATGGTCTTTTTCTGGGGTTTACAAGATTACCTTATGTGTTTTGCTGTAAACTTTCCATAAACATGTGACTTCCAGTCCAATGTAACTTACCCTGGTTCTTACCAGAAGCCACATCAGATACAGCTAATTAGGCAGACAGCGAGACTCACAGTGTATGTGTGTCAGAAAGAGAGAGAGAGCGAGAGGGAGAGAGAGAGAGAGAGAGAGAGAGAGAGAGAGAGAGAGAGAGCGAGAGGGAGGTAAAGGAAGAGAGTATGAGCGAGAGAGTGAAAGAAAAGGAGGAGTGAGAGAAAGGGAAAGAAAAGGGAGGGAGAAAAAGAATCATTACTCATTAAGTGACGAGCCAAGTTCTCCTCAGCACTCGTTCTGGTACATAGACTCACACACGCACACACTCAAAAACACAAAGCAGAAGTGGAGAAAGACAAGGGGTTTCAGGCGCCACATTTGGCTATGGCTCAGGGCTCTGACAGCAACGACACAAGTTACAACAAGTCCCCATCACCTGGAAGCAGACCGGTAAGTGTGCACTTCTCTTTACTCTCTCAACAATGTACATTCAGGGTTACATCACATTATTTTTTATTGATGATTTCTGAATATATAAATGAATCTTTAAAAAATGTGAAATCATAAGGTTGTGAAATATCAAATCCTTCCAGTGTGATTGGGTAGAGGGCTTCATGCAGGTTTGTGTGATATATTGTAGTGATACTAGTTTTATCTCTCTTGGTTCTTTTCACACTTGCTCTGGGTCTTTCACATGCACACATGGGCTCGTGGCATGACTCGCTTTAGTGTAGGCATTTGTGAATTGCGAAATGTATCACTTGTCCAAGTAGTAGGGATATGGTCATTTGTTTTGGAATCATCAACCTGTGAATGGTGTGAGAGCTGTCAGAGACAGAGAGTGTGTTAGAAATGTACTTTTCTGTTTATGTGGGATATTGCTCATCATCATCCCACTTTGTGTGCTAAAAGTGTGCTAAATGGTTTCATGTGTGCCAGTCAGAGTTGTACATTGCAACTCCATTCTTGCTAAAAAACATATTGGAAAAACATTCAGATTCAGATTCAGCTACGTTTTATAAATGTTTAATACTGTGAGCCTCACATTAAATCGGATAAAGCAAATTATCAGCAGCGTTACTTCTTTTTGCAACACATTTCAACTTGGCAGGAGTTGGGATGAGGGTGATTGGACAGGTTTTTAGATGGTTTGTATACATGTTATTCAGCACAGCATTAATGGAAGATATAGAAGACGTTACACAATCAATGAAACATTCAATGAGTTACTGTCTCTATGGTGCACAACTGACTCAGCATTTTGGCTATGCTTAGTTATTGTGATACCACAAAAACGTAGTGTTCAGGACATGAAACAGGGTGGGCTCTGAACTTAACTGATGACTCAGCCACTCCCCAACCCAACCCATTAAGGGTGATGTTAAGCCCATTTCTTTCAAACTGTCATTTAAACAGATAAGACTTAATGGCCACTGACATAAACCACAATAGTCACATCAACGGTCTTATACGTGCTGAAACAACCAAACGTCTGGCATAGTCATTTTTTCAGGTTTGAGATCCTTTATAAAATAATATCTGCTTGCTGCTTGATCCTTAGTCAATGCATGAACATTAACTTTAAGCCTTTGTTTTTTGTTAGAGCTCCTCTGATGATGCAAAGAAGGTGATGCGGCGGGAGAAGAACCGGATTGCTGCTCAGAAAAGCAGGATGAGACAAACTCAGAAGGCTGACAGTCTACATTTGGTGAGGAAACCTTTTTGGGCATGACAGACTAGGCATGGAAAGGAACACGATTTAAGTCTAACATACTCTAGAATCTAAGTATTTCATAAAATATTTGACCAAGAAACACCCAAAGTGAACACATAGTTTGCTAGCCAGAGTGCATGGCTAGCAAAGTTGCGAAGTTGGCAGGTCAAAAGCCACCGTTTTGAAACCGCTCCACTGGTCTCAAATCAGATTATTTATAGTGGGTATATGCTGCAAGATGTTTTGTGGATTTAGCACTAATTAGATTACAGAAAAAATTGATTTTCTCAGAGGCTTTACAAAACGTTCATCTCAAGGTTTCGGCATGGATGGTGCATAAAGAACAGTAGTGTTCATGCAACCTCAGCCACAGAGCTTGGAGCTCGGCGGTAACTGCCCAAGCTCCAACTCCACCATGGCTACACAAACCTAATCACCATCTTGATCCATTTCTAAGTACCCGTGCAGTTCTTCTGAGACGCAACGGAATTGATTTTATACTATATTTACAAGATGCTACCTGACCATGTGGTGATGTGTCATGGCTTCTGTTGAGCTTCACACTTGGACGCTTCTCTATTTGCAGAAGCCTAAGGAATAAATTATCACGTGTGGGCATCACTCCCTTTGCAGCAGAACCCTGCACCAGAGATTACTGTACTGAATCCACATTTTAAAAGTGCGCTTGGGCCTGAAGCTTTGTTCGTTTGCTCCCATTGTCCTGCTTTGTAGCTCGTTGCATGCGATGGGTTGTAGTCAACGCTAGAGCTCACACTTTCATTACAACTTTCTATCATTTTACTAGGTACACGGTAAGGCTTTGAGTCACCAACTTTCGCTAAAATTTAAAAGAAGAGTGCACGCATTTCTTCTTTTCCTATCAACAAACATCCTGCTCTGTAGGTGGTAATATTTATCAATGGGATGGTGCTGTTGAGGACATTTTCAAACCAGTTAATTCAGTAGGTCTTTGCACAATGCCATCTCCATCAACAAGTATTTATCCTGTGCACACGTTTCTGACATACAGTATCTCTCACTGCTGTCCCTTCTTTCACTGACCCATATTTGCACATACTGACCTAGTATTCACTCCCTCTGTGAGGATTCAACGAAAAGTAATTACTGTTCTTTATCAAGAAATTACATCTTTGTTCCTTTGATCTTCATCAGATGAACTGAAGGGAATTTGGTGTCACTGACATTCAAACAAACCCACATTGTAGTTATCAGAGAGCCAACGTTGATGGTTTTCAATGATTTCGCCTGAACAGTATCTTGAACGGTATCCATTTCTTTGAGCCTTGTCAGAGTCACAGAGAGCACCAGGGGACCACAGAGCATATTTTGTGGTTTTGGTTTCATCGTCTCACTTGATAAACAGGAAGGTGAATTTTCCCTCTCTATGACACTAGGCCTATTTCCTGTTTCTTCAGTAGTATTTTTTCTTCAGTGTAAATGAGCTTCAGATTGTAGGTCGTGGGCAGGAGGGGAGAAAAAGCCAGTCACTTCTGGTAAAGAGCTGATAGCAGTGGGCTGTATTTGGCTAAGTGACGCAAATACAGGGGTTTGCCCAAAATGTCTCTTGACAGTAAGGCCCTATAGCTCAGTGCTGTAATCTCTGGCCATGGTGTGATGACCTTTTGAGTCCCCAAGTGGAAGATTTCTCCCCTGCTATTCCCACACCACAAAGACAAAGTGCTATCACCCACTAAGTTGCAGTTTGCGCTACCAATGCTACCTCAAAGCTGCAATAATCAGTAGGTTTTTTTTTTGCTTTGTTTTGGAACTTTTGTACACCTGGACCACAGAAGCAGGTACCCAGTTACTCAACTAAAGTCGTGCAACATTATCTAAAAATAGAATTGTGGCAGATTTGAGACTGTGGTGTCTCAGTGACAGTTTAGTTAGTTGTTAGACATTGACTATAAAGTTTGCGTTTGAATGAATATCCATAGGCTGACGTTAAAGCGCAACAACCTACTGCCTGTATCCATTTTATGTTGTGTTAATCCAACTTTAAAGAACACCACAGACTTTTGGGGAAATTGCCTCGTTGGTCAACATATCTGTCCCGTGTGCCCGTAGGCAACTCACATTATCTAATTTTAGAAGATAAACCTTTTAGTAATCCAGAGTTCTTATATTTTTTCTGTCAATTCTCTCGTCAAATAAGTAAGTTGACCAATGGGTCAATTTCCCAATAAGTCAATGGAGTCCTTACTGGGACCTTACTGTAAAACCAAGGGGATAACACATTCATTGCCATAATGAAGGACAAGTTTGCTCAAATCTCATTTTACTGTCTGTTTTCAGGAGAGTGAGAACCTGGAGAAAGAGAACGCTGCCCTGAGGAAGGAGGTGAAGCGGTTGACAGAGGAAGCCAAGTATCTCTCCTCTGTGCTAACCAGCCATGAGCCTCTGTGTACTGGCCTGGCCCCACAGACACCAGACCTCCTCTACCCTCCACATCACAGCAGCTATCACCACCAGCACATTCCTGTACCACACTACCAGCACTGACCTGACTGACGGCTACAGAGTTGTGCTGCGAACGATGACTGACCTCAATGGAGAGTGAATGACTTGGAGGACGGAGATATTGCCTATAGATGTTAATCTTTGTTCAGGTTTTATTCAACAGTTTACATTTTTTTAATGGGAAAACTGATCAAGGAGTAACACGTAGGGCTAGTGTATTGAATAGAATAGTATACCAAACTGGTTTTGGGATTGGAACAGGCAGCAGTATTCAAAACTATTTATTTTGCTTCTGATCATCTATTTGCTTATATCTGATAAATATCAGTGATCTGCATGTAAAATTATATGGCTTGAAGGGTAGAATTATGACTTTTGAAGTAGTCTATGTTTACATTAAGAGAGCAAACCAACCTATGTTAGGGTGACTCAGATATTTTTGTAAATTGCTTTTTCTAGGGTGATGGAGAGCACCTTTGTCAATCTCAAGTGTTATCTGTTAGTTGTTGTTTTTTTTATGGAAAGTGATGTTTTTATTTTCTTGTGTAATTAATGTGTTATAATCTATTGTGTTTCAATGTAGATTGATAATGCTCAGGATCTTTTGTCAGATTTGATTGTTGACACAAATGGAATGTAAAGTCAAGTTCCTGTATGCTTAGGTGAGCCAAAGCTTGATGAAAAAGAAACAGTTGGTGGTAGAAACTGACTATTCAAAGGGTCTTTGACTTGACTGTGGAAGACATTCTGTAGTGGTGATAGCTATGGATAATGCTGATTTGTAAGAAGACCCAGCACAGATATTTATTAAATGTGATGCCTTATAGGTGATCATTTATGAACTACAAAGGGCCAAACGCTTTCACTGATTTTCCACAGACACTGTAACCTAGTTTGTGTCCTGAATGAGAGAGTCAAGTCCCCCTGCTTAAATATATTTATTTGTCAAGACAGCAGGAAGGGTGACAAATGTGCAGTAAAAGAAGAATACATGGGACAGACCAGCTAAATGTTGTTTGATGAGCAGGTCCCTAGATGGCGCTGTTTACCAGAAATGTACACAATACTCAGTTGTAAATGAATATTTTTTTTGTCCTTGAACACGTTTGAGGCGTCTAACTGATTCACCACTTTGTCAGTACCATCCCATTGTGTTAGTGGACAAAGCAAATGACCAAATGTCTTGAATGTGCCAATACTTTATTGTACTTGAACAAAGTTGAAACAAATTGGTCATCGCGTGCGTATATGCCTACATCAGAGAAATCCATGAATAGTCTTATCACAGAAAAATGACAGTCGTTGGTAGAAAATGTTAAATAAAAACATGAAAGTTGCTCCGGTTTGCAGTCTTTACAACACGAACACTGTTCAGAAACCAGAGAGGGGAGGTTAGAAATAAACTCCGCCCTGGAAATAGCTCTTCTTCTCCGCTCCCCAGGCAGTTTGAGGTTTGAGTGCGAGGTAAAAGTCACGGGGGCTCGTACCACGTGTTGACGCAAAAACTGGCATTCACGCTAGAAAACTGACTTGGCGCTAGTAGGACGACCTGAGCGGGCACATTCATACATTACATTATCTGTAACCCTAAAGTCTTTGTATGGGCTTTGAGCGTAAGTAGGTCACTCAAGCCAAATTCAGTCCAATGCGAAGGACACGCTCCACATGTTGGACGTTGTGAAGGCTCATTGTTATTGACTATTTTGACAAACCATAGTTAGTAACCACTTAAACCAGTTAAAGCTACAGTTTACAGTGGCCGTAGCCTATAGTCGGGTCAGTGAAGTGCACTAGGAAAGTTTTAGCCTCTATGAGTAACCTAAACGTGTAGCCTGTTGAGGAGTAATAGTTTAATATGACCGTAATACAACCACTGGGTGAAATCAACGCGAATGAAAACACGACGGATTTAGAGGGTCATGTAATGATTGATCGCGGTGAAGCCGTGGAGCGCACCGAGCCGCACAGCCTGGTGGATGAACCGACAACACCCACCCGTCTGTACAAACGGCGCTGGCTTATCGTCTTCCTGTTCAGCTCATATTCTCTGTGCAATTCTTTCCAATGGATACAATACGGGATAATCAGCAACATATTTATGAAGTTCTACAACGTGGACGCCTTCGCCATAGACTGGATGTCTATGATCTACATGTTGACTTACATTCCGTTCATATTCCCGGTGACCTGGCTCTTGGACAAAAAGGGGCTCCGGGTCATCGCGCTTGTGGCCACTGCGTTGAATTGTGCAGGGACATGGATCAAGGTGGCCAGCGTCAGACCCAACCTGTTCCCTGTTACCTTGCTCGGGCAGTTTTCCTGCTCGTTTGCTCAAGTGTTCATCCTCGGGATGCCGTCAAAGATAGCGTCGGTGTGGTTTGGTTCAGAGGAGGTGTCCACCGCTTGCTCCATCGGAGTGTTCGGGAATCAGGTATGTTGCACAAAGCTCTTCCAAGGTAAACAGTAACTGCACATCTACTTGAACACTGACTTATGTAATATATGTTATTGGGAAACCCATGTCCCATACATCGCACTTGACATCTCCGTGTATCCATCTGGCAGCTTGCGTAATTACGCACGCTCACGCAACCACAACGCCTCCCTTGGTCGCCCTGAACCCTGTCAATGAAAAATGTTGATAGATCATTGCCATCAGTATGTAAGAACACGTGCAAAATTGCACAGTAGTTTGTGCACTGTTTGCTGAAAAAAACGCATGGGAAAAATCTTCATTAGCCCAGCATGGATGTGCAATCGAAATCCAGCAGGTTAATACCTTTATTTAACACACAGCCTGCCTTAGCTTGTTCACTCAAAGCACGGGATTGTACATGATTTGATTTGGTACACAAGGCAGAATATTTTAAATCTTTCCTTTTCCGTGCGGACAGAATGCCATTATTTGGAATTTGCCATAAATGTATGTAGCAGACTTTTGAGTACAGTACATAAAGGTCAACACACAATATTGTAAGGCTACTCTGATGCTCATTAAGGGTCAGTTTGACTGGTCAGTTGACGTTTGACAGATTATGATGTTCAGTCCAGTCCATGGTTCAGAGACCAGAAATCTGTAAAGACAACTTATTCCTTGACCAGTTCCTAACCACACTGTCACATGAACAAGAGAAGAGCTTCCTCAATTGGAAGCGTATTCCAGTGACTCATGAGGTAATGTGAGTTTAAGATAGTGTTAGGACAATACAAAGATCAGTTAAGATAGTGTCAGGACAATACAAAGATCAGTTAAGATAGTGTCAGGACAACACAAAGATCAGTTAAGCTTTTCCCTGGTTAAGGTAGACATACAGAAAATGTATGTCACTCATTCAAAGATAATAATTATCCCTGAGGCCACATTATTGGCGTTTTGTGATTTCATTATGTGTAACCATTATTTAGACTAATACAATCATTCTGCTACATTTTATCACAAGTATTCAAACTGGAGTTACAAAGACAAGTTTTTGTATTTCAAGTTTGCAACATTTTCTTACGACCAAGGAACCTCAAATACGAGTACAGATGAATTCCCGCTAAGATTCAAAACTGAGATTTATACTTTCAAAAAGCTTTAAAAGTTTCAAACTTTCGAGAGTAGTTTCAAGCTTTCAAATTTAGCCTTAAGCCTTTGAGATGTGGCATAGATGTCATTCCACAGTCTGGAGCAACACAGGGTCTTATAAATAAGAATATGCTATAACAGATTTATTATGAATACATACTTAAAATTGCTGTTTCCACATTGAAATGGTGCTCTGATTGCTGATTTATCTATATTTTAAACAAGTTATTTCTATATTTTGCCTGACTTTTAATATTCTGGTGCCTTTTATGTGCTATAAAATTGAGTCCTTGATATTAACACTAGTGTTGAATGACTGTGAATGAACTTAGATGAACAATAAAAAGGACTATAAAACATTAACCTCTGTGGTTGGGTCACAACAACCCTTAATCCCATCCCCCAAATCCACTGTGCATTCAAGTGATTTCACAAGAGACTTCATTATAGTTCAGCAGAGAAATGTGTTGTTTTTTCGAAGGTCCCTGTTATTTGCACACCGAGCTAAGAGGTAATAGAGGTCTAAGTTGGTAGGAGTGGTTTGGGTAGAATTGGAAAATTCTCAAATATTAGCATCACATGACATGAGCGTCAGAGACAATAAATACGTTGAGTCAAGACGTGAATGGCACAGATGACACTGTCAGGCACCCCATCACACATCAACACTGGCAACGCTGGCTGTCACTCTCCGGCTCATCTGAGTGTTTACAGTGTCAGCCCTCGGGACAGCGGGCTAGACCCCACGTTTTCAGGGGAAGGCTTCGGGGAAAAGGAATCCATACATGGCAAGAATTCAGACAGATAAATTGTAAAACCTCTCACCACTGTTCCACGCGCTCACTCTAAGGCTGCTGAAATGCCACAACACAAAGCCAGGAAAGGCAACCATGCAGATTCTGAACTTGGTGGTGTAGAATGGTCTCGGTCCACGGCTGCAAAGAATCTCACTCCGGGCCTGGTGTCTGGAGCGGTCCCAAAGGTCGAGACCAAGCTTTACCACCGTCGCTGGGCTATGCTGTTTCTCTTCGGTGGCGTCTCAGCCAGCAATGCCTTCATGTGGATTCAATACGGCATCATCAGCAACATATTCATGCGCTTCTACAACATTGACTCTATGGCCATTGACTGGCTGTCCATGATCTACCTGCTCACCTACATCCCTCTCATCCTCCCGATCCTGTGGCTCCTGGACAACAGAGGCATCCGGGATGTCGTGCTGGTGGGCTCAGCCTTTAACTGCATCGGTGCATGGATAAAAATCGGAAGTGCAGGCCCCGACCTCTTCCCAGTCACCTTTTTTTGGCCAGTTTATGTGTTCGGTAGCCACTGTGTTTGTCCTGGGTATTCCTTCTTATCTGGCCTCAGTGTGGTTTGGCCACGAGGAGGTTTCCACTGCCTGTTCCATCGGAGTTCTGGGAAACCAGGTTTGTCTTGTCCATGTCCTTTTTAAATGTCTACGTCTGCCCCGATGTCCATAGAGTAAGTGTATACCAGTGACCAGTGTATACTGACAAACAGTCTGACTGCTGTTTAGGGGTGTACAGGGGCTGGACTGAATGTCATATACGACTTCCAGCACCTTAGTGTGAGAGTCCTGGGATAATGGTGTTAATTGTTTGCTGAAACCTTCTGATCGTGGTTTGTCTCTGTATCAGTATTCCTAATTTAAAATACATCTAAAAAAACAAAACAAAAAAAACCCCAATTGTGTCCAGTCCTGTGTTGAATGTTTTTGTTTTCAAATTCAATTTCCAAAAGTTTTCAAGTGTTTAATAGCAGTGTGATTCCATAATAATAATGGCTCAATTGCATTTGACAATTTGCTACATAGGAGAAAATGTAACATGATGTATGTCACAAATTTGCACACATACACTTCCCATTTGTCATTTTTGATCAGCATAATTTGGTTTTGGGTTGACACATGTATATCTCATAACTCAACCGTACTTTGATTATGAGAAACCCAGTTAATATGACTCTGCTTACTCTGATATTAAATGGGTTACTGGGTTGCGCGTGTTAACATTTTACACTTTTCACTTTTTGCCCTCTGTGCAAACTCAGACTCGCTGCCATCATCAGTCAAAAGTTTCTGGGGGAGAGTGCACTTTCAGCAACAACTGCATCCTGGCATTTTTGACATTTCATGTTCATGATTGTGAAATGTAGCTATAATTTGCCTGTAACCAGTTTATTTGTCAGGAGCATCAAGATTGAACAGATTACCCTTGGGTTCACAGTTGTTTTTTTCCCCCATTTATGAGAAGAAACAACTATTCCTCAACTTTTTTGCCGGTAGACCATCTGTGGGCGGGACGCCACAGGTGGACAGGAATATTCTGATAATTGGTTTAGAAATATTGATCAATTCTAGTCACCCGAACCTCAACATCAGCCTATTTACACCTAGTCGAGTTCACTAATACTCACATAGTGATACAAGCACAGAGACCCAGGGAGAGTGTAAGTGACACAAGAGTAAGGGAGCTTTGTTGCCTACCTTAACGTCAGTCATGTGGGGATGAAAAATGTCAATTCAATCACTGTTAAATATTTGTTCAGCATTACTTACAATACGCTACTCATACTTCAACTTTTAGACAGTATTTCCATTTTAAAATATTTTCTAAAGTTGTACTCATCCTCTCTTGCTAGAGAAAGATGGTTTTGCTGGTTTTAGGAAATCAGTGGCATTGTTAAACCCCAGCTTTTGTGTGTGTTTTCTTTTAGCAACTGTGTTTTCATATTCTATGAAAGAGTTGATGCACTACTTGATGTATTAACCATCTGTGTTCCTTGTCTTACAGCTGGGTATTGCCATTGGGTTCCTAGTGCCGCCTATCCTGGTGCCTAATGTGGACGACATGGATGAGCTGGCTCACCACATTCATATTATGTTCTACATTACAGCAGGAGTGGCCACCTTCCTCTTTATCCTGGTTGTCATTGGTAAGATGTTTACTTTTAGCAGTTGCTTGTAATTAATTGCATAAAATGATTCAAAAGTGACTTCCAAAATACACAGTGGCTTTTTATGAATATGGAGAAATAAATAAAATGAAGCAGCCAAGTGTGGAAAATGAATGAAGCGGGCATCGATTCAGCCACAATGCTGTTTCAAGCCTTTTTGTGCTTTCCTTCAACACACCTCGGTTTTTGTTTTTTATTGTCTGGGCCTTTTTTGTTCGGTCTGAATGGAATTCCTTATTCAGCAGTCCAAGTGGAGATGGTTGTAATTTATAGCAGTCCTGCCCCATGACAAGAAGCAGCATTCAGTAGACAAGAAAGAGAGTGCTGAGCTGCATGTTCATACCAACACAAAACTTTCCCTCACGGGGAGATCGAAAAGCAGAAGTGATGTCAGGAGAAACACAATGAAAATGGCATACATGTACACAGTGTTTCAGCTTCCTGAAAACTCCTGCAACTCTGCAACAAATGTTAGACAGAAGACCTATGTACAGAAGAGAGCTAAAGCTTAATTGAAAGAAGTGGCTTATGAAATGGCATGCTGCAAACAGGATATGAGGTCCTGCTTCTCCCATACAACAGGAACAATCTTGCTGTGGAGGAAGTTAGAGTCATACGCCCAGTCTACAGTAGTAAACCTTGTCATAAGTGTGCAGTACTCTACTGTAGAGGGCACTAGGCCAGGGAGGGACGAGGCGGATGAAAAAACCGTTGTCCTGTAGGGGCAGGGGGAGGAGCTGGCTGCTTATAAGCATTCTGAAGCACAAAAGGATGCTTGTAAAGGCATTCCAGTACTACCATGCACAGCATCGGCTCACATGAGTGTCATTGTTGTTCGTATTGTCTATAGTCTCCTAGTTAATAGTGCACCTTAATGACTTCCATTTATTTGGGCAGAATCGGACATTGTGTACCTCTTGCAATCAACATGTGAATGTGTGTGGCTGTGTGTGTTGTATGAATCTGACATGTATATTTTTATACGGCCCTTCTTTTTATATGTGACTTTTTTTTATGAACCTAGTTATCCTAATTGTAGCGCTGTCTTCCCCTGAGTTCTGTACTTTACCCCTTAATTTGTCTAAAGCCCCTTTAAAATTTAGACATATGGATGGATTATTGCGAATTACAATTCACAAGCACTTACTTTATTACATAGTGCATTGAATACATAGAAATGTGAAGATAAAACGTGCATTTCTTAATTCAACCACATCCCATAGTTTTGCAGACATAGCTTTAAACACGTTAAGATTTAACAGGGTGCAGATTCATTATAGGATTCATTATGAGAGATTCTTTTACAGGCTTTTCCCCTTCTTTTGGTATTGGGCAAGAGATGTGACTAATCTATGGCTGGCCTTTATGCTGTTCTTGCTTACTCCAACTTAATTCACACCATTTGGCCACACTAGTTTCATGAGATGACACACTCACTCACACACACACACACACACACACACACACACACACACACACACACACATGAATACACATACACACTCACACATGCATGCAAGATGCCATGCGTGATGGGTTGTCCTGCTGGCAGGGCCATCTGTGGCTCCTGAGTAATGGCCCTGGAACAGGCCTGTGAGTCAGGCGTCCCAGGACTCAGAGATTAGCCTGAACTCTATGTAAGAAAGGTGAGACGAGAAGTTGGCATGCTGCCTGTCTCTAAAAGAATTGGCAGCAAAAAATGACCATCAGCCAGTTTGTGTTAAAGCATAGTATGAGCATGCTATGTGATTTGGTTGAACGATTAAAGGGGGCCACAATGGATGCCAAGGAGAAATTATTATGCATGAAAAACTTGGTTCTTTGTTTGTACTCTCAAAGGCTGTTTCAATACAATTCTGCAGTTCCCATGAATTACAACAAGCACACACAAAATACAGCTGAAAATGGATTCATTTTATTATCTTATTATATTTTAAATTACTTCATGTCCACTCATTGACCAGCTGTATCAATGAAAACGTTAATTTATTGGGATTAGCAAGAACTGTTTACACTACACAATTTCTCAGGTCAGATTACCCTGAGGGAGGCTGGCTTGCCACCAACAACCACAAACACAGACATCTGTATTGCCTCGTTCCCCATGGGGCCTGGAGGCATGCATTCTCACATCATAGTCATAACCCCCAACGGTGAGAATCCTCTGGGTCGGAGACCGGCTCACTGTCTTTCAGTCTGAGGAAGGCTCAGTGGAGTGCTTATTCTTGTCCTGCATAGATGTAGAGATGTATTGTGTCTGTGTTTGTGTATTTCAATCCAACAAGAAATCTTTGCAGCCCACATTGGATATATATAGGATACATTATCAGTCTGTATCTGTGAACCTGTGTGTACATGCCCAGTTCAACCTGTTGGTCTGAAATTGGCTCTTTAATGATGTTTGGGATGTTTTTGGGACCCACCTATTTGCTGTGGGTGTGTTGATGGGCACGGCCAACGGTGAGCTAGGTTGTGGTGAGACTAGTGGCCACCAGCCACAGTGCAGGAAAGTCATAACAGCAACAATGGCAGAAAGGAGTAAGAGAAGAAAGTACAGCACAGCTAAGCCTGCTGCAGAACATCAGCATTGCTTTTCTTTATTGCAGATTCCCTGCATTCACTGTCCTCAGCACCTGTGGTGGCTTTACAGATGCCGGTTACCTCAGGCTAGAAGTCGTTTCAAGCTAGACAGCTCATCCAGATGAGTGACAAGTGTTTGCTCGTGAACTTGACCAACTGATGGGTAGGAGGGCGGGACTAACATTACACTTCCTGCCTCAAGGCGATAAGTTGCATGTTGTAGCTTTAAGTTAAATGAACAAAGTAATGACTTTATTTGAGCTATATTTGTGCCTGCTGTTTTTAACATTGTGTGATGTTCTTGTCTCCTTATGTCAGTTTTCCAGGAGCGTCCTGAGCTTCCTCCCACTCAGGCCCAGGCCACAGCTCGTAGCATTCCACCAGAGCAGTACTCCTACACAGCCTCCATCCGCAGGCTACTCCGCAACAAGCCCTTTATCATCCTCATCATCACTTATGGTCAGTTGTCACTATTCTGCACAGTAATATGTCAGTTTGTGTTTTTTATGAATTTGCTCTCAGAATAATGGAATATAAAAAGTGCTCAGTTCTAAAATGTTAGGGGAAAAGACTGCACCTTTGTAGACTTCTGAGTATCCTCAATCACAAAAATAGATTTGGATGTTTTTTTTAATACACAATAACAGACAAAAGCACTTTAAAAGCATTTAAAACTCTTTGTGTTGGTGTGAATATTTATTTGTTCAGGCTTTGGTTTCAACCACTGTACTGTCAGCAGGCAAGGTATTTCATTGTCAGTAGGAATTCTCACAGTAGTCATTAGTCCATTTTCAGTCAGTGATCCTACTGGAGAATAGTTGCATTGCTGACAGAGGAACAACTGACAAATTTGCAAGAAAGTTTGAGAGTCAAAGAGGAACGAAACAATGTTTCCTTATCTTATCACAGAATCACAAAAAGGAGCGTACGAGTTGTTCGTTATTCAAACAGTCATATAGATGAGTTCACTTACTGGAGGGGTTCAAAGTCTCTTAGTAGTCTGACAATATTTGACAAATGTTATTTCCGATCGATTGTGCCAAGGATCAAACAGTAGAATTATGAATGAGTTTCCTTACAAGTTGTTGCTATAGTTACCCAGGTCCCATTCCTCTGTCTGTGTAAATGGACACATTCATGACAGCTGTGGGCAGTTTTAGGAAAAGCTACAGCACTTTCACCTCTCATGACCCTACTACTACTACTACCCCTATTTCATGTCTCACTATCCACGTGTGTGTGTGTGAGTGTGTGTGTGTGTGTGTGTGTGTGTGTGTGTGTGTGTGTGTGTCTCTCCCTCTCTGTGTTGTCAATGCAAATGGGTCATGGGTTGCCAGAGTTCACTCTCAAATGTACCTGTGCATGTCATACTCTACCCCACTTGGCAGTAGGGTTGCTGCTCCATCTGTCTCTGTCAGTTTAGTGAGCTACAGGTGGCGGTTCTGTAGCTTCCTGTTCTATTCATGTAACAGCCACATGTTCACACTAATGTTGTAATGCAAACAGTACAAATTAGAAACTAAATCAATTAACTTAATCCTAAAAAATATTTTGAAACTATTCTGATAGGCTTCTTTTACTGTTCGTATTACAATATTTCACCATCCACTCTGTAGGATTTGAGCATTTCTTTAATATTGTGAGAAATTTCCTGACAGATATAGTTTGTTGTGTGCAGACTTTCCTTGACAGTGTCTCCCTCCCGCAGGTCTGAATGTGGGTTGTTTCTATGCTGTTGGTACTCTGCTCAACCGTATGATCATCATGCACTACCCTGTAAGTCCGGTCTTTTGTGTACAGTATATATGCACACACATATAGTTAAACACAACAATAGCAATGCATTGGAGTGCAGTGCCTTTTAGCTCATTGTCTCAGCATTTATTTAATGCCCAAGACTCTTTTCTTATAGTTCCTGTAGTTACAGACTTACAGACTTCCGTTCAGCAACTTGGCGTCAGACACTTTGGCGTCTCAATAAGAGCCTAATTTAGCCCCACTTTGTGATGTAGCCTGATAAGATGGGTATATACTTATGAAACAAACCTTTTTATGGTCCTATGATATGACACTAGATTACCGTACATTTAGTGTCTCGATGCAGTGCCTTATTCAACTCCTTAGTCCCCTCTTTTGAAATGAAGAAAGCTGTCCTCCTTATGGTTGCATTCTTGCACTCATTGCCTTCTCTGAAATAGCCTCTATTATGCAGGGGGTTAGACTGGAATGTCTTAAAAGGCTATCTAAAGTTGTAAGGCCACTGACCTCTGTCCAATCTTGTCTGACCTTTTAGGGGGAAGAGGTGAATGCTGGGAGGATAGGCCTTACCATTGTGATTGCAGGCATGGTTGGTTCTCTGATCTGTGGTATCTGGTTGGACAAAACCAAAACCTACAAGTAAGCCAAATATCTTCCAAGTGGTGTCATGAACCTTGGATTGACAGTCCAAGGTTTATGACACCACCTTGTATACCAGTATTTTACAGTCCTTAACCAGCTATACAAGCAGTTTTATATCTTTTTTTTTTTTTTTTCTCAGCAGGCTTTGTTTGTTGCCTTTTCCCCTTTTTCATCTTGCTGCATACATTGTTTAGTGTTTATCTGTACTTGGTGGCTATTGTGTTGTGACTGTTGGGGCTCAATCTCTGTTTTTCCAGGTGCAGCATGCTGCTATAACACTGACCTTTCTGACCTCTTGGTATTGCCTCATGGGCTCTCTGGCTGTGTATTGATAGCAGTATCCCCCCCGTGTGGGGCTTGACTCAACCTCCAACCCCCATTCAGTCCTAACCTGTTATTCATCAGGGTTGCCCTGCAAATGGAGGAATGTGTGCTTGCTTGTGCACGCAGAGACATGTATTCACCGCCACCAGGCTTTGTAGTCTAAGACAGACATTAGTTAAAGTCTGAATATCTATTCTCTATTCAAAAAGTCACGTTTTTTTTGTTAGACTCAAATAGAAGTCTTGAGGGTTTTTTTGTTATCTGTAATTTTACTTTCAAATGCAATCTGCTTAACATTGTAATCAGTAATGCAATTGTAATCATCATGGACAACCCTTATTTCCCTTTTTTTCAAGATGCAGAAAAATGTGTTTCTGTTCCTCTCTCAATACAACCTAGAAATGTATCTGTAATTCACTAATACACTGGACTTAAGTAGCTTTTGTTGTTGTATGTGATTTCCAGACAGACGACCCTAGCGGTCTACTTCATGTCTCTGGTGGGGATGATCGTTTACGCCGTCACACTCAACCTGGGACACCTCTGGGTGGTCTTCGTCACTGCTGGAGCTCTTGGGTAAAATTCCTTTGCATCTTTTCCTTCCTTCCTTCCTTCCTTCCTTCCTGCTTTACTTCCTTCCTTGCTGTCTTTCTTCCTTCCTTCCTGCCTTTCTTTCTGTCTGTCTGTATTGTTCTCTACTTTCAAAATGAATGTTTTATTCTATTTGTATTTCAAGACTATGAATGAAAGAATATAATCTGCTGATTTTGTGTTTTCATGTTTTTCCTCATGAGTATAATACTTTGGCACTTAATGGGTCTACTGGTTCTTGCAGTCAAATGAAAAAAAAAAAGAAAAATTGGAATAATATGTATATTGCAATATATTGCCATATCAAATTACCAGAATTACTTTGTGTACCCTGAAAGATTGATCATATCATGGGCCAAGTATGATCAAAAATACTTACATTGCATGGAGAATTAAAGGATAGATTTTTCCTATGCTATTTTCCTGTGCTATCCTATTCCTATGTTACTATTGGCTCATAAAGGGGCTCGTCGCAAAGCACAGCACTGTCCGCACTACATATTTTTAGGTTACATATTGTGTAACCCTTTCTACTGCATTTTTTTCATGCCTAAATTCTGTTATGTTCATTTCTCAAAAGATCTCTGTTGACATTTGGGACAATAATTTACAGTGGTGTTTATTTTGTGGTCCACACACACACACACACACACACACATACACACACACACACACACACGCACACGCACACGCACACGCACACACAGAGACAGTAGCACCTAAGCTACAGTGTTGCCTTTTTGACCTAGTGTTAAGATATGTAGAACAGAGGTAATGCATGCTCCTATTTATGGGGAAGAAAAACCTAAGGATAGCGGCCATATGGCAAGTAAAGATGGAGAATCTACAATATAGATCGCATACAAAGCCAGTTGGGACAGGTGATGTATGACTACATAGAAATATGACACTATTGGAAGCATTAAAGGAAAAGGATCTACAAGGTTAATTGTATTTGGATATTTCTGACAATAGTTGCCGGCAGCACTTTTATATCCACTTTAATTAAAGCTGTTATGAAATCATGTCAGAATCAACACCTTCCATAGCACAGATTGGTCTCACAGATTGGGCTCAACCTTTGAGTGAAAACACACCTACATACTGCACCATACATGCACACATGCATGCCAAACAGTATACAACATTCATGTGACTCAGGCTGAATCATCAAATAAGTACAAGCTTGTAGTTTTTATCAGAAACAAGACTAGCACCAGTGACCTTCAAGTCCTCGGTGGAATTCCTGGCATTTTAGTGATACATTTTTCATTTTTGTAGATCTTATGCCGTGTTCTTGTCATACCAGATTTACCGTAAATATAGCCTGTTGACTGGGAAAAAAATGTTCATGTCAGCCTCCTAGTGCTAGGACACATGGGATTTATCGGTCAATCAACTCTACTTATGAAACGTGAGTAATGTCTTCAGCAATTCATTTATGGTTTATTTTAGTATAAATTATTTTAAGTTTATAATTTGAGTTAAAGATGTGAACGCTTCCACGTTGTAGCAACGAGATGTCATCCTGGTCTTCTTTAGCATCTTTAACATCTTAGTTACAGCCCAGCAGGGGGGGTGTCAGTAACAGTCAATATATACAATATATATATATGTTGACCAATTTGGCTTTTATTTTACTTTATATAATATAACAAATAAATAACATTACTTTTCATTATATATGTGGCTGTGGCGTAAATGATTATTGTCCAACATAGAACTGTCAGTATTCTTCATAAAAGGCTTACTGATTGGTTAACTAGGTATATTCGCTCATGGGGATTCTGCTTCTCCTGCACAAGGACGTCAGTTTCCTCTTGGGAGAAGCTTTTGTAGGCTCACCATGCCCACAGATTCCTCCTAATCCAACCCCGTTTCCAACTGTGCTGCAGGTGCCCCGCGTGCCTCTGGCCACAAAATTCCCAACGTCTTGCACTGTGCACCGTTGATTCCAAAAAATAGATCCCATTTTATCTATTGAACTTCACTGTGGGCAGCCTGAACCTCCTTCCTGAAAGCATTGGAGGAAGAGGGTGGTCCAGGCTGTGTAGAACTGGCCTCGTCACCCTCAAAACCTGGTGAGCAAAGATTAGTCATAAAGGTCTTTTGCTAGTCATCTCATCAGTGTACAATCTGTTTTCATTTTATTTTGTACTAAACAAAGCAACTATTGAAAAGGTCAACATTAATTCAGTAAATGACCTTGAAGAGTAGCTTCTTCGAATTTACAATAAAGACCTAGATGATTCCCAACAGTACAGTCCTCGATAACCTTTCTTGGAAAATGACTCAGTGTTGATGACTGTTTTTTTTTTCAGTACCCAAGAACCATAATTCTGTACAAATTCCACTCCGTGACCTTTCATAATGATCTGAGAACGTGGCTGTGACGGTGTAAAATCAATTATCATGTCCTTTTGTCTTGAGAACAAGTAGCCTCAAGAAATGTTTATCACACCACAGGATAAACTTCTTAGTCACAGGCCCATGCCCTATTACGCAATGTCTGTAGATCTGTAAACAAATAAATGTTTATAAAGTAGATCAGATTAGATGAAACTTGGAAATTGGTTCATTGCAGCAGCAAATTAAAAAAATGGATATAAATAAGAATAGAGCAAATGGTTACAACACTAGAACATATTAAGGAATGAAAGTATGAAAATGTTTGAATTACAGCATGTATGTAGAGCAAAAATCATACTGAGATGAAGAAATTAATGAAGATGTATGTCTGATTTGAAAATATAATCTCATTCTGAGGTTATATACAATAAGAAAATACATGAAAAATATAAACATGAAGATATACACAATATAGCAAATGAAAAAATATGACAATGTGGAGAGAAAATGTGAATTTACAGTGTACATGTCAAATTCACATTAACAGGTATATAGAAGTTGTACAGAAAAGTGTGTAGAGGTGCAGACACTTTTCACCTTTTCAATATATAGTATTTACAGATGGAGATAACATAGGTACAGAATGCAGATTGGTATGTATATTACTAGCTGTCCTCCTATATATGGTACCTCCATCAGTTTTCACGAGTGATAACCTGCAAAGTACATTTCCGTCGTCATTATCAGAACAAAAGAAAGTTTGGAGAGAGATCGGAGTTACAAGGTTTTCACGTGACAACAGCGATACTTGTTATTCTCCAACTGTGTCTCTGCGCTCCTGCAGGTTCTTCATGACGGGCTACCTGCCTTTGGGCTTTGAGTTCGCGGTAGAGCTGACGTACCCGGAGTCAGAGGGAACCTCCTCAGGACTCCTCAACTGTTCAGCACAGGTAGAGCTGGGTGACATGCGGGGGGCCACTCGCACCAGTTGGCATAGTGCACCGAAGCCTAGCACGTCACAGCATGAGAACAAAGTGGTGTGCCTATGTTTATACTGTTTGAGCAGGGGAAAAAAAGGGAGTAATGAAATTGAAGTGATAGAGGGTGAGCATTTTTGTGTGTCTTGTGTTGCATTTCTTTATGCACAGGTGTTTGGGATTATATTCACCATCTGCCAAGGGAAGATCATTGATAGGTTCAGCACACTGGCAGGAAACATCTTCCTCTGCGTGTTTCTTCTAATCGGCACAATAATGACAGGTAGGACCCTCCCTCTACTTTTTATAGTTCTGCTGTATGAGTGATAAGTTTTATGTCATATGCACAAAAATGGTCACAGGTCACCGGTTTCTAGTACGGTTTAGTAATGTGTTTCTGGGAAAATATTGACATCCCAAGAATTTATGATGTGGTTACTGTGTAACTTCAAGGACTGTTTCAGGGTTGAATGTTATTATACAAATAGAATAGGGTTCTGAGCAACTTTGCTATTTGTATATATGGGACAGATATATACCGAAGAGTTGTGTGCTCTTGTTGAATGAAGAGCTTAACCACTGTTGTTTTCTTTTTCCATCACAAGTGCTCCTGACTCTCAAATGAATGTTTTTAATTAAGCAATGCATTCAGATGTTAAGCAGAAGGTTCTAGCATAACAATCCACAGGGCGGAGCGAGTGGACTACAACAGTAAACATGTTGTTGTCCATTAACTGTGTAATGGAAACTTTAGCTTTCCTCAGAAGGTAGTAAAGAGAACATGCTGTTGGAAAAAAAACTGTACAGTTCTCTTGACAACTATGAGTAGGTCACCCTACATGCCTCAGTTGACACCTCACCCAGTGCGAAGCCACTTAGGTCTTGTGCACGGCCCATTTAGGGGTTTTTGAGCGATCTATAACTTCTTAAAAATGCATTGGCTACTGAGGCGCTAAATTTTGTAGGAAACCACTCTCAGATCCTGTCAGTAGGTCCTGTCAATGAGGTTTTTCTGTCTACAAAGGTCAGTTCCCAGCCGAAGACACTGACTCACTGTCTTTTTAACTAATTCAGCATTTAAACTTCTGAGTAGGCTTCATGTTGTAGCCCTTATGCCAGTTCAGTAATTCTCAAAATATGTCTGTGGAAAATACTCTAGTTCATTGAACTTCCACTTCTTGACTTAAGCATGAATTGCAAAACTGCTGTAACATAACATTGCATAAAAGTGCAATCAAGATATACAGAGGTCAATTATTAAAGTTGCAGGCAAGTTTTGTTTTTAGCATTTTGTAATGCCAAGTTTGAAAGTAAGTTACAATGCACTGCTAATTTTAGAAGCAATATTGTCATAGCCAGACTTCCTTCCTCAGACTTACATGCATTGCCACACACACTCATGTTGTAGATATAGTACACAGTATTTAAATAGAGCCACTACTGTGTTTGCAACGTCTCTGTGTATGAGAGCCATCTAGTGGATGCTCACCTCATTACCTCATGTCATTCAACCCAACTCTCATTCCAAGGTCATCAACATTTTCATATGAAATCAAAGGCAGGAATGCCTCTCGGACACTGCTGATACTCTTTTTAATATTTATGATATGCTTGTCTAATATAACAGAATAGTTGAAGTGTTCGATGTCTTTACTCTCCTGCAGGCTTAATCAAGTCTGACCTGCGGAGACAAAAGGCAAACCAGTTGGCCAAAGCTGCAGTAAGTGTCAAGGAGAGCCAATGCAGGGTGTCGTTGGACTGTTTTAAGAGCATGTAGTAATGGTGGCCATAGGATAATGTATTAAAGCCTAATGGTTCTCAGTTAGAGACCAGACACTAAGCTTTTTTCACCATATTAACGCTTCTAACAATAGCCTTCAAATTTGAACACACTGTGTGCTCGTAGGTCTATTGCAAATATGTTTTCATGGGTTGTATGAAGTTGATATTCACTTCATAGATTTTAAATTTGTGATTTATATATTTGTCAGTCTGTTGGCCTAAGTGAGTATCAGTGACCCAGTCTGTTGGAGAGGTGCATGGTAAACATGTTTACCTCGCTAAAAGGTATAAAGGCTGAAATACTGAAAATGATGAGGGGAGGGAGACCACTTGTAAGAAAGTAAGAATATTTATTTAAGCTTAACATCACATAAAAAAGAAAGCTGTGGAACACTTATCAGGGGCTTATGCACACACAACCTGCTTCGAGTCGATGCTCTTCCTCAGGCAGCAACGGCCATAGGGTGTCAGCTAAAACCTAGGGGAGGAGACACTTGATAAGGGCAGGCGTGGCAAACACAAGTCGGCAAAAGATAATAATATGATAAATACAAAGCCACATAGATAGAGATATGTATTAACAAATACTAGGCTAAACTATTCACGTAAATATATAGAAAATATTTACAAAATATAGAACACATGTAGGGGCTCATTTAGACCAGTGGAGGCTACAGTGTTTAAAGGATATATCCAACACACTTTAGAAGTTCCACTGCTTTCTTTTTTTCAATGTTAAGCTTGAATAAATATTTGTACTTTCTGCATTGCGAGTGGTCTCCCTCCCCTCATTATTTTGTTTCAACTTGTTTACGTGCCACATGCGTGAAGCACATGCAATCACTTGTGTGTGTGTTACTTGAAAAATGTTTTTGTGCTGCATGTTGTGTCTGTCCTGGAGGTCCTCTACAGTCTGCCTGCATATCTATACTTAGTATTGCATTTTTATCAAGATATTGTCAAGTCCACTGCGCTGTGGTGGTTGGGAACACAGCTCCATGCATCTGGTTTAAGTGAATTTCAGTAGCAAGGATGGTTCTGGAGGTCAGCATTAATACATTAAATACACTTTCATAGTTGCATAGTAATTTATTTATTTATTTATTTATGTATTTACTAACAACATACTAACATATCCAAGGAACTTAACTGAATTGAGACCATGTTTTCTTTGTACTGGAAAATCTGATTTTTGTAATCTCCACCTCTTCTGAATCCATACTATCCTAAGAGGGGCTTTTCTTGTTATTTCACCTGTGAATTATGTGACTTGATCAACCTTTGGTAGCATTGCTTTGAGTGAATGGTGGAAGAAAGAATCAAGGGGGTGCACACACAATTTACTTAAAAGCAGTAAGATGGGGAGCAAAATTTAAAAAACTGTTCAGAAAATGCTTAGGTTTTAGCTCTCTAAACATGCTCGACAAGAAGAAAATGACCAAGACAGCCAAAGCAATGCTGCCATAGGGAGGTGACTGGACCGGGGGCTAAATTCTTGATACTTGTCCGGTAAAAGTGGGCCTCCAAACTCTTGGGTGAAGTTACTGCTGAGAGCTGACAGGGAATCAGTTGTATTCGCCACCTCCAATGCTAACATCGTGTGGAGAACAGACTGTGGTTCACAGCTTTAGGGTTACGTAATTGACTTTATTCAACTAAACAACACCAACAATAAAGAGTGAACCCATTTCAAACAACAATTCAATTGGGCATTACAAAACTGCTCCTGATGAGCTTCTGTTGAGGCAACTTCATCCCTCGTTGGAGGCTCAAGCCGCCACCATGCTAACCCGGTCGTAGTAGTGATCTCTAGCTGTTGTTTTAGGCGGAGGGGAAGATGTCGGGACAGGACTACGGGGCCACGGCCATAAACGCGGCCGCAGACTCTTCCTCAAGGCTGATCAATAAACCTTTTCTCCTCAAAAAAAATCTTCCCAAATCTTAGCTGAACGCACAAGTGGGCAAAGGTAGGAGCACAGCTGCAGAGCACCAGTAATCAGCACACGCTCTTGATAATCATGTACACCTGCTGCACATCATGTCACCCTGCACTCCAAACCCTCTTTTCTCTCCAGCTAATCTCTTGATCTCTCCTGCTCACGTTCAGTATGTCACAATCAGACAGGTTCGGTGAGACAGGTTTTTTTTCTCACTCTCGTCCTCACCAGACAGCATTAGCATCAGTTATTTTCTCTGGCTAACCCGCTAATATTTTTGGATGAAATTACCTACTGTATTTTGAGTTATGTATCATGTCTGAGCGTAATTTTAATCCCATCCAGATCAACATTTGCTGTTTCATGCAATTGTTGACGGCAAGGTGTGTAAAATGTTAAAAGAAAAATACATCAAACTTACAATTTAAAGTACAGTTGCAGACTTTGTGTTTGCAGTGTACAAATGTAGTTTTAGTTAGTAGTTAGGCATACACCTAATATTTGACACCCCAATTCTATTTAGCTAACATTGAATTGTGTGTCAGTGTTTCATGTGCTTATGCTTGAATCAGTCATACAGGAAACAGGTTCATGAATGAACTTTAATCATCACATACACATACACAATTATTTTTCTGCACACCCCTGACTAGATATACACACAACGTATCACCCCACACACATGCACATGCATTTTCAGGTAAGGGTGCAGAATGCAGCCATTTGAACGGCACGCCTGGAGCAGTTTTGGGGTTAAGTGCTTTGCTCAAGGGCACTTCGGCAGTGTTGGTGGGCACCGTAGCTGTGACACCAGTCATTTTTTCAATCACCAGCTCACAGCTGGAATACACCCTCCTGTGATGGGTCGGCCTCTGTAACCGCCCCATTATATTGTGTTATCAATTTTTAAAGTCTGAAGGGTATGAATTCTACAATCACTATCATTTTGTGTCCTACAATTCAGGTGTCTACTAGTATTTCTGCTAGTACTTTCATGTTCAGTCATGAAGGAGAGCATACTGTAAAGATATAGCACGTTTGTTTGAATCTATCTCTCATTAGAACTGTCATATGTGTTTAAATTACATTTCTTGACAATACTTATCTTCCTGTCAGCCAGCTAAAGCTATGTGGCAGTGGTGAGAACTCTTACCTATTGCTCGACCCTTCAAATTAAAAGTCTAACTTCTGCTCCATGTATCTTTGTGATGAACCTGTGACTACAGGACTTGGACATAATGTCTAAAACTTTAGGCAAAGGGACATGTAAACACTTTGGATGACCACAGTGACCCAGATATTAGATACAAGTAAGATAATACGAGAACACATCCAGAGTTATTTATGTATTCAGTCATCTGATAATATCTTTGGTTTGACGGTTTGTAAATATATATATTCCCAGCTGTCCAAATGGTAATAGCTAGCTGACAAGAAGTAGTATACTGGCTAAGGTTAGGGAGAGTATGTTGAGTTTGGAACAGTTAACTAGAATTTAGAATATATTTAGCTAGACTTGCTGTTGAATAGTCACATTTCTAGAATCTTATAAATATCCTAAATAATAATATCTAATACATATCTACAATATTTGCCTAAGCTTAAGGCACATTTGTAAAAAGCCTTGAACCTCACAAAAATATCCACCAAAGAGGGTCTGTGTTGAATGTCGTATAGATTGTTGCATTAATAAATCTCTTTTGATTGACAGGGACCTTCAGATTTTCAGAATGGGAGCGTATCTGCACCGGCCGTCCTCAAAGAAACCAAGTTTTAGACACACACAAACACAAACTACCAGCATGTCCTTAACATTAAGCATTGGGAAAGACACAATCAGGAGGTGCTCACACCCACTTCCCCTAGAGTTAGTAACTCTTACCTAATTGTTTGAATATTTTGTATTATTTATCAAACGTTTGCTAATGTGTTGAGTCTGCATAATTTCAATCTCAAGTTTCATGCACTATTTTGATATTTTACAGTCCATAAATGATTTAAACATTCAGTTGAAGTTGTGTAATATTTGAGTAGAATTTAAACTTGCCAAAAGATCAGTCTGTATAACATTTCTGTTTGTCTCAGCAATGTTGTCTGTGCCTATTTTGAAAATGCACAATACAATATACAGTATTTTTATGATTAAAATAATTTTATATTGCATATGAACAGATTTTGTAATCCATGGCTGCCCACTGTATGGGGAAAAACAAGGTAACATTGTTGAGACATACTTGTATGGCATTATTTGTAACATAATTGATCATGTTTACCTATTTAACATAAAAGTTGTGATTTCTTTTGTCATAAAAACGTTTCCTAATGTTTCTTGCCTTTTTATTTTTCAAAATAGACCAGTAGTTTTGTCTTTCAGGACAAATCATCTCCTTCCAGTAAACCAAAACATGTTGTCTTGGATGTCAGGCTGCAACTTTTCATCAGAATGTCACCAGAGATTTGTAAAAACATGAGCTTGCAGAGCTGTTTGCTAGAGGCTCTGTATAAGGGTAATATCAGTTCAAGGACGCTCCGTATCCTGATGACAATTTTACCAAAACAAGACTTTGGTAAAACAAACTGCAAGTGTCCCTCTTGGCCACAAGGTGGTAATATTGGAACATGCAAACAGGCCCAGAAGGTTTTAAGTTGTAAATGTTGGTAAAAAAACAACAACATCCACTTATATTGTTTATAATATTCATGTCCTCAGTGACATTTCAATTGTTTATACTGTAGATTAACATTTAAAATGTCTGCTATAATTGCATTCTGTGTTTAATGGCCTGAATAAAGCAGAGTACTACAGATCTAAGATAAATGGTCTGAATATATGAGCACACAAACTTCTCATTGACATGAGAGATAAAATGTCCTCTTACCAGCACTGTTATGAGATCATTCTGACTACAGGCCAGTACTTGGAAAGCAGTTTGCGTTTCCCCTTTGACTTATTCTCTAATGATCTCATTGTTCTCTGGTAAACCAATGACTGGTTCTTCCTTGGCTTGGATTGGTTGTTAAGATTTCTTTCAACAATTGTCCCAGTATCACTGGTTTAGTGGGACACTTGGCACATGGACCTGAAGAATTCCCAGCTGTTACTTTTTCAAGTCTATATGTGAAAGACAGCTGAGGGGGTGGCATTTTATTGCCTCTCTGCAGCCTTATCTAAATCGGTTCAGTCTGCCAAATTTGAATTACATCTGTGGCTAGTCATTTGACGGTAAAATACACCCTGCTTGATACATATTTTAATACTTTTATTTCAAAAAGAAATAGGATGAGAAGAAACAGCAATGGAGAGAGACAGAATTTATATTTGGGATTACAGAAAAGGTACAGTAGCTGACATGTGATGACTCATAGACCATATACATATATGTAAGTGACACTGTTACATTTTTTGTCCATTGTTGTGTCACGAAACTGAATGAATATAATTTTTTTTGTTCGCTTCATTAGTGAGAAATGTGTGACCGGTAGACAGGAAGGTCAAAAATGGATGGGCAGGGTTTGACCCCAGGCTCGCCAGGGAAACTCCCAGAACCTGCCCACTAGACGATCTCTGTGCATGTGGAGATGGATGTTTGAATAAGCGGGCCCCTTGTATGCATATGGCACTTCAAATGTGGAACCCGGGCCTCTTGGAAGAACTTACTGTACATGTAAGAGCTTGGTCAGCACAGCAAAAATGAAGCCTGCTGCGGTTCTGGCCAAAGGCTTTTGCTTGTCTGTCATTTATCTCCTGGCTCCCTCACTGGTTTTAGACCTCTACATGTTTCCCATGTAACAAAACTAGTTCCTTCTAGGTGGGAAGGAGATTTTCCATCAGAGAATGACAAGTCCTTAAGAGAAGAGTTTTCCTTACTTCAAAACAAACTTTACACTTTGTGAATGAAGGTCATGTGATGTGGCTTGTAGAGGTACAATTGATTAATACTTTATAAGTATAGATATTACACACAGAAACCACAGGACGGGTCTGGAAGGCTTGTGTGCCTCACTCTCCTGGGATGCAGCCTATAGACATGAATATCAAATACTCTTCTGGGAGTATCTATGGAATTAAGTTTCATTCTGTACTGCTTTTGCATGATAGTTAAGTCCAGTGTTGCTCTAGCCATGGTTGATGCTATCACTATACTGGTGCTTTACAGATATTATCATCTATCCACACCCTGATCCATCCTGCACCCTCCAACCCAAAACCTACAATCCATAGCCAAAACTATGACCACTATATTTATTATGTCTAGAGAGGTGGGAGGTAAAAAAGCATTGTGCTTTCTGTCCGTTTTATGGGGTGTGAGCGTGCATATGTGTGTGTCTATACATTAGAAGGAGGACCTATAGTGCTAGCCTTCTACCTAACAGTCAGAAGCTGCAAAAACACATTTATTTGCCAACATCACCACTGACTTGCTGTAGGAGCATGAGATACATCAGAGCTATAAAACATGAGCAGATATTCAGAAGGTGGAAGATGGCATTAGAAGGAGCAATGTGGGAGAAGCAGGCTGCAATGAACACAGCATGACGCCATGCCTCCTGTTTGTGTTGCCTGTTCAAACAGCAGCAGAGGCCGATAGTGCTGGCCATGCACAACACACAGTAGCACAGAGGGAGCTGTTTGCACTCAGCCTGAGCGTGGAAACACTGCACCCGAGCACAGACACAAGGACGGGGGAAAGAGAGACAGATACACAGATCACATTATAGAGACAGAGATATTATCAGTAGATGAGGAAAACAGACAGCTAAAACCTGAGAAGGGTAAGCTGACAAGGAGGATATCAGAACAAGCAGAGGAACAAATGATTGATGGAATGAAAAAATCCTCGAGTTTGAAAGAGAGGAGAAGAAAGCATCGCTAAGACACTGAAAATGAAATTCTAGTAAGTGTGGTAAAGAGTTTGTCATATACAGAAGGCTATTCAGTATATTTTGGATAGGCTGCTGAACAGGCACCTCATCCATGCACATTCTCATGAAATATAACTCAGTCACAGATGGGTTGGAGAAGGGAGGTGCTGCTATGAAGTTAAACTGTGAAATCATTCTCGATATTAAACGCTGGCTCAGCGCCAAAGAGCTCTGCTTGGTACCAGTGTTTACCTTATCCTCACCCACCTCAGAGGAGATAAAGGCTCCTCTCACTTTTCTTATTTGGTGTGTGTGTGTCTGCCTGACCTACTCCAGTCATTAGATAATGCTAGGAATACCAAACACACAAAATGTATGTGTTTGGTATTTATTGTGTACACACTCACACACACAGTTTGTTTGTTTGTTATTGTTAGTATTTGCTAAGAACACGTCATATCTCTTGGATAGGCATGCAAACAGCAATGCAGGTTGCTGTATCACAACCTAACGTACTTAAGATGATTTAGATTTTAAACATTGGCAGTGTAACCAAAACTGCCCTCATCAAAATTACTTTGACACTCATTAAACCTCGTCTCTTTTTGGGGCCCAGCAGAGTCAGTAACATTTAAACCATCCCTCCCATTTAATTTTAAAGCTCTATCGCGTGGTGGGTGTCGTGCGGTTTTTTACCATGGTGACAGCATGAAGTTGCTATGCCCGTCTCCAGAGAGACGAAACTGAAATCTGTCGCTTTAACACTGGCAGAATAATAAGTGACACAAAAAGCGCATCACATGTGTGTCTGTCCCGTGTGTTGTGGCTGTGTTGATTAGCTACTGCAGTTGGGGACTAATTTCTTCCAGTATTCCCCGAGGCGTATGTGTTGTTTTCATTTTCGAGCGAGGGAAAAATGGCTCAGCCAGTAAAAATGGAAAAATCACTTAATTTTCCTCCACGACCGAGCTACTGTTTTGGCTTTTGGAGTGCACTGCCCCACCCACTCACCCAGAGATTGGATCTCCATGAAATGGTTTGTGTTTGTGTTTGTGTTGCGTGCATGGGCAGATACACGTGCCACCAACTCCTGTCAATGACACATTGTAATGGCCCACAGAAGGGCTTGTGGAACATTTCTCAACAATTTTTTAACAGCCTACAGTACACACTTTATGACAAGTAAGGTATTTATGAAAGAGGTTTGCAGAAAAAAAACTCCTTTGATTTACCTTTAAACTTTTTCTTATGAAAGCAGTAGGGGCCTGTGCTGTACCTTTGGAGTAGGTTTCTCTGGCTGCCTCAGGTTTCAAAGCTGGCAGGCTGATCAGAGTAGAGAGGGTTTGTGGGCCTTGGCACCAGCATACAGCACCAGGCTGAAGGACCCTTTGAGGACCCAGATTAACCTGCACAGTAGTTAAATAAACACACTGATGCATGGATGCATGAATGGACGCTTCATCATTGCTTGCTACTTTTCCGTGATCATATTGGAGTTACACCCCACCGCACCCCATGATGCAATGAAAAAAAAACAGGGTCCAAGCAAAAACACAAAACCGCATGTGTGGAATATTGACTGGCAGGTATAGATATAACACTTTGGCATTCACTTCTTCACTTCAGTCATCATCTTCACTTCACCTGCTGATAGCGAACCATCTCAGAAATATTCTGGGTTGGTTTCAATGTTGGTCAGTGATTGGTTACTACCCTGTTTACTGATCAAGCCCTGCCTTGTGCCCTTTGATCGGAGTAAAATTACCTCAAGACCAAATTGGTTTGGCCCCAATGTGTGTGTGTGTGTGTGTGTGTGTGTGTCTTTGGGAGGGTGGGGGCTGACTTCTAGACAACTGCACTATGGGTGCCTAGCCGGGTGTGAGGTAAACCCCCATGGCAGAGGGTCGTGTTTAAACAGCAATGGCAAGGGGGAGACAGGGCTTGTGTTTGTACACAGGGAACCCCAGGCAGCTCAGTAAAAAGAGCTTTATTATTTCGGCCTCTGCCAAGCAGAGATCAGGGTGGAAAATACACAGGATCCCCGGCGCCAAGTCCCTTGCACTCGGAAAATCCGCCCCAGAAGTGTCCAAGCGTAGGGCCTGGATTTAATCACCCACCGTGGCATTTGTCCTCAACTTGAAGAAAGAAACCTACAACCAATCTACATCAGTGTGACCCTTGATCCCCCCACCAACAATCACATTTAAAAGACACATATGTCACTATTATATCATTAACCTGTGAGTTATTTCGCTCATTTTGAGTTCTAGGCACGACTTTGGAAATGATTGATGACTGTTAATAGAAACTGTCAAACTATTAATTGTTTTGGCAAAGTGGTTGTACCTCTAATGTCATGCCAACAAAACCTATTTGAATTAGAATATGACTCTCCTCGGCTTCACATCCATTGATAATATACAACATTCACACATTGCTTCATAATGACATAGTGTAGTGGATTTTAAAATAACATCCGCTGTATATTTTAAGAATTACATTTTGTAAAAGAGAAAACATGGCATGGACCGTAACACTTGATACAGTAACTTAACTATATATTGCCCAGCAATCTTAAACTTAATTTTGCCTCTCGAGTACAGAAATTCAGAAACAAAGAAGCAGAAGAGTTTTATCTTCTATTCAAGTGAGGTCTGAACCCAGTGAACTAGAAAAAAGTGTAATGGTCTGGATCTAAGTTCTCTGTCACAGTGGATCTATCTCTTTTGACATTTTGCTTGTGGACAAATCCAATAGGAGAGCACTCACTCTGAGCCAAAGTGCTCGTCAATAAACAGAGGTTAAGGACACCTCTTATCAGAATGGTCAGTGGATTTCAGGATGTACATAAATGGCCATCGATAAACAGCATTAGGTCGTATCTTTTGGGATGTTTTTTTGGGTGGTTGTTTCACTGTGGAAACTTCAACACCCACATACGAGCTGTAGGCAATGTCAGAAAGGCAAGATCCTCCAAGTTTTATGTGATGGGCACCTTGACAATGTGTACCAATCTTGTATAAATGAATTATGAATTTTGTCAAATGATGAAACCGTGAAGTGTGGAGAGGTTTGAAAATTATATTTGACCTCTGTGAAAGTTCAATTATCTGTCAAAAATTGACCAAAAATGGACAAAAACATTCCCAAAGATACCCTCAAGACCCTGAAGCACACACAACAAGAACATGTTTATGCGGTGACTTGATATGGAATAACTTCTACTACTCTGAGTCTCAGATTTCCAGCCATGCCCTACGGCATCACAGAAGTATAATAACTGTTTTGGCAGCAAAACGTCAGGGCAGCTGCAGGGCCTGGGCAGAGGAACCCTCGGACACTGCACTGACCAGCTACAAGTCCCTAGCAGCTTCAGATCTTCCACCATCAGTCTGCCCATAAAGGACAAGGCTACCTGCCTCAAAGACTATAGGCCAGTGGCAATGACCTCAGCCATGATGAAGACCATTGAGTGCCTGGTACTGGCCTATCTGGACATGGGACCTGGATGCCTCTGGCTGCTATGCCAGGATCCTGTTGGTTGACACCATCATACTGAGCTAAATATCATGCCCTCTATCTCTGAGTGGGTGAATGTCCACTGACAATGCCCGTGCCACTTGACAACAGTTTGCAGACGCTTCATGGGTGTAGAAATAGGTGTATAGGACCTATTCCTAAAACATGTATTGATTGAATTTTACTTACTTATGCATACATGCAAGTTATTTTTCTGAAATGCTCTCTCTGGTAGGATAGGCAGAACTTCACCAACAGGCATCAGTCAAACAGATACCAGCCATTGTATTTGTTAACACTTGAGCCAGGAGCCTTGAATTTACGTAAAGTAGACTTTTGCCACCGCCCTCTTGTGCTACACTTCCCACAATCCTCCACAAAATTTCTACACTTTTTCTGTCACCACACCAGTGAACTGTTAAGTGGGCATTCCTTTCTAACAGACAGAAGGCACTTTGTGTGCCTCGGCCCCTACCTGTGTGACACCCTCACTGTGAGCACAGGGTCTCCACAAGGATGTGTGCTCTCTCCCCACCTCTATACTCTCAACACTAATGATTGTAACTCTTGCTACCCACCTGTTAAATTGTTTAAGTTTGCTTCAACTCTAAGAGCAAATTTCAAAATATTGTCCACACTGCTGAATGGCTGAGTGGCTGTCTGCTGTCTTCAATGAAGGAGACACAAGATGGCAGGTTGAAGAAAAGGGCAGGAAAGATTGTACTTGACCCAAGTAACTTCTCCAAAAACATTCCTCTGGGAGACGGCACTGATTTATTAAAACCACCAAAAGCTTCCCAAGAGCTGTCACCCTTCTGTTGCTGTTTAGTCCATCCTATATTTATTTTTACCCAGCATTGCTTGAGTAATCTTGCACTATTCATAATGTCTGCATAAATCTTTGTTCTTTCTGACACATTAACCTCAATTGCAAACCATAATGCTCAGAACTTGTTTTTGTTTTTCATACTCAGTATAACTACATCATCACTACACTGTTCCAATGCGCTGCTGGACACTAACCCACAAAAGTGTGTTCAAAGAGAAGTGCTTCAATGAGAAACACTCTTGAATGTAGAGATCAATCACCTGCCATATTAGATTCTGACATATTTCAGAATTCAGAATCACTTAAAAGGAAGGAATGTTGCCACGGACAGTTTGTCTCACGTCCACTTTGATCCTCCGAGCAGGTTCTGACATCACAAGAAAATAGAATTCTTGCATTGACAAACATCATCTGGATGAAGATATTAGAAAGTTATGGCTGACAGAGTTATATCTAAAACACACCCTGTTTGTGAGTCACCAAACAAACCCAGCTGCTTTTGGCTGATAATACTCAGCCAGCGTTCCAGTTAGTTAGTCATAACAGAAAACTAGTGCAAAGTATAGAGCAAAAGTTTTCATATCTTTTCACATCTTAATCTTCTTGTTTATTTTTCTATTTTTTTGCATACATCCACTTTTCTATACAATTCCCCAGTCATTACCTTAATGACTGTGAAACTCTGAAATTGCAAATGGACTTGTACACTAATATCCAAAATGTTAAAAAGTAATAAAAGAGATGATAAAAATGCATCTCAGGCTGATATAGGGCCCTACTTTATTGATGAAACAGATCCTAGCCACCCACTAGGTGTGACATATTTTGATTCTTATTAAGGTTGTCACTCTTTAGCAATATAAATCTCAGTAGCAAAATATTATTTAGCAGTGTTTCCATGTATATATGAGATGGCAGGAGCTCAGTTACTCATTAGGTTTTGTGCCAACATTTTCTTTTACTGCAAATCAGATACAACAACAAAGCTTCACTAAAATATATCTTAAAGGCACCTGATCTTATGGCCTACAGTCTGCAACTTTTAAGGAGGTGTGGGATATTTGGAAGTGAAAGTTTGTACTCCTTTGATTTACTCTGTGTCAAAAACCTGCTCTTGAGTCATTCTCTGGCTCCTTCAGGCTTAACTTGATCCAGGATCATCTGGCCAGACCTGCTATCATTCGTTCATCTCGCTATTGGACAAAACAGGTGTGTGAGTCACCATAGAGATCCCTGATTCGCTACATCAGCTGTCCATCTGTCTGCCTTTTGCCCCTTGGCTCCATATCATGTAAACTCTTCATGTTTTGATTTTAGTGAGGTGAAACGCCATTCCTCTGGAAAAGGTGCCTTGGCAAGAATAGGCCAACTGTGAATGTGATCACCGAGAGCGAAAGGGGAAGTTACATCAGCCTTCCAATAGGCCAGCTTAGTGAATTATGATCAATCATAGCCTAATGCTTCCACTAAGCCCAACAATTGTGTAGCAACAGCAAAAACTGGCTATGGCTTGGTTAAGTCAACTACCGAACCCACCTCCTCTCAATCCTTGAATTTAATATAGGAATTTATCACAAAAGACATGTTTCTACCACACCCAGTGTTTAGCTAGCTAGCTAGCATGCACAGTGGGATGTGTGGGGTTTCGGTACGCACATAAATGTTAAGTGAGGATTTGCTTGTCAGTTTGTCAGTTTTAGCTTGTATTTCAGTATTTAAAGTAAAACCTTCACTGGGTCAAATAAGGTTTCTTTTGTCAACTAAAAGGTTTTTAGAGAACACTTATCCTAGTTTACCCCTGGCCTCAACGTCATGGAAGTTACAAGGGTTCTAATTTTAACCCCATGCAGCAACACCCAGTTTCACTCTCACTTTCATGTTGACCTGTTCCCATCTCTGTCAATACATCAGTCATCACGTAAAGATGTGAAATGATGCAACAGATATCCTTCTCAGAGAAATACAGACCAGCTCATTACATATAGCTTGGCAGAGGGTTTTGTCCCCCAGTCAGTGCTGAGTTCTGAGTTCGCTTGAAGGAAAAACTAAATTTATTGTTAAGAAGAAACTTTAAGGACCCCTGTGGGGAAATTGGGTCATTGCAGCAGCAAATTCAATATGATACAGCAGAGAAAAGCAATAGAATACAAACAGAAAAATACAATATAAACATGAACATATATAAACCAATGCAGCTGTGCACATGTTAGGTGGAATCCATTATACAAAAATACATTTATGGTAACACAGGATCGTTACTATAGACAGTGCAGCGGCCTGCTTCAGCACCCTCCTATTGGCTGAGGCTGTTTGGGTAGGAAGTGCTGTACACTCTGATGGCTGCTGGCACCAAATAGCGCCTAACACACTCTGTGCTGCTTGGAGAAATGAGCTAAAGGTCCATAGCTGCATTAGCTCACCATAGAGTGGGTAGGAGGTGTTGTCCAGAATGGAGTTCAGCTTAGTCCTTATCCTCCTCTCTGCTACTGCCTCCAGGCTGGAGTAAGAAAATTCTGTAATATAAGCTAATGTAAAAAAAACAACCATCTTTGATGTTTTTATTATAGCAAAGTAGTACATCTGTTCATCCACTGATGAGATCAATCAATCATCAAACTGTCTTTCTTTGTTTTAAGTTATTCTCTGTGTTGATTGTTGAAAGTCTCTCCCCACTACCTCCAAACTCATTGGAAATGTAACTATAATAACAGTGGCATGGGAAGCTCTATGGCCCACATCATCATAATTTATACCTCTACCAATCTGACAGGCTTTCTAAATATGTAATTTGTACAAACATTTTTTTTTTTAACTTAAGTTCATATTAGTCTCTTGGTCTTTTGGTAGAAGTGTTAAATCCTTCCTCTGAAGCATTCTATAGTTTTGGCCACCAGTTTTCTCTTGAGATGACGTAATATGCTTTGCTGGTTTAAAACTAATATTGTTGTATGGGATTTGCAAGGAAATGAGGGTTTTGCTTGAAGCATATGGGGCCTTCGGCAAAGTGTTCCCAGCGAAAAGTGATCTGAAGGAGGTCCTGACATTCTTTATGTCCATTATAATGAACTGGCTTTTGTTTTACATAAAGCATCTGAGATTGCAACCTCTGAAGTCACGTTTCTTACCTGTTGCTATCGCATGCACAAAGAAATGTATGTTTCTGTAAAACCATTACAAATAGTTCTTATAGTCCCTTGTGTATATGAGGTTGTCTTCCTTGGGTAAAACTATCTTAATCAGAAGGTTACATACTCTTTCTGTTGAAAAAAAAACATGAATACATATAGTATAGGTTTAAAAACACTATACACTGTTACAAAGAAACTGCTGTACCACGTTGATGAATTACATCTAAAGGATGTAGTGCAGATTGTTGTGGTTTATGATAAATTGTGTCAAGGTTCGAGGTTACACATTGGTTATAATGCTCATTTACTTCCAAAGCCATGCATTATGGAGTGGCTGCTACTGGCAGTGAGTCCTAGTGTCTGTTTTCGCAACAGCAAAAGAAAAACACTATGCTGCCATGATCTCTCACTCCACTCTCCACATCAATCCCCAGTGTGGACTGCTGATGCCTTTTTCTCTCCATATGACTTTTATTAGTTTGATATGAAAACCCGGCTTCATCTTTATTCTCATGGTTGAGAGCCTTTCTCACTGTGTGTTATTTTCAACCTCCCATCTGTAGTCTTTTCTGTCTCAAATCAATTCCTGACCAACAGGCCACAAAAGTCTTATTTGTTTTGGATGTAGAGCGGTTTCACACAACCCCCAAGTTCATGTCATATAAGACTCATTTGAAAGTTATAGGTTGACACCTGGATCTGATTTTTATCAGCTATAACTGCAACACTGAATGGAAGACTACGATTTCCAACTATGGAGACCATTTATATTCAGGCCACTGCCCCGTTTTCAAAGTCAGACATACAACGACAATAGACCACACTATAGATGAAGGGATTACGCATTAGCTTGTGCTGCTCATAGTACTGCCGTTAAACTGAATGACCTGCAGTTGTTTTGAAGTCTCTGTCGTGTTGGGAGCTGCTCAAGGAGCCAGTGGGAGGGAGGTTTCTGGATAAGGTGTCCTTGCACTTTCAACACTTTGAGAAATCAAAGCCTCCTCTCCCCTTGCCCTGCACGAAAAGCCCTCATGTTTTCAATTTCCCAGCGAGTGATGGACTTTTGACTCCTTTTCACATTACTTTTCAGACTGAAAGCCCCTAGTGTGGGAGTCTCATGCGGTGCGTTAAAGCCTACAGTGCTGCTGACATGTATACTAGCTTTGGGTTACACAGCTAACGTCATCCCCCATCACTGCTGATTTTCAACGGTAGGAGTGCAAGAATAGTGTGGTGAGCATCTCATCTCTGTGATATGGCTATCTGTCCATAGTTAGAAGGTGCTTTTATAAAACCACTGTGAAACATAATTGTAATAAAATAAAAAAATCAATAATAAGTAATAAACAATAATCAATGTTATTCTTCTGCTAAACAATATAGGTATTGAACAGTAGCTAAACAAACTGGTTTCTCATTACAGGAAAAATCCACTTCCTTCCACTATTAGATATCATCGATCTGCTTCTATGATGGATTTCTCCCTGTATGATTGTTGAGCATCAATGCAAAATGGTGGGTATAGAAAAGAGCCCTTTCTCTTTGACTTTGAGGGACTGACACCAAAACCTGACGTTTACCGTTTTAGCTGCACTGGATATATTTTGATGTGGCATCATGTTGTCAGTGTTTAGCCAGTTATGCACAGGAATAAGAAAAATACACCACCAAACAACAAAATGAGAAATGCAAGGTATATTGAAAACAGTGTTAAATTGTTTTAGGGTGGATTTTTCCTTTAATACTTGACAGTTATCCAGACACACGTATTAAGACATAATATGGGTTGAGGCAACGGTAACACTTTGTTTGGCACGTTGCATAGACTAATTCCACAGCCTATTGTCAAGCTATAGATTAGGTCCTCATCCTTATACTCTTACCCTCCACACAATGATCAAACATAGAGGGGCAGTGATGTCATACTTAATGCTTAGTGCTCTGTGGCACACACACATGCACAAAAGTTCACACACTCAGCCAATAAAACATCTTTGTCTTGTGGTCATGCCTCATCCGAAGCCTCAAATGATCAGCTGCAAACTGCCCTTCACAGATTTTGATGTGTACACATACTGAGTTTACGTTAGATCCAAACCGTGTGATCCACCACTCTGCAAATCTTCAGCTTCACATGAAATCTGCACGTCCACATGCATCTTTATGTCTCAGAGTTTCACAATCACATGGCTATTTAGCTGGAGTGTGGTCTACATTAAAGCTGACGATTTGAAGTTGTTCCCATATCCATACCAGATGGGGCTCAGACAGAAGATGCAGAGTTTTCATGGGTGTCTGTCTCGCTGACATGCAATTTGCAAGTGGGACATTTCAGAATGAGAATGATGGATGTGTTTTTTCCGCTGATGACACTAGCGTCAAAAGGAAGGCAGAATGTATGAATACACTGATACTGTGTCCCTACATCTGTATAGGCTGATGTTGTCACCTCTCACCTTTGCGAGTTTCAAAGGTGCCAAAAGCGATGTCAGATCGAAAGCGTGTCTATTTTGGTCAAAGAGAGGAGCGAGGGAGGTATGAGGCATGCGACTGAAGAAAACAAGTCAGCGAGGGGAGAAGGGTGATGCTGAAAGGTGACTCCATGTGTGTGGTCTCTCCATATTAGAAGCCCTATAGGGAGACGTGTGTGCACTGTGTTGATATTCAAAAGCCTGGGAAGTTTGTTTTAGAGTGGGTAATTGATACTTGCCAATGGAAGAATTTCCCCCAATTTGGCACAGAGTATGAGAATAAGGAGAGTCCTGTTTGCCATGTCTGCCCACTGTCGGCGTGTGTTATGCTACGGGAAATACACTGGCCCTAGTCCCTCTCCTGCTTCCCTTGCTTGTTTCCTTGGAGTTCATTGCGATGGTAGCACCAGACCACACATACTGCCACTTATATGGTTTCGGTAGAGGATTCCTACTGTCTTTGCCAAATTGCCTATTATTGAAACTTTCAATAAACAAGCACAGAAATGTAATGCCTTTGTTTAGTTTGGAACCAGAATTGAAAGACTTTAAGACCAGTTTTTAGGACACCCAAGAATGAACTATTTGAAGAGAGCACGGTCATCCCAAATTCAAAATCTGAGCTGTTACTGGAAGGCCCTGGAAGATTAGCAGCATTCCCAAGAAATGTTCCCTGAACTGAATTACTTTGTGAATTAATCTTTTGAATCACTGCGGCTTGATACTCCCACTCCTCCAGGGAAGGTGACTCCTCAGCCTATTGAAAATTTGTTGTTGATCTCTGCTCCGTTTAAAGAAACCCCAAAGTGGTCATGCCTTCTTTGATCTCAGCTCACTTGACACCTTAAAACATGACACAAAAAAGTGCACTAAAGAGGCTTAGCCACGGCAGGATTCCACCTCAGTTGTTATCTTAGCCAGCAGGGTGGTGCCCCAGAAAAGGGAGGATCTTTGCACCTTGTTTTGATTGTCGCCATATACACCGCTAGCATCTCCTCTCATGCGCAAAACGGTGCTTGAATATCATTTTGATCATTTCATTCTTCTCCTTTCGGCTGCCCTCATTCTTGTGTCAGTACAAAGTGTGGGCCCTAATCCTTTAATGAATGTCTTCTTCTGGTGCTTCACATGGCAGCACATTCCAGTCTCAGGACACTGAACAGCTGGCTGACTGGTGCAAGGGGTGTTTCACTTCATCCCACATTGTTAGATGTTCATGCTTTCAAATGGGAATTCTGTCTTTTTTTTTTTCATTTCAGGGATGACAAATGAACTGGGGTGAATCGAGAAGCAAACAGGAGGCTCACACACTAGCAAAAGAGAAAAATGAGTTATTGGACAAACGTCAAATTAGTATCTCACTCATTCCTGATCGTAAAACTTACATTGGAAACTTCCTTTCAGTGTTTTTCTAGTTCTGGACGGCGTACAAGACTTTTTGACAGTTTCATTTGAAAGTGGACAGGCCTACATTTGAAGATTATTGCAGGCAGAGATGGAAAAAGTAGCAAAGCATTTGACTCAAGTAGAAATTCTGCTACTACACAAGTCAGAGTAAGGGGATTTGCATAGAACAGTAAAAGTAAAATATTTTCTGTAATATTTTATTCTTTATTAGGATCCCCATTAGCGACCACTCTAGTCGTCTTGGTATCCATATATCCATTTTATGCATGTTTCAACACACACCTTGCGAATAATTAAATGTATTGTTATCAGCCCAAGAATTACTGTTCAACTGTTTTATCCCATTGTACTCACTATTCTGCATAAAAATATGTATAGAAAACAAAACATATTCAAGGAAATGTAGAAGTAGATATTTTTAAAAAGAACCTGTTAATACTCAGAGTGCAGTAAACGTATTTCCATGAGTGAATGCAGGTATGTGAAAAGTGGCGTCTCACAGTGATTGCCTATCCTGAGGCTCGATGCGATCTTCTCTTCTCCACCATGACAACCAACCAAACTGTTCATGCTCTTTCCTGACGTGCAAAAACAAACAGTTGCCATAACCATCGGGGAGGAAGTGTTCTCCACATTCTTCACGTTGTTTTGAGCACAACAACCCTGAGATTAGTGGTGCTCAACTTCACCTTAAATGAAAACCAGCTATTACCTCCATTCTCCTGCTCCTCCTCCAACGCTGCTTTTACTTTCTTTATCCTTTCATGATCCACAATGCAGTTGTTTGATGATGTGTAGAACTGGACACAAGTATAAAACTGCCACGGTTAATTACATCGTCCTCATGGACCAAGAGGCCAGATAGAGGCCTCAATAATGACTCCCAAGCTAGCGCTCATGATGCCAAATGACACAGTCACAATCTCATACAGTCCAGAAGGGCATTTGCTATTATTCTATTTTGTTCCTTCAGTTTCTGTTATAGATAATATGGTCAGAGATTGAATGTGCATGGATAATTACTGGGATCTGGATTATAAACAGAGCAGACCTTTGATTACTTATGGTCTCTTTTTCCAGGGATAGTCTAACTCCACCAGGTCAGAGAGTCAAGAGCCTCAGTACATCAACACGGTGAAGTCTGTGTCACTGTGCAGGCATGTAGCAACTGTAATAATGGCTGGATAATGTAAATACTTGTCAAAATGTAATAAAAATGTCCCTCTAAATGGGTTGAAAATGTAATGAAACCTGTTCATGTATTTTTAAATGATGATGTATTGACTAACCCAGTTCACTATCTTTATTGTCCAGTGAGGGAAATCTGTTGTGCATTGGCCACTTCTTGGCCACTGCCAAGAAGAATTAGGCTATAAATTGGCCACTGGTAAGAAGATATCCAGAGAATTAAGAGATTTGGCCGCTGCAGACGACAACAATGCTTCCCCTGATTAGCTGCTTTTCTGTGTAGAGACAATAATCAATAACTTCAGTCTGCTGCTGCTGTTACTGACACAGAGGTTGACCCTTTTGTTCTTTGTAATTTGGAAGAGGTTTCTACACAACTGTTCTTCATCTCATACAAAGAGGTTTGTGGTTGGACGCTAGCGTGAGTGTCTGACGTCACACCCACTGAAATATCTTATTATTATATTGTGGAGCACATAAGTTAATAAATACTGAAATGAATAAGTAGGGATATAAGGAAATGTATTTTTTAGAGTGAAACACATTGTTTCACTTGTGGAAATCATCGAATTGTGTTCTTTTATTTGATCATTTATTTATTGGCAGATTATTATTATATTGTATTTATTAATAGATTCTTTAAATGTATTTCTATTGTGGCCGATTCTGTCCTCCGTACGTAGGGCCAATTCTCCTAAACATTTCATGAAAACAAGTTGTTTCCCTGATCACCTCTGTACAGGGGTTGAGGTTGAATGTCCGGTTATTTGTTGATGATTAAAAAAAAAAACGTTTATTAGATAATGCTGTAGAGTAATTATTTATTCCTCCTCCTCATGACTTATCCTTTGAACAGTGACCTACCTTCGACCTTGATATCAGTCCAACAGGGAGAGGAGCCGGCATGAAACACTAACATCTCATTATCCCACGTTAAAGTGCCTGCTGGCTTCTTTCAGAGCATTCCACTTCTGTGATACCGCCCAGATGACACACCCAACATTTCAGCCTTAAATCCCAGGGAGTAATTGTCATGCCACCATGGTTTTACAATGCTGACTAATCTAGCGAAAACCTTGATGATATTTACTGTAAAGTTGGCCCTGTAAAAGAATAACTAGTGGTTCTGGTTGTTGGAAGAGGTACTGTCAAACCAGTGAGTGTAACCCTTAGTCTCTCAACTTGGAGTGAAACTTATTTACTATTCGAAATGCTGTCACTATGTCATAAAATGAATGATGATATAACAGCACCGCCATTATTTACTATTTCCACAATAATACCTGCACAAATGCATATTACAATATGTACAATTTGTTTTGTATAGAAGTCCATGGGAGCCGGCCACTGGAATAGTGAAGAGCCCTTAATGTGATCCATCCATTCTCACATGCTCAATGAATTCAAACCACATAAACCAGCTACACACGAAATCCCTACAGCTTCTGTAAAAGTCAGTGGTTTGAATGTGTCCTATCAAAATATTCTATGGGTTCAGACACACCACAGCATACATTTGCAGTAAAATGATAATGGATAGACCAGCAGTTCACTGCGTCTCTTCCGTTATCAATCTGTCATCCACCTCTCATTGTCCTCCAGCCCAACCATGTCAACCAGTTAGACCTCCAGTCAGGGTTTCCCCCCCCCCCCCCCCCCCCAGTGAATTATTGCTTTACATTTACTGTGTTGTATCTTGAAGGCTCTTGAGAGTGAGGAAGGCATTGCAATCTCATGAAACCTCCCTGCCAAAGCAAACAGTAGAGCGAGAGAGACAGACAGACAGACAGAGAGAGAGAGAGAGTGAGTGAGACAGAATTCGAGTTACAAAGACAATTTTATGACTGGTCGGACCAGATTTATTGTAGTAAAGGTTTTTAAGAAGCATGGTTCCTAATCTCATTTACTCCCACCCTAAAATGACCCACTATTCCAAGATCCTCTGGCTCTTGCATATATCCTGGATTAGCTCATGAGCTATATTGATATTTGCTAAGCCTAAAAAGCAGCTGTGTGAAAAGCAGATCTAGTTGCAGCAGAATTGTGAGGCCTCTCTGTTATAGTCTATTTTTATTTCTCTTGCTGATAGTGTCAGCGGTGGCGGTGAGGGCAACCGACCCTATGGTATGATGCTCTGAAAGGAAAAGTTTGTTTGGGCTGACATCCACGATGAGAATATGATTCAATACATGGGCACATTGCATGTGCACGATTGATGTAATGTTACTGTAAATAAATCTTCTCAGCTCCTTGAGCCAAGCTCAGATCATCTCTTGGGCCAATGTTTTCTTTGCGTTTCAGGACAGCAGCCAACATAATGTAGTCTGATGCCAGTGGGTTGCTAGGCAAGCATCATAATGACCTTTTATAATAGTATTCATTCTTGAGAAAAGGCAGATGAAAATGAAAAGAAAATCAAAGCAAAAACCCCTTCAGTTGTATCTTCCCCATGTGGAATAAAGTTGAACCAGTGTGTTTGTTGGTGTGATTGTGGTTACGGTCATAACCCTGTAGCTTCCTGGAGTGAAACCATATCTATACAGACCTAGCCACAATAATGACCTCTCCACAGGAGCTTTTTCAGCCGAACTTTACAGACACCGCTATACTCCCCTGTGTAGGCCAACATTTAATTGGCAAATTAACAATGGGAAGATCAACTTTCCTTGTAATCAATTTCAGTGGCGTTTTTATGGGCACTTGCTTTGGGGTATTGGGTCACAGTCAGTAAAACTTAAAGGCAAGTGTAATAGTCTCAGAAGGGTCTTTAGTGGGGAAAAAAACTTGATATAATCTTTGGAAATGGAAAGTTTTTAAATCATTGCACAGCTTCATGGTTGTTGTTCCTTTTTATGGGTTTGCCTTTAGAACAGCTTTTCTATATTATCTGGACTCCCTACTCACATTTACATTTTAGGCATTTAGCTGACGGTCTTATCTTAGTAACTCGCAATGAGTGCAACATTAGAATAAGCTTTAAATTGTAGATCGCCAACAGTAGAGGCAACCATAAAAACAAAAACAAAGTCACAGTGCCCAGAATTCCTGTGTCTCTAAGGTCATTATCATGTATGATAGAAAAGTCCAAGCCAGTATAAAAAAAAGCAAGCGCCAGGGAGAAAAGGAAGAAAAATGTTTTGTTTTTTAGTAAACAAGATTCAAGTGGAGGAGAAAGACAGGAAAGAGGGGGATGTGACCTTAATCTGAAAAGTATTTATTTATAGTAGCTTGTCAAGAGGACCATGATGACATTTTGGGTTCGTATTAGGACAGTAGGGGCGAGGCCCATATATGTTAGTGACACCTTCTCTGAGCATAGCACTGTCTATGTTACTTTGCTGTCAGTAGTTCTGTGAAAATTGAATGAATTGTGAATGAATGAGATGTTTCTTATACTCGGTCTGCCATAATAATAGGTATGGGCATGTTACTGTCCAACAAGAGAGGCTTTACATCTCAAGTTACTGTGCAGATGTACATATTTCATTTCAGTTTTCAGTTCAGTGTCCTTCCTTTACAATCGTTATTTTATTTTTTTTACTTATTTTTACTTATATGTACTGACCTTATTCAAGTAACATCTTAGAGTACAGTGTCAGTTGTTTTTTTCATGGCTATATTTGAACTTGATATTGTACAGCATGGCTTGAAGAGTTGGTTTGAGGGGGAAAAGTGTCAAAAGAGAAGATGTTAAGGCAGTAGCAGTAGAGAGGAAGGGGTTAAAGAATTAACTCGTATGCTATTTTTATAGTAATATCTCATTGACAGCGCTTGAGATAGTTTGGCCCTGGGTATCCATTTTCTGTCCAGCACTCACCTATGAGTACTGGAAAGGAATTCCCTGGATGTCTGATTTCCACCCTTTTAAACCAGATTTTCTTTCTGCAAAGAAGACTTTATTGAATTTATAAGCTCCCTTTTCAGCGTTTCAAAGAAGAATAACAGGCAGGGAAGGGTATGACTCATATATTTTAATTCATCATTGTTCAGGGTCGACCTGCAAGTTTCTTACACACGTACCAAATCTGCTGTTTGGCCAATATTCCCGCAATTCATAAAAAGGAGGTCTGTTCTAGTGAGCAATAAATGCTATCTGAGACTGAGCTCTGTTTCTCTAGCTAAGCTAGATACTTCATATTCTAACCATGATTGGAAGAGTCCAAATTCATCATGACCAGACTGTTACCCAAAAGGGCAATGCGTGTGAACAACTCTGTTTTAGCTGGTCAATCAAGCTTCAGGGATAGGATGTTTCGGTGCATCATGGTAACGCTTTACACACCAACTGAGACTCTCCCCCCATTCTGACCATACAGTCAGGCTTGAATTTATGGCAACTTGAGACTAATGCTATTTTAATTTTCCCATGATGATATTTTTAAAAGGCCTCTTACTTTGTTTTGGGTAATGGGTATGATATTAAGATTAACATCTGATCTGATTTCAGCCAAAGAATCATAGAACAAATCTGTTATAAATCTGTTCTCTAACCACATCCGCAGATATGCTAGAACGTAATAGAGAGGCTGCAATGGATCTACCATATGAAGCTAACCAACAACATACCTGAACAACCTCCAAATTTCCCTGATGTCTATTTTTAACTCTTGATCTGTCTGGATGTGCTTTTGCAAAAAGTCATTTTTGGAACATATGGTAAGATTTAAAATCATCATCAGATCATAAGATTTTTTAAAAATTGAAGTGCAAACAGGAAATCTCAAGAAGTCTCAAGTTATTTCTGGCCCAGACATCAAGTGATTTTGGTTTCTGTTGTTGTCGAATCTAAGCACTTTAAATCTGTCTGAGCAAAACTCACGGTGGTCCGTCACAGTTTCAGATGGGCGGAAATGATGTATTAGAGATTCAGATACTGAAGAATGTGTTGGATGGGAGATGAAATTCATGGGGAAAATAAGGACTAGGAGAAAATAAAAATAAAAATGTTTAATATCTCACAGTTATCTCACAGTTATTCACAGTTAATATCTCACAGGTTATTCTTTACAAAACTTCCTCCGAGCAATGCATGAATCTAGTGTACTGTTGTAATAATGATGTATAGTTGACTCTTATATACAGCAATACATCTTTTCTGGAGATGAAAGCTGGACCTGGAAATGAATTCCATTTCATTGACTTTGTTGTAAATTCTTGGCATTAAGCAGTGATTAAATTGGCAATTGCATGGTTGAGCTCATGTAACCTCTTTTAACTGAAAGCGTCCAAAGGCTTGACGATCCAAGAAGGCTCATTGAGAAGCTGAAAGGAGAAGGAATGCCGAAATGAAAGGAGCAAGTATTTTGCCCTCCTTTAATAAAAAAAAAAACCCTTTTTCCACCTTCATTCTCTCAAATCAGAACCAGATGAGGGCCTCTGCACCCCTGATCCCCTGAGGTAAGCCCACTCTGCTCACAGTGAGCAGCAACATGCTAATGAGAGCCCAATGACACTGCTAGACGGCCTCCAGGGGCCATTATTCTGGACAAAGATAAACCTGGACTGCCAGATTCACTGTCAGTCAAGCAAAGCTATCGGCAGACAACTTTGCCAGATTATTTTCTTTGCCCAACGTTTCTCTCCCAATGGCTCCGGCATTGTGCTGCTGGTTCACTCTTCAGTTGCACATCTTTATGTGGGATGCACTCCCAGTTTCATTTGAATGATTGTGATTGATCAATGCTGAGAGACTGTGATTATGTAAGATGTGTAGGCCACTTGAATAGTGGTTTTGTTTTCTTTGATATTTTTGCAAGTATTAGCAAGATGACACATTTTTGACTCAAATACTTCAGCGAAACCACAACATATTTGTATTTGATTACCTCCAAGCAATGCACTCTTTGTCTTTTTGAAATGAACGTTGAACTCTATCAAATAAATCTGATAAATGTTCTCTAATAGCAACAGCGAGCAGACCAGCAAACCATGAACCAGCAAACCATTGACTGTCACAGCCACCCACCATGGATGGAACACCTACCGATGCTGGGAAATTCGTCAGATACTGTTTACTTTACCCAGAAATTTCTGACTCATTCATTCTGTTCAATATGTGGGAATGCTGGGATGAAAAGCACAGATTTCACAGCACTGTTTGGTTGCTTCCATGTCTAAGGCGGAGTAAAGGTTAAACAGCTAAAGGAATCCACCCTCTGATACTCTCACACTGTAATCTATATGATCAATGTTTTATATCATCAATCTGTGATGGTCAATGCATTCCACGAGTTATTTTATGATGAAGTGTTGCAATTTACCTTTTTATTGTCTCCACTTTCCATCAACCTGACATGTCCACTTCTGCTTTCTTACATTTCCCAGAATGCCTTTTGACAATCCCCAGAGAACGTGCCTGAGCATTTCGGCTGTGGGTTTTACGTGTAGGTGGAGGGAGCATTAGAGATCGTGAGAGGTTTTCCAGTCAAGAAAAAGTGAGATTCTCACCCCTTACTCCCCTGACAGTGATCTCCATTGTAGAATATGTTTCTTTTCCATTGGAAATGTCAGGCATGGTGTCAGAGAACAAAGGCAATCAGAGCAAAATAACAAAATGGGAAATGCTTCATAAGTTCGAGTACAAGATGATCAGTGCAAGCAGTTTTGAATTACACTGATAGATGTTTTTGTGCTGCTGTCTCATACACGCAGAGGAACAGTATTTTTAAACACAGCAGCATTATAGTAGTAATTCTTGAATAGTGTGCTTCAATACGGTAAGTATCACAAGTGGTTGCAATTTAATAAAAAAGAGGAACTACTCTCTTTTCCCATAGAGGTACACATCTAATTTTCTTGGTGTTTGATGGTTGACCTGCTGCCTCAATTGTTCATTAAAATCACGAAACATGTTGGTGAGTCAGTGCAATGTGTATTGCCTACTCCTGGGGGTGTAGGGGTAAAGGCTGGATCCCAAAGTGAAGGCATCATTATGTCATTAAAAGTAAAAAATGATAACAGATGTCTCTACTACCCACTGAGAGCATTTGAGGCGCTGCATATGTCTAAATAAAGGCTAGTAAAGAAACTGTAGGTACACAGATCTCAGTCTCAATATAGAGTTTCCACACTTAAATGTTTATGTGGTCAGGTAGACTGCAGTGGAAAGGTATTTAAGAATTGACATCCTTGATCAATTTTTTTGTAAACCTGGGGACCATAAGATGTGAGCTTATTATCTCAAACATTTTTCTTGGCAAAGAAGGAGTGAGTTTAGGGTGAGCTAAAGAGTAGGGGGAATTTTTCTGGAAATTCCCTGATACATAGCACCGATAACCCATTTTTTAAGTGTCTCCGGACTGTTTTCTTTCCTTGAGAGAGCGACGATTGCTTTTATATCTCCATCTTCTATTTAGTACCCTGAATTCTTATCAGATTGTAATGGTAGGAATGAAACCTGAGCCAGAAGTAGAGATCCTGAACATCACGGGACTATAAAACCTTCAGCCCCTCGGGTTTCTCCCTACTTTTACAGCAACTGATGCAGGCATTGGCACGAAAGAGCCAGGAGCATGCGCAATCTGAAGCAATCAAGTAAGACATGGTGAAATTATCTGGGCTGGAAAGAACACCAAAATATCCAACTGTTTTTAGTAGACTACAGCTCATTTCCATAAGAATAAAAGTTTCTTAGTCACTTAAAAATCAGACATTGTTCCATATGATCTTTCCCATGCAATCACCCCAAAGAGAATACTGTGGGCAAAGTTGATTGTGAAGACAAAACAACAAAAATAAAGAGGTCATGTAAAAATATGGTGTGTTTCTGTCAGGTTATTACATAACAGTCATTTACAGTCATTTAGCAGGTTATGCACTTTGCTATGGAGACCATTGAGTCAGTTGAAGCATGAATTTCTCCTCCCAAACTGTGTTATCAACTTCTATTATTGTTTACTTTTTGTGATATTGCACGTTTTATAGACTATGTTGAACATTCTAAAAATAATTCTGAAATGTATGCCATAATTCGATCTGTGATCAAAATAAATGAAAATGCCCATCCCCATTATTCAAAAAGGTTATTACACTGATGTCTCTTTTGCAATTATCTATCCAACTAGCCAGCAAGACTAGCAAACTAGCTAGACAACAACCCACGCAAATGCAAACCAATAATGCTGTTGCTGGGCAAATGGCACTTTGACTCATGTTAGCTAAGTTACTATCATGGATCATGAGCTTAATATAACAGTCCTAACTTAACATTACCTCCACGTGCTTTAGCAGGTTTGATGCAATTCACAATTAGCGAGTTTCTGGTGCAATGCTAATGGGGAAGGTTGTAACTCTACACTATTTAAAATGTTTGCAACTTAAAAGATAGAAAAGTACATTTACAAGCATTTTTAAGTAATAGTAAATTACTGATTGTAAAAGAAAGTTCATGAAAAACTACTCAATAACAGTAAGTAGGGTAAATGTTGTTAAATTCATGCAGTTAAAAGTAATTGCTCATTGGTGCCACAGGGTCAGTTTCTGTGCTTCCCATCACATTGATTTTGTTTGTGGTGCTGCAGAGATAAAACTGATTCCAGATCTGAATCTACGCAATAAAAGAAAGAAACATATCGCGGTCACTGGGCTTGAGAAAGTGGACGGTTGGATGGGCTGCAACCTGACCGCAAGGATGTTTGTTAGTTGCCTTCCGTAAACATAACAAAACACAGCTGATCAGGCCTGTTTACAGCCACAGTGAAACCACTATTTCATTTGGAAGGGAATAGAAAGGAAAATCGGATTGAAGTTTGGAGAGGGAGGGGGGGAATCACAGTGACAGAGAGGAAGGAGACATCTTATTTCCCATGCTGTACAGTTATGAATTTACAGATGAACATCTGGCCAAGTTAGATTACATTGGACCAAAAGCTCAGAGACGGTAACAGCTTGTTAGTTTAAAACATGTGACTTCAGTGGAAGCACCTTTCTCCACCTTCTCCCGACGCAATGTTATTAAAAGAGAGAGACAGAAAGGAGGACACTATTACAGTTTAGCTCTGTGAGAGGCCAAATCATTCCCATCATTGTCAATATTTCAGGGTATAGCTTGCCAATACCAAATCTTATTGCGGTCTCATATTTGTGGTGTGTTTAAGCATGTAGTGGGAATTGGAGAGGGGACCGCCCATGTTTCAGCCTTTTTGTTTACAGTGATGACAGGATGCGGCTTGACAACTATGCGCTGTGTGTGTGTGTGTGTGTGTGTGTGTCTCATTATGTACTGCATCAATACAAATCTGCGAGGAGATTTTCACCGAAGACACAGCGATATTATGTGCTCTTACTGTATATCACTGTGTGTTCGGAAGCAGCGCGCCAGAGCATTACTCACGTTGCATCTTGTATACTTTCATCTTGAGGAGAGAGAAGAAAGGAAGGATGAGGTTTTACGTGTCATCTCCCCTATGTCATTCCTTTTCAACAGGATGCATTCCCCCTAAACTATTCCAGAAACATGCAGGGTTTTTTTTTCCTGACATGTGCACATTCAGGAAAAATCTAATTGCAGAGATGCCTCCCACATCACAAGTAAAGGTCATGGCGTTTCCCGTAGTAACTCTGGATGTTTATGTTTTCCTTGACCTCTCTCACAAATATAAACGTGGAAGGGAGGACAAGGATGGCTTGCAATGGATGGAAAAATACACCTTTTTAGATAAATTATTAAATAAAAACAAACTGAGAACTGTTTGACTTGAATCTTCCCCCTTGTCCAACCAGTATGTTGTTGTAAGCAGCATGTGTATCTATTGCGGACACTGACAGCCCTTATAGTGTTTCACCATCACAGTGTGTGACTTTGCGTTCGCCAATCCAATTCGCTTTTGAAATGCTCTCAAGTATTGCAATAGTTGTGTACCTTAAGGTATGTTTCACAATCTATAAACAGAATAATATACACTCATATAAGCACAAACTTCCACGGAGGGATCTCATGCCTGCTGTACACACACACACGCAAATACATTGTGTGAGACCTACAGCAGCCAATGGCCTATGGAGCGCTGCCAACCAAAGGAGTCACCAGGTCTCGTGCAGATTAAGGGGGAGGCATAAACCAAACGTGTTTCTCATTGACTTTGTGGAGGACCAGCGTGTCTTTGCTTATGCTCGTTACTTGGCAACACTGAGGCTGAAATATCTTGTTACTAATAGGATGGTAATTACAGCAGCATTACAGATGTAAGAATTTTAGTTTTCCCACTATTGTTGAGCAAAGTCAGTTTCAGTGGGTGGATTTTAGTGGACACAAAAAAAATTGAAAAGGTGCTTTTTAATGAAGGCAAGCATTATTTTAAGTGCACTTTCCTACGTTGGAGTAACCAATGGTACTGTAATGTTTATTTGATGCATAATGCAAAACAGTCACGTTATTGCAATATTGCAGAAAGAGATACCAAGCTCATGTTTAAACTAAAATACTTATCTTCAGCAGTTTGCTGCTTTTGTCAAATGTTTGCCAGTTGCTGTCCATTTGTAATCAACAACAAAATGCACAACATAAAATAGTAGAAATGTCTATTTAGGATTTTGTTGAGGAAATACACAGCTTGTTTTCATTTAGTCATTTCTGTTCAATCACACTGTATGTGAAACACCTGCAACCATTACTTTCTATTATCCTACATTATCTGTAATCTCTTGAAAGATGCACGTTTTGGACAACTGTCTACATGTAGTACCCTACTATTGCTGTATTTGGACTACAGGCATTTCCAATATTTGTAAAGACATAGACTTTGATGAAAGTGAGGTCTTTTTCAGCTCTTTCTACCCTGGCTGCGTGAGACCTTGTGCATTGAGCTTTGTGTTCCTCAGCCTGTATCTGAGTGGCACCAATCTCTTCTTCTATAAGAGGAGCTTGCTGAATAATGTTATTTTCACCAATTTGACCTCCAGTAACTGTGAGAACATATGCCCTGCACAGGCACAAAGATAATAAAGTTAGCAAAACCACTTAAGTCTTCATTGTGGAATCTGTTCTGAAGACAGCACCCTGCTGGGACTGTCTCCGCTACTTGTTTCAGTGGAGGCAGTCATACCCAAGGCTGTTAAAGATGGCTTCCCTCATCAATCTGGTTTGTGCTTTTTGGGATGGGTGGGGGAGAAGCGTCGGTGTTACCATTACCTAGAGGGTAATCTACCAAAGGTTATTGCTCAGGTGTCCACATGATTTAGGAGTCTCTTTCTCTCACACCACATATGTGTGTGCACGCATGGGCAAATGCACACACACACACACACACACACACACACACACACACACACACACATACACACACGGGATATTTTAAATGCTTCTCTGACTGCTTTATCCCAAGTCCTCTTGTTTCACTGAGAATTTATATATAGTAGTACGTAAAAGATCACAGCTTAACCTGCTGTAAATGGAGAAAGTGTTTACAACCAAAGAGAGACAAAATGAATGAGCTGGAGGAAACCTGAAACCAACCGTTGGCAGAATTACACAGCTTCCACAGACAATGGAGTCCTTTCTATCATTTTATTGTCAAGATTTTCTTCCGTACGAGTGTGTATGTGTGTGTGTATTATGTGTATTATGTGCGAGCTCTGAAATTCTATTGCATTTATAGATGAGTAACGTTTCTTTGACTTCTTTGAAGATATTGTGTTTTTGATGTGACGTCACGACAGCAAACCACAGTTTTAAAATATCCCGATCCACAATCAACGAGGCATCAATCTTCAATCAGCAGTTTTTTCATTAAATTCCAGTGCAAACTTGATACTTGACTGATTACTTTCTAGATTAGTGATTTCTTCTTAATGTTGTATCCTGATGTAAAGGGTGTGCGTTGCTCTCTGACACACTGTCTCTCTCTCTCTGTCTGTATCTCTTGCCTTCTCCCTGTCTCTCTCTCTCTCTCTTTCTCTCTCTCTCTCTCTCTCTCACACACACACACACACACACACACAAGCAGACACCACCACCCTATTATTGGAATACTGTCACGGAAACACACACTGTACTGTAATATAATGCTGCAGTTTGATCCAGACCTCCCATTCATTTGTTTAGCTATAAAGGTCTATGAAGTTGATATGTGTTTACATATTTGTTCACCCCTTCACTCTTTTCCAGTGACTATGGCCGCTGGCTTGACTGGTGTGTGTGTGTGTGTGTGTGTGTGTGTGTGTGTGTGTGTGTGTGTGTGTGTGTGTGTGTGTGTGTGTGTGTTCTTCCCATTGCTGAATTACACAACTCTTTCCACCCTGGGGCCTGAGAACTGGTCTGATGTGACCTGATGATTTTATTGCAGCAACAGTCCTATTGAGGAGATACACACTCTCTCTCTCTCTCCCCCTCACCCCTCTCTCTCTCTCCCTCTCCCTCTCTCTCTCTCTCTCTCTCTCTCTCTGTCGCTCACTTCCCCCTCTTTTTTCTTCCTCAACATCTGTTAATCTGCTCAGGGAATAGCAGCAGACAGAGTTTTCCAAACCTCTGTGCATTTACGTGTCATGCAATTCATCATTGGTAAGTCTTGGAAGAGCACAAGTGCTGAGAAAGTCAGACTCAAATTCAGAAATGGACACTAAACTAGAATCAGATTATGGCTTTCTCATCCAGTAGCTGGAAGCTGGAAATAAGTTTATTGCGGGGTTGGGGGTTGGGGGTGGTCAGCTTGCCCCCAAGAGGAGAAAACAACTTGAGTCTTTCTTTCTGCTACACATGAAAATCAAGTGCCTTTTACTTCCTCATCGTCTGAACTTTAAATATGTTTAAAGGGAAATCTAAAAGAGGGTATTATGAAGAGTTGGAGGAAGTGAATGAGGCCTGGTGGGGTTCCCTTTCAGTCAGTTCAGGTGGTACAACTTATACCACCTTCCAGAAGGACCAAATAAGTGCTTTGCGTACATTAGGCGAGATTTATGTGCACTTCATCTCATATACTGATGCCTTGATAGCACAAAATATTGTATGATAGACCACCATGTTGATACAAAGTAGGCTTTGTGTGTGTCTGTGTCTGTGTTTCATTGCTGGTGAACAAACACACTAGCCAGTACGTAAGCCAATGAGATTCCTTGCAATGAAGATAAAATAGCCAAGCTGCTGTCTCAGCGAGCAAAGGCTTCTCCAGAAGTACACCATGCACCTTGTGTCTTGGACTAGCCCGTGTTAGACCGTAGCTAACCCCATTACACCAGCATGGGAAAAGATACCCTGGAAGAATCAACTACAATGCATTTTGTTGACTTCTCAACCCCAAGTCGTCCCTCCAGAGCATGAACGTCACACAGGGTCTTCAATGAGCTTTTGTGATAACCTATCATTTTTTTTTTGTTTTGTTTATTTATTGACATGAAAAGAAAACATCAAAACAGTTTATGTACATAATACTAAAACTCATGAGAGCCTTACGGTGTTTTTTTCCCTTTTGGTGGGTTGGGGGATTGATATTCCTGGATGTTTTTAGCAGGGACAAATGGTGGAATTGTGTGAAGAACATCAGTAAATGTTGTGGGTAATGGGGATCAATCATGCAGTTTTACCAGTAATGTGTGTTTGTTAGTACAGGGCGGTCTGGAAAGCCATTAAAGCCTCCCACCCCTGTTTTTATACCTTGTCATGCCCCCTGGCCTTTGTGTTTCCATCATGGTGCATCTCTGATTGATTGTGACAGGGAACAATAACGGGCACGTAGAGAAAGGACATTCTCTCTGACTACTTGTCAGTGCATATTAGCCCACATTAGCTTTTTCCCTATCTACGCTAATGCTTGCAAGCCGGGCACTGATGATGCCATTAAAACTTACTAATACTGTACTTGGGTTTAAGTGAGAGTGATTTACTAACCGTTTTATGACAAATAAGAACATGAAGAGATTTCCACACCTTACTATGCAGAGAAAATGATAGTAATTGCCCGGTCTGGGAAAGCCGTTAAGGAACAATCCTTGAAAAAGAGTTTGAATTTATTACTCTGGAAGAAAATGGCCTCAGCCTAGAAGAAACAGGTGGGCTCAGTGAGATTCAAGTAACAAAAATTATGTTAGTATGGAACCAAAAAATGACATTAAAGATGGCTGACGAGGAATCGAGGTTATCATTTGTTTGCATTGTTGTGATTTGAAAAGGGGCAGGGGGGTTCAATGGCTTATTTAAAACCAAACCAAACCAAAGTGCGTTAAAACACACAATAATGTGATCTTTTAAATAAAATCAATCTAACAATATTAATACCACAACGTCTAAATCAGTCCCTTTACTCTCTCAAGGCTAGATGACTTTACTCTGACTCACGATCACTGAGTGTGACATAGTACGGGGTTGTGGAATCATTCTACTGCCTTCGAGAAAAAGGAGGTCTACTGTCATGTTGTGACTTTTCCCCTCCCTCTTCATTTTTTTCATGTTCCATTAAGGCTTCACACTGTAAAAGAGCACCAAAACAAACAGAGACGGAGCTGAGGGAATGAAAGAGTGCAGTGTTTTGTGAGCACAAGCACCAGAGACCTGACTGCACTTGCAATTCCTTGTCAGCTGGCAGTGAAGGGTGATAGGTGAGTTTTGTTATTGCTACAAATCTCAAATATGGAGAAAAGTGCCACTATTTTCTGATCCGTGGATAGTCACAATTTTAGTCAGACGTATACCGCATCAAGTACAACAGCTCACACCGACACATACAAACATTGCCCTGACTTTTGCAAAGCCACAAGGAAATCCACGTAACAATACCCATAGTTTAATATAAAAAAAGTGTTTCCACCATGGATAACAGAGATACACATGTCAATTTTGTTCTCAGTTAGTGAAACAATCACTATACGACAAGTTGCATAACAGAGCAAATCTGCTATTAATGTAAAAGAAATCTCATAAAAAGTTGTTGCGTAACAGTTGTTCTTTTCCAGCATATTATTCGATGTCCCAAAAATAATTTGAACCTGTCAGGGATGAAAACTTCCAGTGAATGGCAGTGTGCTCATGGCTAGTTTCCATCACACTTCTTCCCTTCCATACAGGTCCCCTCTTCTTCCATCCATTCTAATAGATCCAACAAAAAAAAGGTCATTGCTGCAGGCTGGCCAAAAAAAGAAAAGCTTGGCTCAACTTCTTTGCTCATTCACTTTCCATTGCAAATCCAACAGGCATTCTCTCAGCCCTCCTTTTCCCTGACCACAGCTATGGCTTTGGATACAGCAGCAAGTCTGTCCTTTCTCCTTTGTGTTTGAAGATAATGCCCACTGTTTGAAGGGAAGGGAACCTAGGGCAGTTCAAGGGAAAATCCAGCCTAAAACAAAACTGTTCAGGACAGTTCAGTCTATATTTGTGACTTTTAACATCAGCATCCCACGGCTAGGAACAAGAAAGCTACTCATCAACTGACATAGCTGCTCTATTAGCAATGTATGGGAGATTAACTTTGTGGACCCAGAGTATTTGCTTGAGCTTTTACATCCCAATAAGATCAAAACAGTTCAGAAAATGAAAATATACCTTCGTACCCTTGGTTTTGTCACAATGTCTGCAAAGTTAGTCTCTCATTCACTGTCTATGAAGCAGCTCCAGGCTTTCTCTTCTTGACATCACAGATAGATTAGTGCCTTGGCTCTCTGATATCTAGTTGTGGCACACAGTTGTGCATATTCACAAATCTAGATGAAAGTGTCTAAGATCATATGTATAACATGAATTCTGGTTTAGGTTGGATCTTACCTTTTAAGATAATGCATCCCTAACTGACTGAATGGAAAAAAACAAGAAAAGGAAAAAAACAAAAAACTAGGACCCCAGTTTTAAATACAATCTATCTCCTTAACAAAAATGGGGTCCTTCAGAGTGGTGTTCAAATCTAAGCCAAATGGCCACAGGGTCCGTTTGAGCGCAAAGATGGACTGGCAGGTGTTTGTCTCAGCTGAGGGCCCAAAAGTCAACAAGTTTGGGCCTGGTCACTACCTAGAAATCTGCCACACTAACATGCCTTTACATCTTCTCAGCTGCACTTGCAAGACTTGACAATCATGTTGGAGAGCTGCTCCACTTTGGGGGTGCGTCCAGAGTAGTAGAGGATAGTGAGGGGTTCCAGGTCTTGAGGGACACAGCAGGGGGATGCAGATGCCTCAGGGTTCAGAGTGTTGTACAGGCTCAGCAGCTATTGGAGGATACAGAAGAAAAACAACAACTCAGACCTGTACTATAGCAATCGTCCCTTTTCACTAAAGCATTGTCAAAATAATTGAGTAGAAAATCATTTTACCGTAGGCAGATATTGATGAATTAAGCTCATATAAGGAATGTGAGGAGTTGTTAAGTTTGTTAATTTGCACATCAATTGAGATTTATATGTGACTGAACATAGCAATTTAGCTACAGCTTGTTCAACTTTGTAATGCTGTGAAACAAAGAGAAGAGAAAAGTAAAACTGCTAGCCACAGGCTAAAATCACCCAAGTGTTGCAAGCCAAGATGCTCATGCCTGGTAACACTTGAGTGATTTTGGTGTCTATGTTCTCACTGTTTAACAAGTAAGTTGATCAATGGGCCAAAACCCCAGTATTTTCCTTTAATAGTAAAGTGTGGTGTATCAGGGTCCTTCCTACCGTGCTGTGTGTGGTATCAGAGCTCCTCAGGTAAGGGCAGGGCCCGGAGCAGTAGTTGGCAAAGTAGCCCTTGGGCTCATGGATCCACTTCCAGTCGAGGTCACGCCGAAAATCAATGAAGAGCTGGCGAACACAGCAGTTCTCCTCCATGTTTCTGTGATGAGGGAGCACAAAAAAGTCTGTCACTTCACACAAAGAGTGATAAAGATAAAGATAAAGAGTTTAGCTCAATAAGCCCGAAAAGGGATTAGGTCCATCTAAAACTCGAGAAAGTCGAGAACTAACTCAACTATCCCAATGACTTCCATAAAAAAAGTAACAATCACACAAGAGTAACTGATCCTACTACTACTAGCAGCTATTTCCAAATGTAATTTGTACGTATGCCTTACGAGAAACAGTAGTTTGTGTCTAGTGCTCTCTTGCGTCGGCGTGTGGACTGTGTGTCCAGGCGGTGGGGTGGGATCATCATGAGGATGAGGTGAGGCTGGTACTGCTCCTTCTGCTTCTTCAAACGACCCAGATCCCAGCGACTGTGCTCCTCATACTCTCCCTCCACCCCTTTGGAAAAGACTGGAGGTCAGGTGTCCACATATTTCATAGTCATGGACAAGACATGATCAATGTGCTTTTAAAGGAACTATTTATTGGTTTCCGAGTTTCCCATCTCTGCTGCATTAAATCTGACTGACACTCAATCTGAGTTTACCTTTAGTGTAATTATTTAATCTGAAACTGCCCTCCCTGAAGTAGCTTTACATGAAGCCAAAAAAGGAGGATGTTGTCGAAGTGAAACCTGATCTTCCCTAAACAATGAGGAAAAACTGCCGGTGTCCTGCTTTACTCATCATTTACCACAATTCTGATGCATCACCACAACTGATCTGACAGGTAATGCAAAAATCCTACAAATTTTACCTTTAATTACTAATTACCATATGATATTTTCATATCTGTGATCTGTTTCATGTACACAAAGAAGAACAATCTCCCATTAAGATAAAACTTCATCAGATCAAGAGGTACCAATGTCTGGCACTGGCCAAAAGTCAGTGGATAACCTACTAATTGGTGGAGGAGGGATACTGGTCTGGGGCTGTTCAGGGTTCAGGGTTTGGGCCCCTTAGTTCCAGCGAAGGGTAATCTTAATGCTATAGGATAAGAAGACATTTTAGCCAATTGGGCGCATCCAACTTTGTGGCAACAGTTTGGGGAAGGCCCTTTGCTGTTCCAGCATGACTGTGCCCCTGAGCACAAAGCGAGGTCCATAAAGACGAGTTTGGTGTGGAAGAACTCGACTGGCCTGCATAGAGCCCTGACCTCAACCCCACTGAACACCTTTGGGAGGAATTAGAACGCAGATTGCGAGCCAGGCCTTCTTGTCCAACATCGCTGCCTGACCTCACTAATGCTCTTTTGGCTGGATGGGCACTAATTCCCACAGACACACTCCAAAAGCTTGTAGAAAGCCTTCCCAGAAGAGTGGCGGCTGTTATAGCCGTAAAGGGTCCAACTCCATATTAATGCCCATGGTTTTAGAATGGGATGTCCAGCAAGCTCATATAGGTGTGATGGTCAGGTGTCCACTGATTTTGGCCATATAGTGTACAACAAAAAGTAGGATCTCACCTTTAAATTTAACCTCTAGCAACTCGTTCAAATTGTCAATGATGTCACCATTTGGGTTGAAGGTGTGGCAGGGACAATGCACACTGATTTCCAATCCCAGATTGGTTCCTGTTGGTGATTAATTACAGAAAATAAGAAAGATGGTCAGAATTCTCAATTAGTGCTTTTAAAAAAAATAATCTCAAGGACAAAACAGTCCTTTCCTCTGCACTCAAACAGGAAAATGTTATGTTTCCTTCAAAGTGCAGCCATTCAAAAGGATCAAGAGATGGCATCCAGAAATGATTTGTGATTGTTTATGAAAGTCTCACCTCTGTTCATCAGCCACTCCCGCACCGTTTCAGTCACGTCAAAGGAGACCCATTCTGGAGTGCCTTTGGTCAGCACGTTCTTGGCTCCAATGTAGCGTTGTTTCGCAATGTGTTCGTTTGGTCTCAGGATCTGCAAACCAATAATGAACTGTCACTGAAATAATAAACTCAAGCTAATCGTGAGTCATTCATGTTGTCAGACACCTTCAACCAAATAGTGGACAACATGACAAAGCAGATGTAATTGGAAGAACTTCTCAAAGCCAAGTAGGCACTTACTTGTGAAAGGTCATGCCTCATTGTTTATGTTATCCAATAACAATTTTGACCACTTGTAATTAATCTTATGCTGTGAGCAAATGGAGACAGGACACTGAAAGTTGTGCATCATATGCTCCAATGAGCATGCTATGAACATGATATATAACTTTTACAATTGTAGATCCAACAATGCAGACTCTGTATTTGGGTGAAAATCAGGATGTAAACAAATGCGGGTCATTCCTCAGGAAATCTCAATTGGATATCTCTACGTATTCCTTTATTTTCCACTCACATTGTAACTTCGCCTGCTGCACATTGACCTGAACCTTTCACATCGATATTATAATGTACACATTAGAAGAAATACTAGTTATGGTCCAAATCAAATAAGTTTGTGGCTCAGGTGTCAGTCGCCAAGGAGACGGGTATAATCATCCCATCACTCAACTTGTAGCCCCATATTAACGGCCTAATGAACCCTACATATTTCAGTAGCAAATGTGGTTTGATAAAGAGGTCTGGAGACACTGGATAACCAAAATAGGGGCCATATTTAATCTGGTTTCTCATGGGCTGCCAGTGGCTTACTCTGCCCTCGCTGATGCTGCACTAACAGCACCCCTGTCCGGGTTCTGAAAACATTCTGCAAGCCTGTCGAGCTTTTTGGCTTTTGGTCTGGCTGTTACGCATGCCTGCAACCACAATCTGGTTATCATTGGCTCCTTTTCTCAGTTAGGGCCTGAAAAGAGGTGGTTGGGGAATGAGTAACCAGATTAAGATCTGCTCTTGACAGCCCATCTAGTAGTCCTCTTGCCTACAGTGACGAATGCTTATGAGCGATAGATGAAAGATTTGCATTTGGAGCCACTTGTTGCCTTTGGCTAGATGTTACTGGACTTGGTAGAAGGACATGGAAACGGTACCTTTACACACCTGGTAGAGCTCAATCCGCTGTTCGTTCCTCTTGGCACCTGAGTTTGGAACCCTCAGAGCACGAAACTCCGCTCTGAACAGGTTGGTCGAGTTCCTTTCCATGGCGGAGACGTTGAAGCGGAAAACCTTCGAGGTGATCCCTTTTGGGCAGTACGGCAGATCGTCTACAACAGAGAGGATAAAACACAAATTTCATTTTTAGAAAGTGGACAGTCCTCTTTGGATGACTGTTTTCATGGTTGTGCTCCTACTATGTTTTACTGAGATCCACAGTGGAAGGGGATCATTACAATGTAGTAATTCTTGTCAGGATGCGATCCAGCAGGGTAGCTCCAGAGGCAGGTACCTCAACGGCTACATCATATCTGGACAACACACTCACCGTTTAATCCCCTTCACACCGATATATAAAAGGCATAGCAGGTTCTCATGTTTGCAGTAAAATATAGCAAGTCATGTCTCATAAGATTTAAAAATACTGTAACATCTTTTTTAACTTTACATCACATTGCATTCACATTTTGTAGGACATATTTCACCTTTTGAAATAAGGGATGCAAAAATATATGTTCTTCGCAACAGAACAGTATGTTGCTACCGCAAAACAAAAATGCCCTCTACCTGGAAAGGTTACTAGTGAAATGATGTCTCTGAGAACCCCTACCTGCAGTTGACAATGAATGTGTGTTCATGGCTGGCCCTAAATTTATCTGCTCACAGTGGCACAGTGAATCATTAATATTGTGGCCTGCCCTACGTCAAGTTTCCTCAATTGTTCTCTTACGCATTTTGGCAAAATCTGAGGGATATGTGAATGTGTTGTAACTGAAACAGCATCATTATTCAGCCTAGTATGACTTCACCTCCTTGGCATCTACATATCAATGCTATCCTCAGTCCCAGTGACCACTTCTTGGACCCAGTCGAAAACCCCTCTGACCATGATGACTTCCCCACAACCCAACCTCAGTCATTGGCGTGGCAAGATACTGTATGCGTACCATTCTATAAAAGGAAACCTTTTGAATGTTTGAAGGTGTCCAGCCTCTCAATACAGCAATTTGCCTTTCTTCCTGCAGCTTTCTGCTTCATTTGCACCTGTCAAGGATTCGTGTTCGAGAGCTGCCTGAGATCCGCCAAGGGTCAACAGTTTACCTAGCACTTTTCAGCAGAGCTGTCAAAAGCAAACGTATGCTTGCCCACATTAACCGAGGAAAGACAGTGATGTCACTGGCGTCAAGTCAAAAATTGATTCCACAAAGCCAGCCTTCTGGACCTGTTATACCAAAAGGGGCAACACCCTAGGGTGGCTGTGTCTTCACAACCACTGACATCACTCACAGTGTACTGTTTCTGCCAGATCTGCCTCTCCTCAACTACTTAGGGGTAATGCTGTCTTTGCAAACACAGGAAGCCGGCCCTCTCAGTCTCTCACCTCCCTCTACAACACCTTGAGTACGGTGACTCATGGGTACTCGAGAGAGGTGGAAAAGTCTTTAACTATGTTGAAAGAGTAAGGTGTGTATAATTAGGGGCACTTGGCAAAGAACAACCTAAGTTAAGTATTCCCAAACTGTTAAAGATCAAGTCAAGTATTTCCTCCAAGGACATCATAGTCCAGGTTCATCATTTTGTCATGTCATGGCAGTTACAGATTGACTGTAAACCAAACTCTTAAACTTTAATGGTCTTTAAGGTCAAAGGTCAAAATAGACACATTTGTAACTGATTGGCCCAGAGGGGGATTGCATCATATGTTGCTTTGTTGTTTTAACTTTCGATATCAGGACTGAAAGAAGAGTGGGTATTGAAACCCTATAGATATGAAATTCTGGTGAAATTCAGGTATGTGCACTTCTCCACCAACAGGAAGCGACAAAACGACACTTAAGAGCAAAATACAAACTGGCTCTAAAGAGCAGCAAGGAGCCCTCCAACTAGACTCACCAACGTTAGATCTTTTGCCAACTCTTTGGTATTCTTTGGTATAAAGCAATCACTCACTGCTGTGTTGGTAACCTTAATCATGCTGTGTGCAGTTTACTGACATCAAGTTACATGATTTCTGCATAGGCCACTTTGGCGGCCTTTGGGGCTGTTGCCTAGCAGGTTGAAAGTATGTGACAGCTAAACATGAGTTTTTTACATGTATTTCAAAGGTTTGTTTATACTGAAGTAAAACAGTAATTACCCATCTGCAAGTCAAACTGAAAATATGTTCATGAATATACAACAAAACGTAGTTGGTCAAATAATGTCCAGAATATATCTTTAAAAAATAGTGTATTATTATGCTGAAGTGAAAAGTGTACCTGTTTTTTTTAATTAGCTGAGAAGAAATTAGTAGTCAGTCCAGACAGACCAAAGAAAGTGGGCTCAGCATAGTGAATCTGAAAACCATTCATCTTGCCTGCTGCAGTGTATGCAAAACCCATTAACCGGTCTCAGTGAGCAGGATATGCACATACACGTGGATAGACAGGCTATTGACAAAATGTGTGTTGCCAAGTATGAGATCATAAGAACATTTTAGGGAAGTTACAATAAGTTTGAATGCCCCTTTATGGACAAAGTGGCATATATTGCAAATATATTGCCTTGGAAAAGGGGTTATTGACCTTTTCAGCATGCAGGTGGTTATGTGGACTAAGGCACACCACATAATGATGATATAATCAAGTCAGTTCTCATCATGTGCCATGTAACCCCCTTTTCCTTCCTCGCATCGTTCCTGTATTTTTCCCCTAATCAAAAGAAAGAATTATCAAATCTTTCACTCCCTTTCACAAAGTACACTCTAAATCACTCTTACTTCTGTGCACTTTGGGCCATTTGTAGCTCTGAGGGCAGGGATCGTAACCACCACACCATCTCGAGGCACCTACTGTACGGCGTTGTTGTCAAAACCACTTTGTGAGATTCAAAACAGAACGTTGGTGAGGGAGAAACACCTGTTGATTTCGAAGGGACTGTGATGCAATGGTCTTGGCTTGGCTCTGGACCATAAGGCCCTCCTCCAGTTCACACATAACATGTATCCTATTCTACTTCTCTGAAATACTCACTCAGCTGGACCACGTATTGTATGAACGTCCTTAAAGTACTGACACGTGTCCATCGGCACAGGTTTTCAAAAACCCTTTCAAAGCTTGTCTGATTTTATTGAGGAAACAGTAATGCTGATGATTTGGTAACTAAAGGACTATCACTTGAAAAACCTAATGTTACCTACCTACCTAGTGGCAATCCATCACTAATCAGGGGGATGTGAAATCAACACACTCAATGTAAGAATGCTAAACCTGAGCAGTGAGTGATGTAATGCTAATCGGCCACCCATGTGGGTAATTCATCGCCAAGGCAGGCAGTGCACTTTTAGCACCATACCAACCATAAGCCCTGACCAAATCTTCCCTTAGGCAGACAGAAGCCAGGGGAGAGAGAGGAGCTCTCCAGCCAGGCTAATGGGGAGGTCCTTCCATCAGCTAACCTTTCCTGTCCACCTCCGTTAACTTTTCCTATTCCTTCTCTTAAAGGCATCCCCATCCGCCCGGGCAGATGTCCCTCTCATTTGGGCCTGACTGGAACGGAAATGGGAACATCTGGGGAGAGGGACAGGATCCATGGAGGGAAAAAAAAGGAGGAGGAAAAGTGGAGGGAGGAGTAGGAGCATAGAGTCACTTTCCTGGAACACTGGTGCAGGATTAAAACAGGTTAGTGAGCGGTACAGTTACCAAGCTCATCCTCCAAGTGGATAGAAGGCCTATTGAAGTGAACCTTTCAGTTTTACAAAACCCTAGAAAAAAACAGGCAGCCACAGTTCGGTCAGAGAATAAGTGGTGGTTCACAAATATGTCGATCAGAGAAATCTTTATTGTGCAGCAGACCAAAACTCAGCAGTGAAGCTGGGAGTTGGTTAAAATTCTCTGTAATATAAAGTATTTGACATGGATACAGGAACCTGGTTGTAGTTTTTGAGAATGACGCGTTTTTGGCGCACTGTTTCGTGCGTAATTACGCAGCGCACCAACGCGTTGATTGCCTAAACGAAAACAATGATGGAAAAGTATGAGCGTGAGGAGTATTACTACTTACTGTTTTCTGGCGGTCCGTAAACCATGTTGAATTTGTATATCTCTTTGGCATAGTACTCTGTCTCTGTGTTGTCCTGGCCGCAACTTTGCTGCCGATCCCTCCCCAGCTCCTCCAGTAGCTCCCTGGTGCTGTTATACAAGGCTTGGATCTGATAGGGGACTTGACTTGGTCCGAGGGAGTGCGGCGGACTCGTCAGCCGGAGTTTGCTCAAAATCTGGCCTCTTATCGCCTCGACCCTCTTCCTTTTCACGTGGTCAATATCCACGGTGGCACAAGTTGACAGGGACGAGCTCAAAGTCGCGCAGTTGAGGAGGAGGACAAACAGAAAAGCCTTACCCAGATGCATCTTTCTCTCTGCATTTGGTTTGGTCGGGAGTTGAATGGGCAGACTCACAGGCGAGGATCGTCCAGGTCAGTGCGAATTAGCCTTGAAATCAAACTAATGAGGCCTGGTGCCGTTTGCTCTTTTAACTTCCTTTGGAGCTAATTAAGATGAAATCCCCGCTTAATTCGCTTTCTCGTGTCAATCCCTCTCCTTGTTTATTATCAGGAGAAATCCAGCTATGTGTTCGCCCATTAGACATTATTCAATGTAAAGTCCAGCACGACAGAAACTCCACCGCATATATAAAATTGATCATGCATAAATATCCACGCAGAATTTGATGTACGCCTACAGACACTTTTCTTTTGCATTCTTGTGTTCAGTCCAATAGATTTAGCTCGCCCCACAACTTGGCCGAATTTTTTTTTCCTTTTCTTTCTCATTAACAAATGCTGCCACTTTGTCTCTAAGAGCACTAGACCGAAGCACACTGCAGGCTGTCACGTTAACGAGCTATATGCGACTATGAGCAGTCGGTATGGCCTCACATGTGTTTTATACCACTAGTTTCTGACGTTTGATGGAGGAGGGACCGCAAGGCATCCCAAACAGCCCTAATCATAATTCGACAGTCTTTGATGCAGTGCACCACTCATGCACCAGACATCCAGTGTAGCGTAACAGCTGTAAATAATACACATAATAGGCTACTGTTTTATTTTCTGACCACATGAATTCCCTGAGCATGTGTACATGAAGTTGGAAAGTTTTATTTAAGGTTTATTCAGCCCTCGTGAAATAAAGACAGTTGGTTTTTGTGGGGTATTTATTTTCCTTGCTTAGACCAAACATACCTTTTACTAGAATCTTGCTGAGGTTGTATTTAATGTTTATTCCTATAGTATGTTATAATGTGGCGGGTCGTACACCCCCTAGTGGTAAATTGTCGTCATTGCAATTGCACACTTCATCTGACACAACCCTTAAACTGAACAAAGTCTCCCTTTTTCCCCTCTTCCGAAATTCCTGTTGCAATCTTCTCATACTGAATTGCGTATTTGCTCTGAAACGTTGTGAGTTTTTTTGTTTTCTGCTGTTAAAATGTGTATTGAGGCAGAAAGCCAGAAGCTCAACTTTCCCTTTCCAATAAATTTGTTACTAATTCCTCCCATGGGTTTCAAGCAAAGACAGCTGTTCAAAGCCAAATGTACACTAACACAACAATCAAATCAGGATTTAGGGCGATTGGCATTTGTGTCTGAAGTACAAGCTCTGTGAATTAAATCACCTAATATCAACTGAATGCGTCATTAACTGGTTTCAGTTTTATCTCCAAAGTGTCTTAAACATGACGTAGAGAAGAGACAGTATAAAGGACGGTGTAATTGATTTGACTGTGGGTTTATAGGTTTTGTGCTTCAATGTTCCACAAAGATACTTTCTGACAAAATAATTGAAACCCTGGTCAGACAGTACAGGTAGCAGGGACAGGACGAACCCTGACGTTAGACGCTGAGCTCAAGTTAAAATCCCCCCAAACTTCAAACTCTGGCGACATTATTGCATTCGTTTCAAATACACCATCTTCCTTCTCTGCCAAGCCAGGTTTCCCACGGCCTCTACAACCCATGATTCACATAAAATACATTTTTCTGGCATTATGTCTGATGGTTTATTTGCAGGTCTTTAATTTATTTTATCCTTTTGAAGGTCTTTTTTTCTTCTAATGGCTTTTTCATCTCTATTCATAGAATGTATGCACCAGCCAGTTACATTTCTCAGACCTCTTTTAGGTCAAAGCTCACTCAGCCACTGGAATCTCAATATCCAAACATAGGGTCTGGTATTTCACTATGTTTCTTTTGCCCACCAGTATGCATAGCAAAAAAGCTTTTTGTAGAATGTCCAAATTTGGTAAATGTTTGTTTGCTGTCGAATCATGTATCCAGGTGCCTGTAGAAATGGATATCTTTCTTCTTTCCAGTGTTACTTGAGTTGCAAATGAAAACCGATGTGCAGAGTATACTTTTACACATTGAGTCAGAACTATCAAGGTCGTTTCCGCATCACCTCACAGTGATACTTTAAATGAGATTGAACATATTTCATGCACCTATCTCATGCTGTCTGCTTCTTTCTATCTTTCTCACACTCTTGCAACGTGTTGTTCATGTTATTCCCCTCCTTTAAGTCAGACCTTATCTGGGAAAAGCGAGATGTGATTGATTTCTCAACATCAAAGGACCCGTGCGCTGTTCAGGTTGTACACTACTTTTGACTTCAATTGATTGTCAATTGAAGCCAAGATTTTTTTCCCACTTTTTTTAATCACACTTGTATGAAAATTACTTTGCAACAGCTGTTCATTGCCCAGGGTAACTGCCAATTGTAATGTAGCTCCCTAGTGCATACATCTATTTATGGAGGCAGATTTATTGTTCTGTAATTGGTTTCCTTTAAAGTTCTTCCAAGTTCTCACTGGAATGTCTTCATTCATAGGTTTGGCTCAGTGATTTGTGTTGCGCTGACTGATCCCAACCCAAAATGGCCCCAAAATGTGTGTCTGGGCTATTTGTATAACCCAAGACTGAGCAGGGAATGAGATGCCTTCATCCCCCTTCGGAACTATGCACCCAGGTCCCTGGCATCCCTCAGCTTTCCCACACTCCCTGTGGCACACTTTGTTACATAGCATCACAGATCCTCTCAGATATTTGAGATATTTGAGAGGGAGGGAGAGCTTGAGCAGACTGTGACACCAAGGCACTTCTGATTCACTTGGATTAATGAGGGGGTGACTTGTTTGCTTGCGTGGTGATGAGTATGTGTGACTGTGTACTAGAGGATGATCTTGTTTTTCAGTTTCTCTTGGTTTTTCCTGTATGTACCACACACAGCACTACAATATAAGAGGTCTGAGAAATGTACACTATGATATATCTTTATTTAAAGCAGTGGATAAATAGATAGATAAATCATAGCAATCAATAGTCCATGAATGATAAAACCTTTCCTGTCTGTATATTGTGTTAATCGTATGAAAGAGGCTGCTTGTATTACCTGTGTTTTACGGTCTCAACCTTTGGCCTACTAGTGTAATGTTGGCAGTTCTCCATTAAGCCAGTAGGTGATGCTGCTTAACAAACAATGTATTTTTGCTGCAGGAGAGACAGGTACTATGGCCGAGAGAAACTAAACAGCTTCAATATCTCCAGAGGATCGTGTTATAAAAATGTACATCTACAAATGTGCCCGATTCAAAAGACCAAACCATCTACTACAACGCTCTTAAGTCAACTGGATTTCAAAGTGTTTTGTTTTCGTTCAGGTGACATATTTACCTCAATCAAATGACATATTAGCAACAACAGCCAATATAAATATGTGATGTTGTTTTATTTTCATATAAATGGAATGATAATATAATAATATAATTATTATAGATAATATGATTAAATAATATGATTAAATATGGGAAGCATCATTTCCCAAGCAGAGGTACGATCTATGTGTTGAAATGATCAGACTCACTATCATCACCTGTAGTAGCAGTATCATCATCATCACCATCGCTGTGAAAGGGACAGAATTAGAAATTAGCAACTAGCATGTGTATGTGTGCGTGTGTGTGTGTGTGTGTGTGTGTGTGTGTGGAGGCAGTCTGTAGTGTTTTTTTGTTTGTTTTTTGTCTTCACCAGGAGGCCATACGGTCACTGTCATGGGGGCTTTGTCTGGTGTACAGAGATTATGTCATCCCATACATATACACACACTACACACACACTGTACTACTCCAAACTGTCTGGGGATCCCTAGACATTATCCCAGACATCATCATCAAAGTTCACTTTTACTCCAAGCATCTCCCAATGATTACCTCACTGCTGGGTCAGGTTTTAGTGAGTCATTCTCCGGCAATCTCTCCGTCTAGCGCAGCACATGGAAATGGAATGCAGCCACAGACTGGAGGATGAAAACAAAAACACATGCTGGTAGCTATATGCAGGGATATGTAATATTTATCTATTATTGTTACTATCTGAAATGTAGGTTAGATTATTTTGTGTTTGGCAAACACCCTGATTGTACGTGTGAGAGTACCGTAGTCCTTAGCCTCTTCTCGCAACGTGGGTATCGATGACGCTTCTGTTTACACCACACAATGCAATTATATTTATCATGGTACCGTATAGAAGACAGAATATCACCACACATACACACACACACACACACACACACCCACACACACACTCACTCACACAGAGAAGAGACTGGCAGTCAGTGTTAGGACTGAGTCACACAAACCCCAATACTCAGCAGCGTCCTGCCAAAATTGCCTACTACTGCACACTGACAAGCCAACACAGTTAAGTCTGCTCCGTCTGGGGGTAACAGGCCTATGAGTCATACTTGGGAGTCAGTCGGGTAGGAATGCTAACAGGAGACCCCTAAAACCCACACCAATGGAGACAATGATGTGTATGTCATAGCTATACAACTCAAATGACTCATGTGATTTGTCCACCATCTGTGTTAGCCATCAGTTTTAATACATGTACATAGGAAAAGAATACCGCACAGACTAGACGATGACTTAAAGTGAGATCACGTGGAACGCTGAGGATTGAGTCAGCAGGGGCTCGTGTGTCATGTCAATATCATTATACCATGTCAGATTTATGTCTGTATCTTGCTACCGACTTCCACTTATTAGAAACCATGCTAAAAAAAACATTACGTGATGAAAACCTGTACAGACAGCAGCTTATCATCTGCCTATTGGATACAATTTGAAGCTGTACTGGGCGAATTTGCACGTTGGCGACTCCAATTGGCAGCAAGAGGCAACTGTTTTGAAATTTGAACTTCAATACCGAGAAATCATGCAATGTGATGGCAGTAATCTACACCAGTGTGCCTGAGTAAGGCTGGAGCTAAAACCTCCAGGACAGGGGGGTCCTTCAGGACTGGATTGAGAACCACTGATATACACACAGCATGCTCATTTGGGCAAATAGATCACATTACATGATTTCTCGGTATTGAAGTTCAAATTTCAAAACAGTTGCCTCTTGCTGCCATTTGGAGTCGCCAACGTCCGAATTTGACTCGTCTCAAGTAGCGGGGGTGGGACGCTCTTCTCTACTGCAGCCCCGCTTTGTGATTTAGGCTGATAAGATGGGTGTTTTTATATTAAAATCATGCGTAGTGTAGCTTTAAACTTCAAGTTTACCATGATTGACAAATCAATTTAAGAAAAGTGCTGAATCCCACTTGTTCAGGCTTTGCACCACAAACAATTTGCATTTATTTTTATTTTTTCACCTTCGCCACTTGTTCTTGGCTTTTTGGCTGCGGTCTCTGGCAGGCCTCCGTGACGTCTTGGTCCCATAAGATGGCATATTGTGGCGGTCTGATGTCACAGGGGTGAAGGCTGTTCACTTTACATCTGGGCCCAAAGGGGTGGGGATCTGCTGAGTTAGGGCCTTTTGGAAAGCAGAGGACAAGGTGTCATTGGGCCCCTGCATGAATATGAAACAGCGATGTCGACGATGTTGATTCACGCGCCAGACAAATACTGTCAAAGCTAGGGATAAACGCACTCAGAATATTTTGATTATCACTCAATCAGGGTGAGTGAGAAGACGAAAAAAAAGCTGCTGTGCTCACTGATGTTTGTTATGATTATTAATGTCAGGTTTTTGTGTGAATGATTGATGGCGAGGCCGTCAGCGCTGCCGGTTACGATGCAGCTCACTTTGTGTTTTGCCATGGCGGATGCTTTACGTCAACCTAATTTTCTTCATTTTCATTGCTGCTATTAAATCAACGCATTCTATGCCCATTGAGCTGAAATGTTAAATGTTAAATATAGCCACATTTTACTGTTATGGAGCACAACTGTTTTATTGGGTGGCCAGAAGTGGAAAACACGGTAGCCTGTACCGTCAGTCTTTTGTAGCTCATCCCTGCTCTTTATATGGAATTCCAGCAAAATCAGGCGGTTTTCCAGACGCGTCCCCCGCCCCCCCCCAACCACCACCATTCCCGTAAGCGCTGCAAGTGGAGTCAGAGTGCACTGGGATAATGAGGGAATTGGCTTTTGGAGTCATAGCAGCATTGGCAGGCATGGCAGAGAAAGTGTCAAAATAAAGGAGAAAACAAAAAGGAGCTTTACTGGAAATTTTCCAAATAAAAACGCCGGACACACACAAACACACATACGAGTTTATGCTCACACATACATTAGTAGTATATGCATAGACACAATGGTAATGGTGTAAGTATGCACACACACACACACACACACACACACACACACACACACACACACAGCGCTGGCCAGGTTAGTGCTGGCCTCCTCATGCAGAGTCTAGACAGGAAGCTGGTCCATGCCAGAGGAGGGATTTTCTCCCTCACATCCTCACACCATTACACACACTGCTTAGACCACTGACACAGTCGTCTCCTCTCAATATGTCTGTGTGTATTGTGTGTGTAGATGTGTGTCCTGAGAGGGAGAGAGAGAGAGAGAGAGAGATTTGGGTTCCCTCTCTTCTATTAGAGAGAGAGAGAGAAAAGAGAGAGGTAGATACAGAACCATAGCGAGAGAGGTCTGTGTGTTTATGTGCGAGGCTGTCTCTGTTTGAATGACTCTCGCACACAAAATAAAAACCATCTCAACCACAACCATGTCGAAAGCGTTTTGTTTTTTTCTCCGACTCGATTACTCATTTTCCCTTTACTTTCCGCCCGTTGAAATGATGAGTCTGAGGCGCAGTGTGAAAAGTTCAACTCGTCCTTCCCAGGTACAGGGGCGCACCGCATCCTGTAGCGCTTAGCTAAATTAAACCGAGTCCCTACTGTTCTCATCTGCTCACCTGTAGCCCCTGCCAGGCCCGGCCACGACCTTTGAACCCACACAGATGGGTCTGCATAATAAGACACGGGCACACGCGGCTAAGTGCCATCTTGGACATGTTTGATGGGTAGGTATATGGAACCGGGACAGTCTGTATACTGTATGTGTTGGAATGCTAATGTGTTGACCTGTGTGTGTGTGTGTGTGTGTGAGCGTGCATGTGTGTGTGCTGGTATGTGTGTGAGTTTTTAGGTGTAAATACAAGTGGCAATGGAGAAGGTCTCTTCATCTCAAACTCTGTCTTTTCTACCCCCCCCCCCACATGCGTTAAGGCCTTGTTGGCCCGAGGCCCATGACCCCTGTGCCATGTGGCCGGATGGGCTGTGCTTTTCACTCTTACTGTATGAATATGCATGGCCTCCTGGCTTGTTAGACATGGCAGCGTAGACATGGATTATGACGAGCTCTCGTTAAAAGCAAAAAGCTGGAAAAAGTAGTTTTGACGACCAAAACTTCCACCTGCTCTGCCAAATGTGTTGTTTTTGCAATCATAACAGCACTGTGATTGAGGAAAATAGTTATTTTCTTTCATTTGTCCATTGTGTTGAAGAGTTAAAGAGATAGAAAGGTAAAAAAAAAAAGTTTAATTTGTTTAATTTGTATGTATTCCACACAACATGATTAATTGGATGTTGACACAAAACAATCCACTGCAAGTCTTTTTCCATTATATAAAGTTAAGCAGCTTTATTCCTTGATAGTAGTCATCCAGACCCAAGTCCTCCTCTTTGACACCACCTGAATATATGAGCATATTTACACCTTGTCAGGGAGAATATATGACATATATGCACTGGCCACTGCTGGATTAACAGTATATTTCATCCCCTTCTTGGTTCCGTCTGGGATGTGGTACTCATTTCATTTCCCACATGAGTGGTTTTCTTATCATCGAGGCCCCCTCTCGCCTGCCCCGGGGGCTGAGTTAAGGCCGATAAAACACCCAAATATTCTGTTAAACATGGACGGCCTCTGCCATGTGGCTGCTCCCTGCAATGCCTCCTGGGTAATTATGGTAATAACTCAGCCGTCAGAGGCGAGGCCAGAGGCCCTGGGATGACGAGGTCAAGCCGGAGAGCCTGGGGCAGGATAATGGCGGTGGTGGTGGGAGGGGGCGGGAGGGGTCAAGGTGGAGCGGGTGGGGCCCACACAGTGCTATCCCATAAACCCTTGCTGTCACAGCAAAGGCCGCTGGATGTATGTGGACGTTCCCTCTGATCCGTCCTCCTCAACGATCAAGATGCTGATGAAGGATGATGACAAGAGTAGCTGGGTTGTTTGTGCGGTCTTGGCGGTCGGTCAGGTGGTCGGCGGGAAGGTTAAAGTGTGCCGGTGTTTGGGCTGTCTAGCGTGCATGATGAAAATAGACATGGCAAATTGTTTTACAGAAGCAGAGCCGTTTAACATCCATGGTAAATAGTTATTGAGACAGTCTGAAAGTTGAGAGCGGCACAGGATAAAATGTTCTGGCAAAATTTGATCCTGAGCCATTATGTGGTTCCAGAGACGGAGGTGTACACCATCAGTCATAAATCAAAACTCAACTTCTTTGTACTCCATGTGTTCTCTAACTGCTTTCATGCACTGAATGCAATATTTTGTACAATGAAAACAAAATAAATCAGAACAGATTTTGAACATTTTGGCAGGAGGTTCATCTAGTGGGGAATGTTTCAATCTTTCACAATCTTTCACACTTTCACCTCGCCTGTTTTCATTGCATTTGGATGAATCAGCTTTATAAAGCATTCTGCTCTGTACTTTGTAAACAGACATGGACCTGTGTTTACAGTTGAAATGAACACAGTGTGGCTTCGAGCACACCCTCGGGCGTTTCACAATTAGGTTTTCTTTCCAATTTTTTTTTTCCTGCCAAACCGAGGTTTATTGCTTTCAAACAACTACAACACAATGTAAAAATAAATAAACCTCAATACAGTAGTTATGTCACTGCTATGGTTATGTCATGAGAGCATTTTGAAGTCAAGTATTTTATGTTTGAATTATTTTGCATGGTAGAAAAAAACAACTGACAGGCTTAGTGGAATCTCACAAACAGTAGCATCAACTAAAAGAACACGGTGTCCCGCCTTGTGATTCACATATTTTGTGTGTGGGTGTGTGTGTGTGTGTGTCTGTGTCTGTGTGTGTGTGTGTGGCCTGAACCTTTCTTACATAACCTATATTTAGACTGAAAGATATGCTAGACGAACAAAGACAGAAACACAATATTCCCCCAAATTCTGTCCAAATTCTGGTAAGGAGGAAACCACAGGAAAATGTTACCATTCAATCACTACTCTGGCTTCTTCAGCATTTCTTCGTTTCCTTGAACCCTTAATTTTCCCTCCTTCTTGTACTAGTAGTCCTTCAACGCCCAAACCAACGCTTTGTCTTGGCAATTCCAATTACTTTCAATTAAAAGGCCAAACGTATGGAAATGTTATAGAGGGTGGAGTGGGGTGACAAGTGAAGTCATTTCCAGTAATTTCCAAATCTCTATTTAGACAGAAGCTGAATGTAAAGGTGAGCAACACCAACACAGATTTCAGGGAAAGTAAGAAACCTGGTTTAAAAATCTGATACCACATTGCAGATAAATGTGTTAAGGTAATAATCTATAATTCTTATGTATATATTTTCTGTTTTCTGCCTTGTGGTATGAGCAACTTAAGATCCACGCCCCAAAAGATCAGAGTTCAAAACCTGCCAGTTTATTTCAGTCCTGCTTTATTAAGCCCATATTCATGCTTACGTAGTTTATTCAGTGCTGTCCACCCTGCGGTTCATTCAGACCCCTGACCTGCAAACAACTATAAATATTTATTTGCGTTGGCTTGTCTAAAAATAACTGTATTACAATAGAGAGTGTCCTGGAGCAGGTCCAGGAGAGCCGTGCAGCGAGCAGCAGTCAGCATTCAGAGTCCGGCCTCGGTGTCCGGAGAGAGATAGGGCAGTGTCAAGAGGCAGACATATTGATAGCTTTGTGGTCAACAGGAAAAAAGTCACTTAGCAAGGGGTCCTTTGGGTGTAAGGATGTATTTCTGGACTGCACGGAGGAAACAAAAGAGCAGCTTGGAGTGGTGGTATCAGTATATGTTAAACCCTATAAACACAGCCCCTTACACATGGCCTTTTCTCAATGTGAACAAAGTGCTCAATTTTAAATGAAAGCAGCAATTCCAGTAATATTGAATATGTCATACCACCTAAAGTAGATAAAAACAGGCTTAAGACATTACAGTTTTTAACAGCAATGTAATGGTAGTGCCCTAACAAAAGGGCATCTCATTTTTAATTATGGATTAATGTTCACTGTGCATTATGTGAAGCTTTAGATCCAGCTAGTAAATACTATGTGCATGACATTGAGGATGCAGTAATCTTTTTATTTCTTACCTTTGAATGTCAACAACAACAAAATTACAAGAAAAATATGGCTGATGGGCATTTAAGCAATTAAAAACAGAGTGTAGAAGAAATACATTATTATTGCCGGTGACACAATAATATTAGATTCCAATACAATAATAATGGGCCTCATTCCTCAAGCTTCCCAGAGAAGGACCTCTGATCTAGGATCCATTTTTGCTTTTCGGATCACAATCCAACAGACTGTCAAGGGGGCTTAGTCAGTGACTGATCCAAGCTCAGCACTCTCATACTAACAGATTTCCAATGTATTGAAGTATGTAGCCCTAGTGGTTTGTTGGGTCCGTGCACTGAGCCGTAACATATGATGTGCAATGTTGTGTAGGTATATTAAGATCTGTGGACGTATAGGATGTCAACAGTTTTGCATGGCGGGCTTCCTGTTAGGTCACGTAAAGAACCTCCATTCAAACTCGGCTCTATTGTCTTAGTGGGGTATTGTGTGCCCACATTGTATGCCAGTCGATATCCAACTGTCTGCCGGGCCTGGCTCAGTATGAGACACAAGTCTCACTCCGCAACTTGTGCCTCTCCTCTCCAATCCCTCCTTCACCCCCAGAATGCAATAAATGTCCGGCCATCATTTATTTTAATTCACTCCTCTCTTGCACAGATGAAATGGATTCGTAACCTTGTAGGACAAGGACGTGCATGCCGTCTGCCGTCAGTTGCTGAGTTATTCTCTATTCTTCTAGCGTAGAGAGAGAGAGAGAGAGGGAGAGAGAGAGAGAGAGAGAATGAGAGAGAGCGAAAAAGAGGCCCGATGATGAAGAGAAATAGTCTGGCATGCAAATTGCTGGCTGCCATGTCCAATGAAGTGGCCTGGCGGAGATTGTCGCCGTAGAAACTCTGGACAGGGTTAACGAGGCTGAGGGAGAGAGAGAGAGAGAGAGCTTACCAGAGGATAAAAAGACCGCAGCGGTGGTGGTGGTGGTGGTGGGGGGGGGCGGCGGGAAGGGGGTATGAAAAAAGTGAGAGTGTGATTTATTTGCCAAATCAAGGCACGATGAGTGGGTTATGGGTGGCCTAATGAGAAAGAGTGTTTAGGGGACAGCTAATTGGACGTGACCAAGGAGCAGAATGCACAGAGTGGGCAGAGATGGGGAGATTGGGTGGCATATGTCATTCAGTTGACAGAAGGCTAACTGGGAGCATGGAAGTAAAACGCTACGGAGAGGAATGTGAGAGAAAAGTTGAAGAAGAGTACAGGTGTGTTGCCGCCAAGTTCCAGTCAAATTTTTTTTTTTGGGACTGGCTCAAAACGTGGCGTCCTCTTCAATCACTCCGCTGCACAGCCCAGCAGCAAGGCCTGTGATTGTGGTGAGGTCTGCAGGGCTTTGAGCTAAACAACTATCTTCTGGTTAGTTTGTGCCTGGTTAACGGGAATGAAAAGTATCCGGTCGCAGCACCGCGTAGCTTCTGCCACGTTGGCACATTCCTAGTTCAGCAGCAACATTGATAACTGGTATCTGATAATGTCATTTTCCACCACACATCATATTATTTTTATTCTTAATTTTGGGAGTGGGTTTTTGCAACGATGAACAATCTTGAAATATTGAATAGATCAAAACAAATGGTCTTGTCCGCATTTACCCAGAGACCCAGGGTCAATTCTGTTTGAGGTCTTTGGATGAGAGCAAAACAGGGTTTAGGGTGAGAGCTACAGTTTTCAGACCTGTAAATTTCAAATTTGTATTTTTATTGTGTTTTTTATTGTAGCTTTTATTTGAGAGCAATCTAAGGAAGTAAGGAAGAAGGTCAAGAAAACCCTTCCTAGAGTAGGTCATGCCGGGAGGTCCAGGCGTGTACTACTGCCCACTAGAGGGTAGTATTTGTCCATAGGCGATGTTGTGAGCATTTACTCATGCTCACTCCCATTCATGCTGTAAACATTGTTTGCATGGATAAATGTATCTTTAAGCTTTTGGTGAATAATTTGAGTGATTATAACTAAAAAGAAATCTATTTACACCTGGATTTAAAATCCCATTGCAGATTGATATCCTGCTTTTTATCAAAGTATTGTGTGCAAGGTTTGTTTCATTTAAAAAAAAGAAATAGGCCAACTATATTGGCTGTCAAAATCTTTTGTTACATATCATCACATTAAATCACACATTTTTTAAAACTCGGCTACTTGCAAAACTTGCAAAATTGAATTGTACTAAATTGCTAAATTGCTCAAATGAATTACATGGATTTGGAAACGGCATCTGAGATTGAATTTATTTCATTAAGTATAGAAATGTATTCTAACTATTTTACTAAAGCACATACATATTGGGTGACACAGCTGCTCTTGTTGCCACCAAAAGGCCATTCACTTGACCTCTGCTGAATATTACTGGTAAGGTTGTTGGATTTGGCTACAGCTTTAGAAAAATACCATTACCTACAGGCTCTCTCTGTCTTGTAGTATTATTATTATTACAGCTACTCATTATTTACTATTTATTATACACTGTTACTTTCAAGTTACACCATACACAAATGTAAGAGCAATTTTTTTTTATCACATGTAATTAATTATTAAAGCCATCACTCATCGCTAAACATTTTTAACCACCAGTTTCTTTTCTCTTCCTCGAACCCATATCCTCTCAGTGATGACATTACCTTTGTGTGTCCACGGAAGTCCTTGGGAATGTTTGTGTTGCATCCATTTGATCGCCGAAGCGTCTCTCTCATTTCATGAGTGCAGCAGAATGCACATTTGAAATGAGTTAGGACACAAATGGGATTAATGCTTGCAAGACATCTCCTTAAGCGTTTCCACCTGTAATGTTGTTTGCAGATGCACTAAATGAGATGTCTCAGCGGGACAGAGCGGCTCTGTGTGTAGCGCTAACGGAGGAAGGCCTGCGCCAGGCTGCATGGTGACCCTCCTGATACGACTCCTACTGGCTGGCTCCAATTTCGACAGAGCATATAGGGAAAGGGACAACATGGGAAATATGATTACATGGTTGCCTAATGTAAGGGAATCTCATTTGTTTTGTCGGCCGTTTGATTGTTTCTTTCCGCGCTGGAAGATGTGGAACAGGGTGAGCAGCCACTGTTGCCACCCAATCTGAGGGAGAACGTAGGCTTTACAATGAAAGATGTTGAGAGGTAAAAATATTTTAAATGAAGCTGGATTTAAGTAGGATATTGAACACATACACACCTGAACACTGTAAGCAATATGTCAGGGGTTTTATACTGTTTTGTAGCACAGCGATGCCTTCTCGTGCTCGAAATAGAAGCCTCCGTATAAATATCTGAAAACGGGAGTTAGACAATGCAGACCTCGGTCAGGATGTGGGATTATGACGTAAGATGGCTATTAAAGGAAAGGACTTTCCTAACCAAGACGAATGAGTGATATCGAGCTCTGGCAAGACAAACGAGGGCTGAGGTGTCGCAAGTGTTTTATGACGGTCCCTAGGGTCCTTATATCCCATAACCCCTGACCCCTCGACCTTTTAAACCACAAGGGTGATTACAATTGGCTGGCCAGTGAAATAACTGCTATACTATATGGTCATTACAATACTGTTTCCTTTCATCCATCCACTGGAAAAAAAAAAACAGATGGAATTAAGTTGGAGAAGATAAGTCTTTGCATGACATCAAAATGCTTAAAATGCGTAAAAAGTAAAAAAAGTAAATCTTACATTTGTTATTTAACTGCGAACTGAAAAAGACACACAAAGCCGCTGACAGTCGTTGTCATCCATCGACCTCTGAGACATTTTCCACCACAATAAGACGCAACCGGCCTCACCGGTGGACTCGAGGTGTCTCGGTAGGCTCGGATACAGCACATACTGTCTCCTGCCACCTCCGCCGGTCAGCAGAGTGATGAGCGGAGGTCTCACTCACTGCTCATCTGCCACGCCTGTCATGTACCCGTCCGTGATATCTGTTCCCCATGGGACGCATAACTCTGTGACACCAGCATTTTTCACTGCGGGTTCAGCAGCACTGACCGTTAACCTCCAGGGCAGGTAGCAGATTATTGAACGCTATCATCGAGGTGAATGGAGCAGTAGAGTAAAGTAGACCGGAGTAGACTTTTCAGCCTGCTGGTGTAATGTAAGTATGAAGTGTGTGTGATCCCGTTAACAGATCCCTATGAGAGGTAAACACTGATTTGGATTTGGCCCGACTTGAGCGCTTGAATAGTTGTTTTCTTACCCTTTGGATGAATTGGGGTGAGGGCAGGTAACGCACGTGTGTGTGTGTGTGTGTGTGTGTGTGTGTGTGTGTGTGTGGATGAGTGTGTAACTGGCTACTGGCGATGTACATCATTTACCGTAACATCACAGTCTGAGATTAGTGCAGCGTCCCGGGGGTGGAGGGGGGGGGCAGGGTGTTGGGGTCTCGCTCGTCACTCCATTTCCTAAATTGACAGCTGGAGAAACTCTATTCCACCGGACGTGATAAACGACACGGGGCGTCGGAGGAGTGCGTCGGAGAAGAGAGAAAGGAGTGATAAATGGGGGAGGTTGGGAGGAATCAGGGCAGATGAAAGTTGTTGGGCACTGAGAAATGACTGACAGCTCATTATGAAGATCCGAGTAGGGAATCTAACCTGATCAGTCAAACCCTTTTCTTTATTTTATTTTATTCTGCAGTCTACTATTCCCTCCAAAAAAAACTGTACACTAATACTGTGGTTTCCTATCGCCTCTGTCTGTCTGCCCTCCTCTCAGCCATGTTCAGAGGGGTAGGCAACCATAACTAAAGCTCTCTCCAAAGCAAATCTCTGGCCCGCAGACAGCTTGCTGATACTTGGAGCAGCTTGTACTGAAAGACTTTTAGCAATAGGCTGGTTCAGGTGAAACTCCTTTCTTGATTTCTGAAATTGTTTCAGATGTCTGCAATATAATGGAAACATTCAAGTAACTGAAAGGAAGCATGTATGTAATATCTACTAAATAATTTAGTAGATATTTTGTCATACGTTTTGTTAGGGGATATCAAAAAACTCATGGGCCTTTATTTTGTTATTTTAAGACCTTCTGAAATCTCGTTTCAGAGTTGTTGTTTTTTTTGCCTATTGTTATCATTAGAATTAAGTTTTGAAGACATTAATCTGTTTTGTAATTCTCCTCTGCTGGTTTTATTTTGGGTTATGGGAGGGTTACTTGATGTCAATACAATGCTAGGGACAACTTCGCCTTGGGAGGCTGGAGTTCGTCAGACCCATATCAGTTCCCTTTGTACACCTACAACTTACTGTACTAAACACGAGCAGCAAGAGTTTTGTTCATTCTATTTTGTACAGTATAACCTCTTTGTCATTTAGTGCAATTTACATTTATAAAGTAGAGAGTATACAAAGTTATAAGTCACCCATCAGGACATGAGAAGGCTGAGAGAAACCCTTGAGATTGCCAGCTGGCTTTGGTTTATGGGGTATTTTCCCCCCGTACTGTTGCTAGCTTCTTGCAACCTCACTCAATTTAGTTGTTTTAGCCCCCTATGGCCGTGTTGCTGATTTTGAATAAGTGCTCAGGGCAAGTGGGGTCAGCTGCAATTTCAGCCGTAGCTAAACTGGTCTATTCTAATGTGAGATCTGAGGTGACTTTGACTTTTGATTAATGACAGCTCTCCAAAGGACATATCACCAGGAAAACTTTCCACAGCATGAAAATCACTTCCAGTAAAAGAAGAAAACTGCTATATCTTTATGCATACAGTATTCAACACTGACTGACTGCATTCAGTGAGAAATAATACCCAGGTGCCGTTACAGGAGGCAAACAGTGAAAGTGTTTGTTATTAAAATATTTGTACTTCCTGGGCCCCAAAGGCCCACTATGCCTTTTCTCACTTATGCATATTTCCATTATAGTGACATCAAGCAAACACACAGAAACACTGCTGCTGCTGCTGCTGCTGCTGCTGCTTCTCTCCTGTTCCCTTTCCTTCTCTCTTGAGTGCTTCTCTCAGAGGCTGTGAAAACAGCAGCCCCAGGGAGTATCCGTATCCCATGAGCCCTTGGGGCAGAAGGCCCGAGGATACGCTATGGGGATGTATTGAGGGGGGAATGAAGAACTGTGCATCTCAATATGAATACTATAGATAAATGTAAAGTAGATAGTGGATGAATAGAATTAACCCATTTGGGATTTTGGCAAAAGAGATAATGGCAAAAAGCAAGACCAGCTATTATAAAGACGGGGGCCACAAGCAGATGAGCAAAAAGACTTTGAGTATCACCTGAGCTGAGCGAGGGCAGAGGGAAGGAGAAAGGCTGAATAGGCCCACATGGAGATACATACAGACTCCACACACCGAGCAATTTCCTGTAACCCTAGAATAGTCTTGATGTTATCGTGTCATCACCTAAAGCAGTTTTTGTTTTCTCCGATCAAAATAATTGAACAAAAAAAAGCAACTAACAAAATGAGAAGTTGTTTAAGAAAAATACCGAACAGAGTGAGCTGATGTTCACATTAAGAAGCCATTGAGACTGAAAGGTCATTGTAAACTACTTATCCACTAAGCAATTAAATCCAAGCATTCACTGTTGCTGTGTGAGTGAGTGAATCATTCATGACTCACGAGGGTTGGAGATTAACATGACTGATGACATAGGCAGTAACTCTATAACTGCGTTTTATTCTAAGTAAATTTACGTATTTCAGCTGACAATTTTTTTATTTGACATTCATCACTTAATAGTTATTCATAATAATTAGACTAGAAAACACAGTTTTGAATTGCTTTAAATATTCAGTATGTTTTTAAATGACTATTCTCCATGTGGTACGTGGGTTTTCAGCATATCATAATGTAATAAAGTTCCCATGACAAAGCTTTAGTGGTCACTGAAAATCTTTCTCGAATTGAAAAATGCCATCCATTACTAACAATGTCCTGCACAGATATTATTACCTACTGCGTGCATGTTAGCCATGTATTTTCATTATTTGTCATAGTATGATTTATAGAAGTTATGATCCCATAAATGGGTCAAATAGGACTGGCTCTAAAAAGCTCATGAAAAAGGAAGGGAATGCATCCACGACATGTTTTGATGACAATTAAATATTTCTGAAATATTTTGTAAATTTCATCCTTTATCCAAATGACTGTGTTCTTGTGTTCCAGTGTAAATTGCCAAGTAAAAATCATCTCAATTTGTGAGAAAATGTGTCATGCCAGATGGGCTTAATTTAGCTTTATTTTTTAAGTAAATCCTAACAAATTCAATTTACACAGAAAAATCTTGATCAAAACAATAGGGTCCTGATAAAGTCTTCTATAGAAAATAGCCAGAAGTCACTAGTTCAAAACATTCTTGTACCCTAATTCAGGCCGACCCAGGTCTGTCCACGCTGTACCCACGGCGTGGCGTTTGTGGTTTCACCTGAGCTACGACTGTTGGATTGTGGGACAAAGGTCTCTGTGTCTGTACTCTCCTGTATGATCTTATTATCTGTCAGCCAATTTAACAGAGAGGTCTTTGGGGAGTGACAATGGGGATGTAGGGGAGGAGGAGGGGACGTATCCATGCACATACACACACACACACACACACACACACACACACACCTCTGCTCTAATTCACACTGACCTCTGTGGCCTCTCCACAATGCCTGTTTTCGTATTTGATAGAAAAATCGATAGGCTTGCTGGCAGAGAACAACCTCCGTGAAGAATTAAAACAGGGAAAGTGTTGGTATCGGTCAATCATTTTTCTGTCCGCTAACACTAGTGGCTAGCTCTGATGTGGCTATGAATAAATGTAGCTTGCCTTTCAGAAACTTGCCGTCACCCAGGAGTGGAACGAGAGGAAACTTACAGGTACGGTTGATGACACAGCAAATATCTGAAGAAATTCAAAATGAGACATCCAACAAAAATGATTACTGTCATGAAAGTAAAACTCACCATGCAGTATTATTGAATTACCACCTAACAAAAGACCTTTGGTTATAAAAACATCAAAACATTTTAGCAATTAGCAATAGGTAGCTTCTTGTTTCATAATGGCGCTCTAATATCCAGTTATGGAATGAGATCCTTCCTTTAGCCTGGATTCATGATGTTTAGAAGAGGGAGATATTATGTTGAAGTCATGCTAGGCCGACTTTGATTAATTGATTTTTAAAGAGGCAAGATCAAATAAAAAGGTGTATCAAATATTATAAGCTGTGCTGAAATCAGAGGCACAGCAGGTGACAGCGAGGTATTAGGCTGGATTTCACTCAGCACTCTTATGCTATGTGATGAAACGTCTGGCTAGCCACTGCACCAACCATAAGCATTCACATTGTACATACTATTTTCCCCACTTTGGACGGGATGCCAAATGGTTGAGCCTACCTGTGATTACAGTGACTATTTAAGATTGAGATTTATTTCCGATGCATGGACTTTAAACAACATCAACCACTCGGTAACATTTATTTTTCCAAACGCGGCGGCTGATCCAAGGTCAAGCTGCGTGGACAGGCTTCTCTCATGCCAGTCTTGAGGCCATTCTGAACAGATGTTGGCACAGCCAGCTGGACATGGCGACCTTGAATAAATCTCAAAGGGGTCTTCCTTGGCAGCATGGGCACCCAACTCTCCCCCCTGGCAATGGAGACCCACTGTATGAGCATACAAGCAAGCGATATGCGCGTGTGTGTGTGTTTATATCAGTGTGTGTGTGTGTGTGTGTGTGTGTGTGTGTGTGCGCGTGTGTGTACTCGCGTCTACAAACCAGCATTGTGTGTCATTCAAGCTTCAGTGAAAAGGTACCAGTGAATCAATCACTTGCCCTGTGTAACACCACACTAAATGAAATTCAATGGACTGATTGAGTGAGTGATGGATGATTCACATACATACAGCCAGAATTAAGTGATGGAGAAACACTCAGAAGGAGAGCAGCGGAGGGGAGGGTTGGTTAGACCTCTGAGGACTGTGTGTGTGTGTGTGTGTGTGTGTGTGTGTGTGTGTGTGTGTGTTGAGGGTAGGCGGGGTGTGGGGAAGAATGTAGACATGGTGTGTATGGGCGCTGAAGACTGAGCGCCCTGAGGAGTGGCTGTGCTCATAGCCCACATCTGCCCTCCCAAGATGCAGCAGAGTGTGTGTGTGTGTGTGTGTGTGTGTGTGTGTGTGTGTGTGTGTTTGTTTGTGTGCCTGAGCGCGTGCATGTGTGTGTGTGTGTGTGTGTGGTTACCATCTGGGCAGCACATCAGGGGCACGCCTGGACTGCATGGTGAGCCAGTCCACTTTTAATCTGCCCAGCGCCCTCTCCCCACGAAGGAAGGTCAACGCCTCGGCAAGGACAGTACTGTCACCCCCATAACACCAACAGTGGGGGTCGGCGCTGGCTATCCATAATAGATGGCAGCTGGCTTTAGTGTACGTCTTCACTTTGCCTGGGGCAGCGGTGTTAGCCCATCTTTCATTCCCGCTACTCCGCCGAGCTAATGTGCTGTGTTAATGCTTGTGTGAATCAGGAGGAGTGCTCAATCGTGTGTCTTCCCCGTAGCTACCGAGCATGCATGTCATTGCCAAAATAGGACAGAAGGTGTTCCAACAAAGGAAATGCCAATTGCTCGTCTGAAGGTGTCGCGGCGCTGCAGTAACATCGACCTTTGTGCGTTAAGAATTCCCAACATAGTTAGTAAGTGAAATGGGGATACGATGAACTTTTTATGTCCCGAGATGCCTTTGGGGAAACGGAGACGTGGTCAGTACAGTACCGGACTTCGGATCGCAAAGTCTCTGTGTCCTTCTGATCCTGTAGTTATTTTCAAAGTTTTTGTTCACCCTTTCATGGTAGCGTGATAACTCTGTGATGCTACTTTCCACACAGAATAAAGTGTAGTATCTGACAATGTAACAATATTTTGCACAAAATACATCGACCTATTCACGGTTTCGCAGGCTTTGACGGTTTAGCGGCTGTACAACTCGTTGCGTATCAAGCGTGATTTCCATGAGCTTTTTTTTTTTTTTTTTTTTTCAATTTGCCAGAGAGACCAAAAACCATTTTAAATGCAAATGACCTAAATAAGATTAGCGAGGTAGGCAGTCCGCTCCCTGTTAATTATCATACGCAGTAGTCAATTAACAACGCTAACGATGGGACACTTAGTGAACGTTAACCCAATTTACCACAGCTAAGAGCTGGGTGGACACGGTTGCAAGGGGTAACTTAAGGAGGGCTGGGGGCCACATCTTCATTTAGCCCCGCCTTGAGTTGGAGTCGATTTCAGGCACGAAGTTCAGCACTTGGCTATGTAGTTTAAAAAATATAGAAACTGTCCAGTGATGACAAAAGCTTCGCTACACTCTCCGTCTGCCTATTCCCCAAGTCGGTTGAAGTGATACGGAGTTGGGCACCATGTGGCTAGCAGGAGGCGCAGGACTCATCCGGTGGTAATTAGAGCTCCCCGGGATGTGTTAGCAGAGATGCTGTTCTACGGCTAACAGCATTAGCCACGGCAGTGATGAAAGCGTGCACGGATTTAACAGTTGTCAGTAGACCTTGGCTTTGAGAGGCATGGGTGACTGACAGGTCGAAAGGAGGCCCGCATCTGTGAAACGTATGTGTGTGTGTGTGTGTGTGTGTTGTGAGGATGTGAGAGTATCAAAAGGTGTATTGTGAGCTTTGTCAACATTCCTTTCTTCATTTCTCTTTAAGGCTTCAGCGGAAACCTCCTTGCGTTGCTTTGTGATATCTAACCTTGGGAACCGGGAACAAAAATGTGCGTTCCAGGAGATATTAGGTGATATCAGCACATGAGTTGACACCAATTCACACATTCAGTGATATACAGGTAGAGATATTTGTATATACAAAATATATTCAAATACAATACAACGTTTATCATTGAACAATACCACAATCCTTTTACATTTTCTTTCTTTTTCTTCTAAGAAATAGAGGAGAAACCTGTATCTATATATCAATAATGATAAAATATCATCCATGATACTGCAGGGAAATGATCTATTGCCTTGTTCTTGGTTGCCCAGACTGTTTGATATTGATTTTGATCTTATTTGGTATCTCCCCCCTTTCAGTTAGATACTGTATCCTCTTCATTGGGTGGAGGAAGGGGTTCCTGCTACAGCATGCTTTTGGCTAAAAATTTTACAAATTACTTGACATCACTTGAAATAAATTCCAAATTAAATACTTGATAAGCATTTAAATATTTCCTCTTCCTTTTGTCAAATATTCACCCTCTCTTGCCCAGTTCTAGACTACGGTGATGAGTGGTATCCGGTGTACAGTATCTTTACTTTCACAACTATACTCACTCAGGTGTCTGATAGTTTTTTTATTTTTGCATTCTGTTGTGTAATTTTGGGGAAAAACTATCACTGTACACTGTACACGGACGGAGGTACTAAAAACCACTGCTTAATTTCCCCATCACTTTCTGGAAAATTGTATCTTTCCTTCTAGTGGGTTCGTCACCTGCACACCAGCATCAATCCCTTGGCGTGGACCTCAAGATGCTCACTCACTTACTGGGTCCAGGCGATGACATTCAGGCATCTCAATCAGACAATCTCTCTCCAAAATGACACATCTGCCCCTCTAACATAAATCATCATCACACTCTGGCCCTGCCCACCCATTTTCATCTGTGTAACCAGAGCTCCGAGCGTCAGCAGGAAGTGTATTGGTGTGAGCGGCCTATTGATCATTGATCTGGCGCCATTGATTCAAACCTTGCCTCTCTCCCTCCCACCCTAACTCCCTCCCTCCCAGGCAGTAGGACTGTAATCCTTTCGGATTCACGGGGACACTCCTGTTCATCTTTTGACTCCAATCCCCCCATGGAATATACACGGAAGCCCACATAATGAGAATAGATGGCAGTTCAGACTGCCGTGGGTATTCCTCTTCTTCTTGTTTGATTTATCACCCTTAATCAATATTTCTGACTTTGGGCGCAGGAATCACCCAGTGATGCTGCGTGGGGAGCACCTCCTTTCGATAGAGGATTTTAAGTCAGTAAAAAAGAAAACATGACAAAATCCGATGATAAAATGAACTGTTAACAGTTTATTTACAGTTTGACAATATACTCAATAACATCTCAATGGAAACCATGGATAATCTAATGATTAGGCTGATGATAACCTCTGAAAGATTAAGATAAAAAGATAAAGATAAAAAAAATGTTTAACATCTGTCTCTATTTCACCTGATAACACGTTGTGATTATATAAAAAAAAAGCACAGTTCAAACCTGATCTCTTTATCAGTGGTGCAAATGGCCGACAGGTACAAGTCGTGTCACAGATGTATGATCAGCAGATCAATATACACGTGATTTATAAACTACGGAGCAGGTAATCAATGGGTATAAAAGTGTATGAAATATGCATTACAGGGGTTTTGCTGTAGTGCTGGCCAACAGACTTAGATAAATGGTCAAGCCATTTATTTTTGTCAGTATTGATTATACAATCCAGAGAGTTCACTAGAATCGTCTGTCTTCCCCTTCTCCTTTCACTCTGTCTTTTTCTGATATCTGATTTATGATCTCACAGGTCAGATGATCAGCTGTTGGCTAAAGCACCTCTGGGACACAAAACATTTGCCAAAAACGGAGCTTTAATTTGATTTTAACATGTGACTTGCCTCAATAGAAATGCGATCGCTATTAAGGTGACATTGCTTTTGTGTATTTTTATGTACATGAGTGTAACTCATCTGTCATCCTTTTCCTTTTTCACCCTTTTTTATTTCTTATTCAAAAGCAAAAGAAATATAAAGTGAAGAGCCCACGCTTAAAATACATTACAACACATTCTGTAATGAATAAAATGGTAAAATCATTTTCTTACTTTCACCCCAATATCTAAGAAGTGCCTCTTTGCTATACCTTTCCTTCCCTTTCCCTCCTTGCGACTTGTTTTTAGAGTAGTCAAGTGAGAGTCTCCCAAGTCCGCACAGCCCGAGTGTGGCTATTGCTTGTCATTAGAATAACAAATGCACTGGTGCTCTTGATTTAGTGTGGTGCTCTGGCCCCTGATGTATATTAATACCACAACACTGCGCCTCTTACCTAGGGTTCATCATTCATCTGGGTAAAAGAGGTGGAATTGAAAAGCAGCCCTTGTTTTTGCTGGAACTCGGATCACAGTCATTTATTGTGCTGTGAGACAGGGCAGCCCCTCTGCACGTCCTTCACCTCCACGCGTGCAATGCCAGGTCCTATTAAATGCTTAAGAGTGTTTGTGTGTTGTTTTGTGAAGTACAGGGATGTTACATGGGATGGAAAACATACAGCATAACCAAGGTTGGATATTGACCGTGCGGTTAAAGAAAAAAATAAAATAAAATGTAAGTATTAAGTATTTCTTATTCTTGTGGTTCTCATTGTTAACGGATCGGATTACTTTTCATTTGCTTTGTTGTCATTGTGGTTAGAGGTTGATTGTTGTCTCCGTCCTTTGCGTCAAAGTATGTCTCTCGTCTTGCATTTCGGTCTTTGTAAAGCTCAGCAGCAAAAGCAAAAGAATGAAGGATTTGTGTTTCATTTCATGCATATTTTTAATCATGTCTCCCTCTGCCTCTGCCCAGCGTTCCCATTTAAGTCTGGTGAGATTCTCATTGAGTGAGTGGTGCAGTTCTGAACTCGGTTAAGTGATGACTGCTGGTGACAGATTGTCCTCCGCCACATTGCTAGCACTTCTCCCAGACAGACCGTCCCTTTTTCATCTTTTCCTGAGTGGACGTGAGGGCTCACCCAGCAACACAAGACAAATAACACTTCTGCCAGGCCATCACTCTTACCAGCAACGAGGCAGCTTACCTTTCAGTTGACTGTAGTCCATGTAGTACCAGACTCAGCATCACCTCTGCTTCCTCCATCACCCCCTAACTGTCCCCGTCGGACTCCCTAGAATCGGGCCGCTACAGTGATGGTGAAGACAGCCACATGTACACATGGAAATCAAACCTTTTACATGCCGTCATTTCCATCAACTAGGATGTGAAATGCGGTTGAATTTAACTGATTCAGCTTAACATTTCAGGTAATTAAACACGATCCTTGAAGGAAGACAAAGAGAAAAGAGGTTTCAATGGCTACTGCCTGAAATACAGCGAGGAGGAAGTGTAACAGCGTATTACTACCTGCCTATTACTCAGGAGGATGTGGATGTGACTGTGTGAAAGAGGAGCTCTGCTTGAGTCTAGACTCATGATTCGTAACTTCACAGACGCTCTCAGGGAATCCTGAGGCCACACTCCCCCTGCCACCGCCCGGGGCAATTATACTCTTTTGTAATGCAAATGTTTGTCATGTACATGCGTTAGTGTTTGCGTGTGTGTGTGTGTGTGTATTTTGCGTGTGTGTTTGTATTTGTGTGTGTGTGTGTGTGTGTGTGTGGGAGAGTAAGTTTGTGCGTGTGTGTGTGCACGTGTGCATGCACGTCTTTGCGTGTGCGTCCCGGTAACTTAACTTAAAAGCACCTAAATCCACTGGCACCCCGGTGCGGCAGCAGTCAAATACAATAACATCTGAAAGCCGTGCTACCTTGTGCTCGCTAGGTCCATAGAAGGGACCCTCCAAAACGCAGAGCAGACAAAGAACATACCTTCAATTAGCTGACGATTAGCATTTTAGAGGAAGCCTGTGTTTGGGTCCCTTGGGCTCCCGGCACTCCCCGCCACTCTCCTTTTCATATTCAAATACACAACATAAAAGTTAGCCATTTCTAATCCGAAAAATGGGTCTTTTTACTATTTTGTAAGGCGATGATGCCTGAAGTTTCTGCAGGCTGTATAATTGCCAGGTTATGGAAGAAGGTGTACCACTGTGTTTAACAATCATCACGAGCTATAGGTCTCTTGTGCTGCTATGAGCCAGAGGAGAGCAGAGTGCTCTTACAACGAGCACAAAGCCACATGATATTGTCTATTGTAATTTACTAGGCGATTAGTCAATCATAGTAAGCTACATTCATTTAAACAAGCGCCTCTCTGGGGGTAGCCACAACGGTTGAGTGGAGTTGTGGTCATGGGTGGAATTATCATGTTGTGCTGTGGTTTGGTCTTCTCCACGAGAGACGCCACTATTGATTTGTTTCGTTTTTGTGTCTGGCTGCTGTCACTTAACCATGGCATCTTGGTGCTGGGTAGGCAGGGGTTGCCCATCTGCCCGCCTCCATAATAGAGTGTGACAGGGCACAAAATGCTATTGTGTGGGAGCCATAAACTTTGTGTGAACTTACATCACACTCCTGAGCCATAAAGAGCAGATGAATTTCCTCGCAGACACTAAACCCGGGGTCAAATGGAGTGAATTTCCCCCACACGTACAACCCTAAAGTCTGTATAACATTTTTATGAATTTAGACTCAGTTTTCTGACTCTCACAACTCATGGGAATATGGTCTCCCTTCTTATCTCATTTCAAATTCCACCTACATTCACATTTATCCACTTGCAGCTTTGTCTCATCTCACATGAGGTGAAGGACTTATAGGTAGATCATTATTTATTAATGTGTTCAGTGTAAATACAAATACAAAAGGAGATTAACTTAAAGAAAACTCACACCAATGAATTGAGACATCGACTCAGTTGAAGGAAACACCCTCTGAAATGCTGAAATTATGTATTGATTTTCGTCCTGTCTTTCGCCCCGATGCCTCTGGGTAATTGCCTCTTTGCTGCTGCTGCGTCTACAGCTGCACTATGAACCATCAGGGTGCCTTGGTGTCTTTGGCCTGTTATGTACACTGTAACATCAGGGGGAGAAAAAACACTTCTATACTTTCACAGCATCACATGTCCTCTCATCAGTTAGGAGACTAGGAGAATCAACCCAACCGTGAAAAATTACGTTTTAGGGCAAAAAGGTTGAGAGCAACTTTTATACGTCAATGAGTGGAGCAGCATACCACTGCCACTACGAGGGCTACCTATAGTACGAGTGTGACTCCCAGCTTGGCTTCCCGTTCTAATAAATCTATGCAATCACGGCACTGCAAGGTTCTTCAAAAGCATAGATATTGTAAAGCAACCGTCTGCAGGGCTCTTATTAAGATGAAATCAACCAGTAAAACAGCACCAGCTCAACAAAGACACAAAAACAAAGCAGCTTGGTGGTCATCTGATTTCTGTTCCTCTCAATGCCTTCTCTCTGGTGTCAAAAAAACCCAAGGTCAAAAGGTCAAGGCTTGTAATTGTGCAGTGTCAAAGGCATACTAGGCCCATTTTTGCCAGGTGTCAACTTTGATGCTCCATGTGGACTTTGGCCCGAGAGGTTACCCTGCAAGTGGGTCAGAAATACTCCTCCCTTTGTGCTGCAGATTCCGATGACGACCTTTGACAACTGGAACATTATATTTTGAACTCGGCACAATAAATGATTATTTTCATACCTGTGAGCAACAGCGGAGTCTCTTCCCAGGACTGCCTTTTAAGTCTGTCGGATCGCCTTGACTGCCTTCTGAAAATGGAAGACAATGAATACTTTTTTAGGACAATGAGCCTTATGGGCTTTAGAGAGAGATGAAGACAAACTGTTGATGACAGTCCCTAATTCCCTAGTTCTAGAATAAATGTTTTCTTCTTTTTTTGGTCCAGAAAAGAACTCTATCCATCATTAAGTTTTAGTAGCACTCTTACAAAAAAGTGTGCTCTTTTTTTTCTAGGTCTAGCTGTAGCTCATTTAGATGAAAGGGACCTGGAGAGAGGGCATTTGATTTCCTTCAGGTTAAACTGTTTATTTAATGGGATTTCTCTTTACTTCTGTAATGTTCATAGCAGTATTTAAAACCATCTTCACACACAGCAGGGCAGAGTTACCAAGCATGGCAAACAACAGATGCAAAAAATAGGTAAAAATTGATTCAAATTCCAGTGATGTGGCATTGTCTCACTCAATTGAAAAATTGAATGAAGAAAGTGCGGTGCTCTAAATTGCTCTGTGAATGTGGCCACTGAAACCAATACTGTTTTCTTTGGTTTGCTAATTATTAATTACCCATCTCCATGCATATGTGTTTATTCCTAATTGTATTTGATGGATGACTGGCAGCTTTGACACCTCATTAGACCAGATTAATTGAACGACACAATATTTATGTCTCGGCAATGACCAGTTATCCTACCATCTATCATTGAGATGATCTCGCTGATTGAAAACCACTGGTCCGTGTAATCCTAATTATTTGGAATTAGAAAAGAATTTATAGCTTCTTGTGGCGTTTTTCTGTGATGACGGCAAATTGGAAACATTAAATGCATAACGAGGGAGAAAATGAGAAGGAGACACAATCATGGAATTAATGCGGGTGAATGTCGGAGAAGGGGGAAGGGTGCATAAAACAAACGAGGTGCATGCCATATAGACCTGCAGTTTTTCACTGCACAGAACCGATAGACTCGTAGACTGAGACCGTCAGCAGCAATGTATTCTCAAGATCCTGGCACAAAATGCATCTCTTTCTCGTAATCCTGAAAAGGAATGCCCATAGGATGCCTATTTAGAAAGAGGGTTACTTTTTTTACACTTAACTATACTCTCCAACTCCCTATCCACTCAGTTGCAAACATGCTCCTGCAGAACATCTCGATCCACATTCTTGTCTTTTATTAAAAAGTTGGCTCAGTACTCGAAAACATTTCCACTGAACTTCATATAACCCTCCTCTAACTTCTGCAAAGCTTTGCCCCTCATGGGAGGAGCACAAACTAAAAACCAGCATTTGAGCTCACAGAGAAGCAACAAGGCCCAGAAGAGTGGAGCTTTTACTATCATACAGTATAGGAAAGCCTCAAGGAGCAGACTTCTTTCCCAGGTAGTGAGAACTTCCTCAAGCTTATTTTTCCAACTTTTTCAAGTTTCTAACACCATTAGCTGGCTCCCTTGTGGTCTTGAAAGTGGGAGCGCTGATTGAATTAAGCTGTTTCCGTCTTTGAGACATTTTGACAAGCTTACTTACACAGCAGTCAGTCACCGCTGTAGCCGCACAGCCCAGCACCCCCACCGGTGTACACACACACACACAACACTCACACGCACACACACACACACGTACATGTATGCGTATATACAGACACACATGCACGTGAAAGCATGCACACGTGTACAAATACACACGCGCAAACTGAATCTGACAAACCATCGAGACAAATCTGCTGACCAGAATCGTTCAATGGGATGTAGACCAAAGACATTCTTAGAAGCTGTTCTATAATGCTATTTACACCATAGTATTTTAATCAATTTAACTGGCCAGATATACTTGGCTCAAAACACTCTTTCTAGTTTTAAAAATAGGACAAGTGGTCTTTTGGAATCAACCGGGGAGAGGTTTAATCTCATTGAATGGAGCCAAAGCCAGACGTTTAGCTCCACACAGTGTAGAATACAAGATTATACCAGCCTGATATAGCCCTTCCACCACCCGTTTATTTTTATCCTCTATTAAGGCAGCGATATCCTTAAAGGCTGCCAAAATTATCCTGTAAAAATGCTGACTGGGAAATATGAAAGGTTCCAGGCGGTTCTAGTAAGCAATCTGCGCGCATGGTGGAGCAATGTGACTGCTGTGCTTGCTATACCAACAGGGGTGACCCCAGTTGGATGGAGAGGTGAGACTAAATGAAAGTCATCCCTGGATCTTAGGGGAGCCAAGTCTGGAACACCAAGCCTCTCTTCATAAATGAGATTTACTGCCAATGGAGGCCTGCTTTACATAAATATTTGTTCATATGAGTATTTTTAGTGCCATATTTATTGACACCATGTAAACATGCTGCAACACGCGCAATTTAAAATCCATTGGAGACTGTTTATACAACGATGCTATGCCTGATGCTATGTGGTAATCAGGTGTGGTCAGCAGCTACTTACATTTTGCACAATTTACGGCACGTATCATAATACTCGTAAAAATCTGATTTTTAATAGAATAAGAGAAATACTACCAATAAAGCCTGCTCTAGCACTATTGTACTACAGTTTATGCCACGGCTCAGTTGGAGTATTTTGGTAATTCATACAGACACCATCTATTTTATCCTAGGACTGGCATAAGTTAAGGGGATAATTTCCTTATCAAACACAGTCTAACTCATTTGAAATATAAAGTTTTGCACTCAGGTTAACCATTCCACAGAGTGACGCTGGTAATTGAAGAGTTACCAGTGCCCTGTGGGTGTTCTGAGACGTTGAAGCCGGTGCGAGCCCAGCCGTTAGTTCCGTGATGTGAATTCAATGAACGCGCCATTTCCCTTCTCGGAGACGTTTTGACAAGCTTACTAACGCAGCAGTCAGTCACCACCGTGGCTACACAGACCGGCACCCATATGATGTGCATATGTGTGTGAGTCATGAGTGCACACATATACATCCATATTAAGTGTTTGTTGAGTTCGGTGATATGACTTTTTTCTTTTTTTATCTTGCTTAGTCTATAACTCACTGTACACAGTAGCTATGTCTGTATATGGTCGATTATGGTATAACTAGCATGAAATAGTGTCCTGTACCTTTCCACAGTAGCTATCATTTGCCCATTAATTTCCCTGCATCAGTAATTGTATATAGTGCACGGTTTATTTTAATCTTGTAAAATCAAAAGATATTTTTCTTTTTCAAAAAAACAAATTATTATCTTTTCTTTCGCCAGTCACTGTGTTAGCTTGTTTGTCCGGCTGACTCCCAAAGGAACTTTGTAAAGTTAGCCACTTGTCTTAGCGCTAGCTGTTTTAACTGCAGGCTTTAGACAGACTGGGCTTGCTACGTATGCATAAGCGTCATAGAGCTTTAAAAAGCTGACACCATGAGGACAGTTTTTGCCAGCAATCTTATTGGAATGAACTTGAGATGAATGTATTGATCCTTTTTCTGGATGGCAATGACACAACTTGGCTTTGTTTTAGAGGTGAACCCGCTGAGACCCTCTTGTGTTATGCGGGTGACGTAAACAAGTGGCCAAGGATTTGACTGGACTCAAGAAACCATTTAGAAATAGAGCATGGGGATACATCACAAGGCGTAAAATTGATTTTGTTTATATTTGATGTGATTAAACACTACATAAACCATATGCTGTTGCTGACACAGGCTTGCATTAGCTCGCAGTCACACCGTGGTGCATCTTGGGATAAATTGGAATAAATGCCATTTGGTGAATGCTTTTATCCAAAGTGTCAAACACTAGTTGATTGCATTCACCTGGTGTCCCAGGTCTAAACCAGTCCCTGATTAGACGGCTGGACTGAAACCCAGCAGGGCTCCGGGCCCCGAGGACCGGGACTGAGAGCCAGCGTCTGAGAGTACCGTGGTTGAAAACAGTTTTGGTGGGAGTGGGAACTGAGCTGCTAACCCTGACAGTGTTTGTGCCACGCTATACAAATTGAGCTACAAAGGATAACACTTTGTAGCATGGGTATGTACTATACCATTCTGCAATTCATCAAACATTTTTTCTTATTATTATTATAATATTAATAATAAATAGTATTGAACTATTGATGCAGAAAATTATATTCACTAGTCACCTAAATAAAATGAATGTAAATGTACACAAATGTTGCCTGTCACTTGCTGTTAATGATATCAAATCACACGCTCCCACTATAGTGATCGATTGTGGGATCGACTGCATGGAAACCTAACATGACGGAGTAGTGACACGGGAAAAACAGGCCCCTTTCTCAGTGCCAGAGAGCAAACAACACACTCCCTCATTGTGTGAGTCCGGCATTTTCAATCAAGATATTTGAGTCCTGCTAAGAGTCCCTGATTAACACCAGTGCTTATGTGGTTTGGTTAGAACTGTCCTCGGTTAAATGAGAAATTAACAGGCTAGAGATAGAGGCTAATAGCATTTATTAACCCAGTGTGAATGGGCAGCGGGGCGACCATGGCCCTCTGCCGGCCCGGTCTAGTCCTAGTGGCACAGTCAGCATGGCCGAAGGAGGGGAGGAGAACACAATAAAACCCACCAATTGCACCCAGCTGATTAATGCAGCCCTGTGGCTATAGCAATTATCCCTCTCCACACTCCTCCAGCAGACGAGGCAAACAAGTGTGTGCCATCGAAAGGGAAGTGTGTAAATGATGGACTTGTACGATCCAAGATTATGTTTAGTGAGGTCCGTGTAAGTAGTCGGATGAAGACGTGTTTTTGATGTCATGGCTCGGTAGTTTCTATTAATTGTGTTAACTGTGAATGTGGAGTTATATAACGCCTTTGAGGTTAAAGCCTCTCAGCTTTTGAGGGTGTTTTTATCCGTATAGTAGACGATGGACAGTGAGGGTTAGAGTTACATCATTTTTGTACAACGATGTACTATTCAAGATGTCACATGTTTTTAGACAGATGAAGATAAAAAAAAATTTGTATAATGTAATCAAATGTTATTTATATGTAATGACTTCCAGAAAGGTGCAACACAAACATTATCAGACTCTTAATATCTTATTTTCAGCTATTCTTCCTGCAACTGGTGTGTTGAGGATGGAGCTGTGCACTACATTGTACTGTGAAATTGTTGACTTGATAACAGCAAGTCAACAATAATCTCAGGTATTAAATCTACCTCAAATAATCATATTGCTGTTTATGGGGCTTCACAATAGATATAGATAATAGATAAGTCACACTAGAGGTTGTTTCTCCTAACTAATTATTTTTACTGAACTGCAAAAGGGAAATTGCTTGAAATGACGGCTAACACAATCTGGTCTCTCGTGAAGTAGCATGACTTGATATCTCAAGCTAACTTTCTGTCATTTAACCATATTCCATATTATTCCATATTGCACCAGTAATTAAGAGCTGAATGGAAATCACATCTTCATTTTCAAACAGATGAAATGAAAAGACTAAATATGACTAAATATATTTTCATTCAAAGGGAAATCATTGCTCATATTTCTGCTCACTTCTTCCATCGTAGCCAACATATATCCCATTGCATAGATTTATTATTAACTATCAGTGATTTAATAAAAGGGGTCTTTAATGAAAGGTCATGTGATGAGTTCATAAAAAGCGTGGGACTGCCAGCTATTTGAGTGGTGTTTGGTTGAGGTAAAATATGGGTAAAATAAAAGTTTATAGCTATCAATTCCAATGCAAACAATGTTGCTCCTTAATCATTAATTGAAACACCAGTTATCTGGAGACTCACTGCCAGTTGGGTCAAACCCTATTGCCTGAAAGGAGCAAGGAAGTTACTTCAGTAAATAAATAAAACGGGTATACCGCTGAGCTCACAGTAATCAATTATGCTGCAGTTTCAAATTGATGTTTTGAGTTTCTGTCAATGGGGGGGCAACAGGCACCAAATGTCATGAGCTGGATTCAGTCTGACAGTGTTATGAGTATAAGGTACACGCTTTAGCCCGCTAAGCAGCCGACTGAGCTGCACATGCTACAGTATCTCTGTTTAGAGGTCAGAAGGTCAGACATAAAAGGCCAGTTTGCCCATGAATCAGGATTTTAATTACATACACCCTTTGTGCGTCCCTCCACCCAACACAATATCTAATTACTATTTATTGACAGGCCACTGTCACTTTTCAGAAACAAGCTGCTGATTGCACACACAATCAAATCTCAAATGGTTTTGATCTGCTTATGGAGATGTTTCTTTTGATTACAGTGAATGGTGTGTTTTTTTTAGATGCGACACAGGTACTGTATAATCCTACTAGCCTGAACATGACTTTAAACTAACTCCAACAATAAATAAAAATATTTTATCTATTCAATTCAATGCCCTATTAAAGCCCTAACACAACTAGCAAACAAGGAATGAAAGATACTAAATGGGAGCATAAGTATAATGAAAACATCCGCCTCATGTACAGCAGCTAGACGAGTTCACCGTGGTCTGCTTAAAGAACCACATTCTTGGTCTGAGCGCTGAAAATCCTTTTTAGTTAAAAACAGACTAAGTGATTGGATTACTGTTCCTCCGCTGGGCGATAGCGTGATGGCGGGATTACAGACTGTGCAGTCTATGGATTTCCTGTCAGATGCCATGAAGCCCAGTGTCCCCTCTCTGTGTAAACTGGCTGGCTGAGAGGGAGGGAGGGAGGGAGGAACACACGCACACACACACACACACATTCTCAAGCTCAGTTTTAGACTTCAGACAGGCCATGCCAACAACAAACGAGTGGGAAGCTTGAGAATAAAATGCACTGAATCTTTCAATAAATATGGAGCTCAGTCATGGAATGAAAGCTGAGAATTGAACTATTGCTTTCTCCAGTTGGAAATATGTTTAATTCACCAAATTGACAAGTTTACTTTTTTGCTATTTACTTTAGCAATAACACAACTAAAATAACATAATAAACCTTCTCTGTGTGTAGTGAATAGAATACATTTCCAGATTTGTTTTATTTGCTTCAATTCTGATGAACAAATCTAAGGTGAAATGATGCGCGTCATCTGAGTCTCTCTCTCTTGCTCTCTCTCTCTCTTGCTCTCATATTAAAAACAAAAACAAATCTCTATTATTGATTATGTCTGGATGTCTTCATCTGATCAGCTAGAATATCTGGTGTTCCTCTCCAGGAAAGTACATTAAATGCCTAAATATTGATCAAAACTTTAATTGAGAATGCACGTCTCTTTTATTAAAGCAATCAGCTTTTGCTCCTATGACTCTGATTTGGACTGACATGAAAAGAGAATCCTCTAATTTATAATTCCTTTTATTTAAAAGACGGTTGGGAAACAGACTCTGTCCCGAGGCTTCTGGCGACATGGCAACGCTGTGATCAATAAGAGTGTGTGATGGGTTTTGTATTGATCAGGAAAATGTGGGTTGATGAAGTATGGGGGGGCTTTGCCTCCTTCTCTGTGGACTGCCACATTACACAGATACTGTGGTAAAGGTCCACTCAAACCTCTGAATCATCATCATCATCATCATCATAATTATCACTCTTAGCAGTTTAGGATGGGTAGGTCCTCTAAGAGTGTGAATGGTGAAATACTGTTGGAAATGGTTGACTATCTCTCTCTCTCTCTCTCTCTCTCTCTCTCTCTCTCTCTCTCTCTCTCTCTCTCTCTCTCTATCTATCTATCGATCATGTACCTTAAAGTTTTTGTCTGACCATGATGAGGAATCTAACAAAGCATTATGTTTAATTATGTTTTTTATAGCTATAGCTACACAAAAGTGTGTGTGTGCGTGTGTGTGTGTGAGTGATTTTTGAAACATTTTTGGGGGTGGGGGTGGGGGGTGGGGGGGGGGGGGGCTGCCTGTGTCTGTATGTTTTGCTCAGTTCCCTTGTGAATGACTGCACACCAACTGTTTATCCTTCAGCCCATCCCCTTTCAGTAATCTGTGAGCTCTATTGGCCGCTGACAGGACAGCCTTCCCGGAATCAACCAATGGCAGCTGTGCCATATTCATCTAGCCACGCCCCCATGCACTTAAAGAGCCCCCGTCGCTTCAATGGAGACTCAATCCCCTCTCTGACTTGCTCAGCGTTAGTACGCTCTCATCACTGCTGCACTCTGTCCATCTCTCTCTCTCTCTCTCTCTCGTTCTCTCTCTCTGTCACTCTCTCTCTCTCTCTCTCTGTCCCATTGTGATTTCTTTACCCTTCCTTGCATCTGCTTCCTGTCCCCACTTCTCATCTCTATCTTTTTTTCCCCTCTCTTCTATATATCACCTCAAATCTGTTCTCTCTTCATACACACAGCCCGAGGTGCAGCACCTGTGCAGACTGGAGTTTGTCGGGCCGAGGCAGAAGTGTTTTGGTGGGGTGAACAGGGGAGGGAGGGGAGACAACAGACAACACCCAGGAACACCTGACCAATATTTCTTCAAGAGATGTGGAGACTTAGGAACTGATCTCCTCCTCCAGCTTTCCCCCTGTTGTTTATCTTCTTTTTATTTCAACACCTGGAATGCTTAAGGTGGACTGATGGATGTTTCCGAACTGTGCATCCCAGACCCTCTCTGCTACCACAACCAGTAGGTGCATCTCTTTTAATATGTTACTCCCTCTTTTTGATCTCTACTGTTGTTTCCATCTGATTTTATTGGGTTGCTTGCCTGTGTGTGTTTATCGAAATAAACAATTTACCAACACAAAGAAGAAAAAAAAATCATCAGACAAAACTGTAAGTCGTTTGTGAAATTTCTTAATGTAAAAAGTAAACCATTAGAGTTGATGGGGGGGGGGAGAGAGAGGGGGTAAGGGAGGCGGGGGTCCTGACATGATCTCAGCTCCACCTCCACATGAACGGGACAAGCAGAGCTCAGGCAGTGCGAGGGAGAGCCTCTAGGCAGTGAGTTTGGGGCAGGGTTTGCCTACAGGGAGTCCAGGTCTGAGTGTTGCTCCTGCACCTCTCCAGCTCTGCATCAGGATACAGCGTTTACCCTCAGCCACAGGGAAGAGCCAGAGGCAGATTAATGGGAACGATATCCAGACAGCAGTCCTCCCGCAGCAGCTGTGCTCGAACAGCGGCCTATGCAAAGGAAGCTGTGACTATAGCCCAGTATGTATGTGTGTGTGTGTGTGTGTGTGTGTGTGTGTGTGTGTGTGTGTAGTAGGGCGAGAGAGACAGTGAGAGTGTAAGTGGATGTGGAGGGAGAGATTACTTTAATTTGTCTAACTACTTTATTATCAATAAAAGATTAGCTTATCTGTGATCAGTTTTAAAAAGTGCATATGGGGACTGTGGTTTTACACTTTAGTTAACTTTTTCTTCTATGCATGATTAAGTAATGCTGATTTAAAATTGATATTGAATGTAAGAATTATGATAACCTCCAAATTGGCGTAAGGTTAATGAAAATGTATTCTTACTGAAGAGGAACGCGGTGCACACTGAGACTAAAGAATCGTCAAAACCGAATGTTGTTTGCACTTGTATTTTCAATGCAGCCCAAATAAAAGCACAGTAAATCAAATACAAAATAATAGAAAGTTCCTGTTTGCAGTGATTTAGTCGCCTGCATTAACTTGGGAAATGTCAAGTCAAAGAAACAGTGAAATCTGTGCAGCACCAGTGCTTAGTAGACTACTTGTATGTCTGGAAAGAGGCCCCTCATTTAACTAAATATGACTGGATCAGGGGACCCGTCAGCGGGATCCTCTTAATGTTAAGCTGTAGATGGGATTGGAAAGGTTTAAACTGCTTGGCCCTTTTTACGAGACTGTGGCTACGGACAAGGCTCCCCACACATCTGAAACACATAAAAACCTGTTGTGTGTTACGTTAAACAAGTGTATCCTAATTTTATACAGTGTGTGACTGCAGTGCAAATGTCACTCCGGAGCTACGCGTCAGAGAAAGAAGCTCTTAAAAAAATGAAATAAGATAAGATAACCCTATCGCTGTATGACTTGGATTTGTTTTGCAAATAGAGGCGGGATAAATGATCTCTAAATTACATATAAACGTAATTGCTGGAGGGAATTATTTTAGTATAGCTGTAGAGTTTGCTTTGCAGCAGTCTAACAGAGTATTTTGTATAATTCCACGCAGCATTAAAAAAGTATGTCTTGTTGATTATTCATTTGTTATATATGGTTTAGTTTTTGTGGTGGCACACATAATTGTACCGCAATAACAATCAGTGCAAGTGTGACTAAACTACTCAGACAGTTTGGACAGTGAACAGCTATAGTACTACAGTTATGCTGGAACAGCTACAGTACAACAGCAGTCTAAGAAGTACATAAAATACATATGTTTTCTCTTCAGAATAATAACACATTCATTCAAAACAATATTTCTAAGTGAATGGATATAAATTGGTTCAGAAGCATAATGATGAACCACAAGTGTTTATCTATAGTGAACTGTTTTCTATATAAGAAAGAATTTGTCAGTTGTTTTGATATCTCAGATCTGGATTTCATTTAAATATATCAGTTTCATGCATTGTCTTTTTAAGGCTTTGATATTCAATATTGTAATTCCTGTGCAAATCGCAGCGCAGTACAAAAAAATACCACAACCCAGAGCTCTTATTTTTCACACAATCATCAATTACAGAAGCTAAATGCTGTAAAACAGCATTTAATACATATCCATTGAATTTAGACAGAGGGCTTAAGTTATTGTATTGTATATTACATTATAGAACATATATATTTAAATAAAAACAGAAAAAGTTATCAATATTCTTCCATTGAGGCGTAGTGATCCTGGGACATGCGTGTATATGTGTGTGCAATGTGTGTGTGTGCCTGTGTGTTTGTGTGGCTGTGTATATCTGTGTGCACTTGCATGTATATATATTTATATATATATGTAATTATGTGTAGATGTGAATGTTTGACAGAGTGTGGTGCTCAGTTTGTCCCTTCTGTTTACTGCAAGACAGTTCAATCCATTTGTCCATGTGATGGGACAGCACAGTGTGTCTGCACTGCAATATCAAGTGTAACACGGGCACACTCTACAAATGCTGACCTTTCACAAACACCTACTCTCATTCTAGTTGTTCCTTTTTATTATAAAAAAAAGAATTTCCTGGGATTAATGGATTAATGCTGTGCTTTCTCAGGTAGTTGTTAAGTTGTTCATTTAACTTTATGAGAGTTTATTCAAGGAACAGAATAAACAAATATTAAGAAAACAGCAGTGGATGAATTTTCATGGCTATAGAACAATTGGTCTGTAGATATACTGTAGGATAAATTGCACATTCTATCTCCAGCTATATCACAACTGAAGTTACAATATGTGATAATAATTTCTTTATGTTGCAATACCACTCATACAGTAGAATATGTTACCTGACATGTATGTAGTTGCTCATGTACAGTAAATCTTGCAGAAATCTGTGCCTGTGCGGCTGCATAAAGCTGTGCTTAGGTCGGTTTGGCCTAGTGGAATGCCATTAACCCCAAGGGGATTTTTGGCCTGATGACCAACCTATTAGCCTAGGCCAAGAGGTCCGTTGTTTTTAGCGTCCACTTCTCACGTCACTTCTCTGCTGAAGGGGGATGGGGAAGTTCTTCCACTAAAAAAGTTATTTTAGCAAAGTATTGCATGCTAACCAGGCATCTCAGATTAGTGCTGTAAATATATTATATATACTTACATCTCCATGGATATATTTTGTCCTCATGGAAGACCCTTATTTAATGATGACTTGGTTATAAATCAGTCCAGAGGTGTTTTATGTCTGGATCTTCCGAACCATTTGAAAAGGTTCCACCTCAGACCAGAGTAGCGTTGCCTCTACTCCATTAAGCAGAGGTTAGCCACAAAAAGACAGAACAGAAAATTTCCACCACTTCAAGAAAAAAATATTCTATATGTTAAGAATTAGTACTTTTATTAGTACTTTTATACTATCCAAATAACAACCACTTTAGATTTACAATATTGGTTGTTACTAGAACCAAATCTGAGAACAAAACCAAAAACGACCCATAACCACCAATGTGGCTTGCAGGAGAAACACTGGACCAGAGTACATTGTAGAGTATAATCTATTATCCAGATCTTCCCTGGCCATCCTCAGGCTCCCTCCACTGGAGCCTGATGCTTCAATCAAAGACATCCATTATATTTCTATCTAAGATGTTTGAAGAGTGTACAGATTTAATCATGACCAGCACTCCTGCTCTTAGACACATAAATGTATTTTTAGATTTTAATTATAAAACAAGCCACATCATTTACATTGTTTTATTTTTACGTATTTTACAAGTAATTGTGTGCTAATCTCAAGAGAGCCAACCATATACCTCCCATTATGTCCCTGTAATATGCTGATATTTTCAACATTATTTCCTAAATATAAGGGACTATATGGTGGGCAACAGCTTCATTCCCCCAACTTTTGCTGCAGTGGTAAATGTAGTTTATATTCTGTTTGCTCCATTCAATCAGACCCATGCAGCATTTTTTTCTCTCTTTCCACCTGGTGTTCCTATATAGCTGCCCTCACCAAGCAAACACACCGGAATGCATCAACACAAGCGGCCAAACATACACACACACACACACACACACACACACATACAGATGAGACTGAGGAATCACACACTGACCTGGGGTCTAATTTTAGCGGCGCCATATCATGGAAACACCTGACTGTGTCTGTTAAGAGAATCACATAATCTCATCGTGCATCTGACAAAATTTCTTCCACATTTATTGGATTAGTGATGCATTTATGGTCATACTGCACATAATGCATCTGGGAAAATGTTCCCTTGCTTAATATCATTAATAGATAAAAATACCATGATGTAATAACTTCTCTCGGGATCGGAATATCTTTTATAATTTATTTCTTATTTTTTTAACAAATTAAAACATTAAATCAATCTAGAGAAGTAGTTTTAAATATGAAAATTCAGAAAAATAATTGAATAATTAAAAATTTTCATTCTAGGTGGATATCAAAACTGTGAGCGTACAATATTGCCTGGACTTGGTTAGTGCTATTAGGCAGTAGGCGGGACTGATGCAGGCCTTATAGTATGTAACTTGAAATCTTCAATGTCACCAGCTGAAATGGATCTTGCTCACATATGTTGCATTGTGCCAAAGTTCAGTACTGGAAACAGACATGATATAAGAGTAAAAATCCAATACCACTATTTATGAGAGATAGTAAGGGGTAATGACAGTCGTGATTCCAAAGTTTGTATGACATATAGTTTGAGGTAGAGGTTGATACGATATATTGTAGGTATATAGAATTCCCCTGTTATCTGTGTCTAAATGTTTTTGTTAAATTCTTGTCTTGTTTGCCTAATATTCGTACATGTGAGAAAATCAAAATCTTAGAAAGATTGTTTATCGCTTCAAAACTATTTTCAGTGATGACAACATTATAAGCGGGAATCTTGTTTTGTCACTTTTGAACATCTTAGAGGGGACGGTGTTGATGCGTTGCTGCTGTGATCCAGCTTCGCTTCTCACAACAACCCAACACACCTTCCTGCACTGCACGGAAGAAAAAAAAAAACACTGCACTGTAAATGATACTGCCGTATTTGTGTCAAAATGGATGGAATGGATTAAGACAAGATCCCATAGGGGTGTGATCTTTCCCTCCGTTAAGCTGGATTGGTGGGCATTGCAGCCATTAAACCTGAGTGGGACTGGTCTCAGTAACAGGAAGCCAGCAGAACCTATGAGTCTACTGACGGATGGAGGGAGCAGGTGGTGGATGGAATAGTGCTGGGTTGTGTTCACACCGTGGAAAAATGTGCCACTTCCTTCCAACTTTTTTTTTTTTTTTTTTTTTTTTACCCCCCTTGAAGACATTTAATAGCGACGTTAAAAATGACCAGAAGCGAAAAGAATTCAAAACATTTAAGCGCATCCTTGCATTCTGCGCATGGTACTGTTTTCCTAGTGTCTAGAGTGACATGTTTATTAATGACGATGGCTGCTGTGAGGGTACAGCTGAGCTCTATGGGAGAGTGGTGCTGTGTGACGGCATCAGAGGAGAAATAACTTCATTACATGTCATGACCTCCTCTTGATATAGATATATCCTTTAGGCAGGCTGTCAAGGACTCTGAATTCATCAGGATGTAGATGGGCGCTCTCTGCGGCCACTATTCAATCAAAACCTGAATGCGGGTTTTGTGGGTAGGCTAAGGCTAGGGGATGCAAGCTACTGAGAGGACTTCTTAGAATTAGAATGAGTTTGTTTTATTGATCAAATAAAATTAACACACACACACACACTCACACACGCACTGCGTCTAATCATGGAGTGCGGGTTAGCCAGCATGTTTAATTTAATGGGCCTCGTCGGAGCTTCACGAGGTCTCACATTGTGAACTTAATTCCTCTTCACCACGTTAATTTGCATTGTGTCAATTGACCGGACCGCTTACTGTATCAGCTTGAGTCTCACTTGAAATTCAGCCCATGCCCTAATACCATTAGGCAAATGCAAAGTTGTGTCATTTACACATTTGAAAAAAAAAAAAAAAAAAGAGAACGAGAGAAAAGCCAATTTGTGCCGGACAAGACTCGCTTGTGATTATCAGTGGATGTTATTACTGTGGAGGAGCAGACGTTTGAAGGTTATGTTTCTGGGCAGTAATTGAAATGCAAAATAACATTAGGATCGATGGCCATCTCTGTTTATTTATGAAATCAATATTGTAACTGTCCCTCATGAGTCCCCCTCTGATTCCCAATGACGGCTTAAGTCTTTGCTCGTTTATTCTTTCTCCCCCATAACCTCCTTCTTCAGTCTTTTTTAAAGGCAGTTAGGGGTGTGTTTGACTTTGCAGGGAGAGCAATTTCCTGGAGGTGGTTGATGTGTATGTAGATGGGGGTTGATACTCCAGGTAAGGAGACATCATCCATGTGGGAAATCTATGCAATCTCTCCTTGTGGCAATGACATTGAAGAGGCCATATGCTGGAAGTTCGTTGCATGTGCGTGTTCGTGCTCGCGCGCGTGCGTGTGTGTGTGTGTGTGTGTGTGAGAGAGAGAGAGAGAGAGAGAGAGAGAGAGAAAGATTACATCTGCCATGTGCTGTAAAAGTAGGATTGTTTGTCTGGAAAACTTGGTAAGGAGTGGTAACATTCATCAGTAAAACCAAACCAGAAGTAGGTGGGATTTATGTCCGGGAGGCTCTGGGCCAGGTGTGTTTGAGGCTCAACGGAAACTGCAAGCTTTGAGAAACAACCAAAGACGATGAAGGATGTTAAGAATTTATACGCTATAAACATATTTATTAATAATGTTAAATCAATTTATTACCTTAGATTGATTGACATTGATCAATGTCTCCATTCTCAAAACAACTATATTTTCAGCAGCATATGAATCGTTTAAAATTTCTAGAATGCATACGTTGTTGTTGTTTTTTTTTGATGACCTTCATTTGTGCCAACGCTGTGTCATGTGCATGTTGTTACTACTTAACACTTCAGCGACATACGCAACCCCATCACCCCCCCCCCTCGCATTTTCCACTCATTTCCCAGTCATCCCGGCCCCCTGACTAACAGTGTAATCTATGTGTCAGGCGGGAAGGGACACTCAGTTTAAAGCTGATAGAGTTTGCCCCAAACAAGGACAGCCTATCATAGAAAGATTAATGAACTAATTTCATGCATGGCTCCTTGCCTCTGTCCTTCTGTGCTTCCATGTTCGAATGTGTGTTCAGCACCATGATTTACGTTGCGTTCCCTGCTACAAGCTTAACCCCAACCTTAACAATAATATTTCCCCTCAGTGGAAAAATACATAGTGAAATATGGGGAGCCAGATTTCTTTAACCCTTCACGTGTCACATCAAGCGTAGCGTGAGGTCACTGCTGTGTGTTGCGTAGAATATGCATTTTAGACATTCATTTTTTTTGGCAGCTGGTATTATTTATTGTGCAAAGATTCTGAGCCTGGAAAACATATTTCATGGTTTGGAGAAGAGGTGGGTGGATTCGGGATTTATGCAGGGGAGCAGGGGATCTGCAACACTGCCAGTATGAGTAGGCATGCCAACAAACACACACACACACACACACACACACACACACATGCACACACACAGATTTTCAGCTATTCCCAGCCAGTGGTACACACTGCTCTGGCGGGACATTTTCACACCCATCACACTTTGGCTTAAATGAAAAAAAACAGTGGTCACTGATCTGAGTGTGTATGGCATTTCAGACACGGTCTCGCTACTTGGTCATATTATCCATTCTGGAGTGCTCCCTGGTTTTTACATGCAGCAGCGTCTAGACGCTCTCTTTCAGTGTGGTGGACAGACAGAAACCCGCGTGTCTGTTCCTTAGAGGCATGCGTTCGTGAGACCGTCTGGACCTCCAAGAACAGGGCCGAACAGACAAGGCAGGTGACCTTCACGTCTGTCTGATGAGTCTTGCTTGTCTGCTCGGTTTGTACCATTTTTCTGCGCGGCGGAGCAAACACTACCCCATTAGATATTAGGTGCAGTGCGTTTGTGTGTGTGTGTGTGTGTGTGTGTGTGTGTTGTCAGGGGAGTGGGGCGGGTTGAGGGGAGGCAGGCTGTACTAAGAAAACTCTATGTCTCTTTGTAATAAGGGAAACCAAATTATGAAACTATGAAGCTATTTCTGTCTGCGAGAATTGGTGGTTCATGCCATTATTTCATTTCGACAGATTTGAAAGGACCCATTAGAAATTTCCATTAAACCTAACAAAAAATATCTCCCTAGCGTTACTGCGTGCTAAGTGTGGAATGAACTACTTTTTACATATGCCACAATGTACTATTCCATAGGGAATCCCCCTATCTAGCTGCGATGATGTATTAACTGTTACCACGCCGCTCTCTCCAATTCCCTCCGATGGGAAAAAAATACACCTTCCAATTGACTATAGGTGCATGCTGACTGCTAACAAGATTTAACTTGAATCCTTTGAATCTTTTATTAACCGCAACAGCCTCTGAATCAGGACTAACATAATGTAGTATCGCTCCATCTCAAACTATGTTAACAGTCCCGACTGATTAAAAATGCATAAGGAATGTCTGGGACCCGTAAGAGGAGGGTTTATTTTTTCATGCCTCATCTGAAACAGGAAGGAAGCAGAGGATCAATAGATCTGATCTGGGCTCTGGGGTAGAGGCTATCTCCTCCTCCCTCTACCCTCTACCCCTTAGCAGTTAAAAGAGAGGTTTCATGTTGTCAGGACCTGATGACTTCATGGCTTTATGTGAACACTCGTGCAAAGAGGTAACAGGGGTTACATAAATGAATGGCCGCAATGCCGAATTTAAAAAGGGTGGGCAACAAAAGGCAAAAGCATTAGCCTGCTCCAGTTTCACAAATTCTTCCCCTCGCTCACCGAACATTTAGGTTTTCTAAATGACGTACGATCAGCACCGGCTATGATGGACAGCGACAGCAGTTCTAACACTAGTCCAGTGTCAGGTGGATTTCTTGCCAGTCATAATTTCATGCATTGTTTGACTGGTTTGTCATATTATTTATTTCCAGTAACATACATGGGCTGCCTGCTGGAAGAGCAATTATATCCAATCTTCCAGGAACCTTTTGTTTTTGGTAATATACTTTTAATGGAAGTAGCATTTGTAACATGAGTTGCTCGTGTTGCAACATGACTTATAGAATATGAGAATATAATGTTTTGAATGCTGTTCATTCCCAAAGGTTATGGTTGAAATTGGGATTAGGGAATTCAATCCCAGGTCAACTACACCCCCACCACCACCCTCACATCACATCTTCCTCACCCCCTCCAACCTCTCACTTAAGTCCACCGTAACCCGGCACCGTCCATTGGCAAACTAACCAGGACTATTGATTGGCTCATGTATTACCCCATGATCTTGCATATGCTGAGTGTAACACCTCTCTCTGTCCATTAACAGCCGTCTGGAGTTTCATTCATTCATTTACTTCTGGCAGCCTACCAATAGTGGGCATTGTTTGCAAGATGTATAGGGCTTCTGTTGACATGATCGTTAGTAACCATTTTGCCTGAGAGAAATAAGCTACTGTAGTATATCACCTAGCATTCCAACACATTAATGCTTGTGTCTGCAACATAATCTATCAAACTGAGATGAACCAGTTATGTGCATGAGCGCCGTGCTCCATCACTGTTGATGAATCTCTTACGGAACAATCGCAAGATTATGGAAAGAAGCGATGTGCCCAGTACAGGCCATGACTAGTTAGTGGCAGCAATTTCATGTTGCTGCGCTTTTCTATGCTGTTTTCCTGCTATTGTATATTGTTCTAGCTAGCTTTGTTTCTCTGTTTGCTGATTATTATTTGTATGTAGAAAATCCTTAGTTATTTGCACGGTAATGTAAAGTAGCTCCACTGTATATATGTGACAAAGTTGACTGACGATACTTTCTGTTACTCTGTGTTTCTCATCAGTTTACAGAGTATTTTATACACCGTAATGTCGTTACTGAAACTGACAGCAACCCTGGCCCCTGTGTGTGTTTTCCCAGGTTGCTAACCAGAATGCCCGCTGAGGACCGGCACCTACCCTCTAGCTGTGGTTCCTACATTAAAACCGAGCCTTCCAGTCCCTCGTCCTCACTAGTAGACACCGGCAGTCACCACAGTCCCAGCGGCAACTCTGACGCCAGCGGCGGGTACATTAACGGCAGTAACGGACGCTCACACGCCCTCGACTCCCCACCGATGTTCAACCCAGGGATGCTCGGGAGCGGCGCCGCTTGCCTTCGCCGCTACGAGGAGTGTTCCGTCGGCGTGGTGGACGACTCGCCGATCAAGTGCGAGTACATGCTCAATGCCATTCCCAAGAGGCTCTGCCTGGTGTGTGGCGACATTGCTTCAGGGTACCACTACGGGGTGGCCTCCTGTGAGGCCTGCAAAGCCTTTTTCAAAAGGACTATACAAGGTATTTTCCACTTCCTCTTTCAACTTTCACTGACTCACCTCAGCTGACCTCCCATGTCCTCTCAGTCAAACCTGGGCCAGATTAGGTTCTAAAATGGTATTTCTTGCAATTTCCCAGGCAGCTGAATAACTATATCACTATTTAACCAGTCTGCTTCTCTGTTATCACAATGCACTATTATAACACCTACAGTGTTAATATAGCACAGTACTTTTTTGTATCATAATGATTCTAAATACTTATTATATTACTATTACCATGACACTTGTGATTGTTAGGAATGCATATTGAACTGATGTGGGATCCACAGTGAAGGGTGACACATGTTCCCCTGTGCTGGTAACCAGCCCTCTGCCTTTATGGGACTCATACAGTGATTACAGCAGGCATTAGACCCAGACTGTAAATCTGCTCGGTTATGATTTTTGATGTGTTTGCATGTAAGATGCCCGATTGGCATCGGCCTCTGCCATGTGTGGGTAATCTTCCAGAATAATCACTTGAAGACAGACAATATCCCGCAAACTGGGATGCAGGATTATGAGTTTCATCTGCAGCGTTTGTGACTGTAGCCGTGCATTCAGATCGCAAGCTAAGAGACCATCCACTCACTGTCCTCTGGCTGAAATGAGCCAACTGATTGCTAGCTGCGGTCCTTATGGTGCTTCAGGGATTCATGGGACATGTAGCAATATTAAAAGTGAGTGGCTGCTGATGAGTGATGCTAACAAAACGTATTACTTGTCTTTGGTGGTCACAACCACTGTCAATTTGAGCAAAACAAATTAAATTCTGGTGACTAATTTGTCTTCAGCTTTGTCTTGCTTTGATAGCTGTGCTACACTTGTCTAGTTATTACTCGGAGTGCCAAACGATTCAAGACACAATTCAGACGCAGATTTGTTTTTCAACATAACTTTGACCTTTCAAGGATATCTTGAAAATATTATTTTTTTGCTGCATGTGTCTCGGTCTGAGTAGCAACCTCTTAGGGGGACAGACAATTAAAGACTGTAAACAGTGCTCATGTCTGACTTTGTGTTGTCTTGCACAAATCCCCCTTCTTCCTTTTCTTGTTCTCCTTCGTGGAGGACAGGCCCGTAATGAACCTAATCTGTCCGTCATTCGCCCTGAGCCCCGGGAGTTTCAGTCAATAACAATCAGTGTTGGGTGACTGTAATTAAGAACCAGGCATTTCATTGGGAGAAAGTCGGCAAGGAGGGTGGGAGATGTGGATCTATTCTTTGCCCCCAGGCCCTCTAGCCCACACCCAAGGGGGAGGAGATGGGGGCCAATTAGAAGCTCAGGCACGTGTCGTCGGGGCAATAACAGAAGAAGGGGAGAGGAGAGAGACACAGAGGAGTCCTCTAAATAAAAGAGAGAGGGACAAGGGACGAGGGACATGGTCATTCACTGAAAGGAGAAGCCCCTTTAATGGAATGGTAATCAGGAAGGGGGGTCCCGGCCTCAGGAAGGAGGAGGACAAGGAGAGGTCCAGCTTGAGTGGAGATGAGCGCGTGGATAATAGCATGGCATAATAATATATCAAAATTTAGAGGGAAAATAAGAGAGGTTAAGGAAGGATATTAGAGTGGTTGAAATGTCCTTTGCGAAATAAAGGTGGACATGCGACCTGATTAACTAAGAGGGTATGCCGACGGTGAGCTTTTAGAGGTAGGCAATTTAAGATACACCCCCCACCCAAAAACACACACACACATTGAATGTATGCTGCTACATGTTTTGTTTGATAATGTTAAAAAATATTCAGCGAATGACCTTATGTGTCGTGTTGCATCTCAACTGATGAATTTTCTCCTTCATTCTATTATTTTTGAAATATTGCATTCAGCAATAGTATCTGCATGAATTCAAACGGGTACGATCGCAACACAACTCTTCCTGTACGTGAAAAGTGAGCCGAGGATTAAACAGCAGAAGGTGTGGGAAACCTTGTGCTGTACCTATACAGCAACACCGAGTGTTTTATCGTCTTTATACATCAGCACTGTGGTTTTTTTTTTCACTCGTGCTGTAATTTTCCCTCTGCTCACACCTCACAGTTTAAACGACTTTAGCCACCCTAAAACCCGCAACAACCTCTGCCAACATCCTGGCATGATGCCACAGGCCCCTCACTGTGCATGTGACCCTGCTGGCACCAGTGATGCCAGGGATCCTGACAAATGTTGGCACCTTCTCCTTGACCAACGGGGGGGGGGGAGTGGGATTCTGGCAGATCTGCAACAGACAACACCTGGTTTGCTGTTTTTAGGTATCATTAATACATCTTTAGAGTTACAGGACATTGTTTAAACATTCAATCAAGGGATTTGGGTGCTTGGGAGAGAGGCTTTGTCATTGGATTCCTGAGGTCATATCAACTTTTGAGGGAGAGTGTAATGATCCGGAAAAAAAAAAATGTTAACCGGAACCAAGTGAGCAAAAAAAACAAAAAACATGGCAGCAGATACATGGCAGCAGATACAATATGTCTGCTTTTCTGGCTGTTTTTGGACCGGAGCGATTATATTGCAAAGGAAATATTTCCCATCGTGAGCCAACAACTGTCGAGACGGACTTGAATAATACATCGAGCTTTGCTACATGATATGGGGCCTTAGATTGGCAAGTCCAACAACAGCCCTTGGTCTGCTGGAGAACATTATGCAGAGTGCTCGGTTGTGTGTCCATCTCGTAGCCCTCGCGCCGTTGAGGGAGGGCAGCTTTCCCATCATCCTTTAGGTTAAGAAGGATGGGTTAGAAGGGGTCGTGGTGAGCCTTGCGGAGAGGACGCTGTGCATTAATGAAGCTAATTTATCTGTGAATCAAAGTGGGGGTGGGACTCGGGGGCGGGGAGGTGCTTTTTACATGTCCCATCAAAATGCCACTAAACCCTCCTCTCCTTCGAGAGTGTCACACGGGGTCACCTTGGGACAGGTGTGTGTGTGTGTGTGTGTGTGTGTGTGTGTGTATGCATGCCTTTGTGTCTTTTGTGTCTGTGTCTTTCTCTGTCTGTCTGTATTTTGATTCGGTGTAGCTGGGAAAAAGAGTAATGTTGTGTTCTGTCATATATAATATTTGCAATAATTTACTGTTCCCAGAAAAACAAATTCCTCTGCACCTTATATGCTTACAGAATTTATGAAGACATTTTTTTTTTCTAATCTTCTACAGGGAATATTGAGTACAGCTGTCCAGCCACCAATGAATGTGAGATCACCAAAAGGAGACGCAAGTCTTGCCAGGCCTGCCGCTTCATGAAATGCCTCAAAGTTGGCATGCTGAAAGAGGGTGAGTTGGACTTCAGATTCAAAGCTCAGGCTGTTTCCACCTCCAGACCAAAGGTGTCTTGACTAGTATCTGTTTTTTTACGACCGCAAACCCACACAATCCTCCAGTCTCGCTGTAGCCGAGGCTAGAGGAATGAGCAGGAGAGCAGGGAGACACCTATGACATCACCCGCGAGACTAACCTCTCCACGCCCCGCCGAGCCTCTCAGCGCTCACCTCGGACCGGTGCAAAACCTGCTGAGTTGGTCGTTCTTACCCAGTCTGACTGAGGAGAGAAGTGTAACAGTACTCTTGAAAAGCACAAGCTGTTCCCCCAAGACTTCCCTCCTCTGGGCTCTGGGTGTCTCTCTCTCTCTCGCTCACTCTATCTCTATCTCTCTCTCTCTCTGTCTTTCTCCATTTCCCGCCCCCATCTCTGGCCTGGCGTATTGATCCACTAAATGCTTTCCGAACATCCCACCTCACTTCCTGCATGTGTTGTTTCTCCTGCATTGAGAGGCCCTCGGGAGTACAGAGGGAAAATCTAGCCGATAGATTTATTTCCAAGGGAAATTTTTTTTTGTATTTGTGTGTTTAGCTAGAAGAACCGGGTTGGTTTTGAGTTGACATAGTGAGTGTTATCAGCACGTAAACAAAAGTAGAACTGGTCTCAATACTGGAGTTGCACATTGATAACTGTATATGTCCTGATTTAGAGAATTGTAGTCATAAATGTGCTAAAAAAAAAAACTAAAAAAAACCATTTCCGTTTCATCGTGCTCTGCCAGTGCTAAATGCGTCTCATAATAGATGCCAATGACAGTTAACTGCAATCTACACCGGTAACACAAGCTTGTATGTCAGGGTCTTGGTAGACTTCCACTAATATAACTCTAATAGAAATCTTTCACCATGTACCTGGCTGTGTTGTCTCAGCATGACCGGTCTTCCATTGTATTGCCATAACCATCCTATTTATACATGCACCTAGCTTTTTTTTCAACAGCCTGATGTCTTCATCCCATCCCAAATATCTCACGCCGATCCTTTGACCCTCAGCCAAAACAAATAATGTTGCCTCAGGAATAAAGCTGAAACTATTAGCGCATGCTTAAGGGGAAAATGGCTGGGTATTGTCTGTGGCGGGCCATGCTAAGCCGTTGATGCGGACAGACGGTGGGTGGAGGGGAATTTGACTCCATAGCCTCCACTGCCTGCCGCTCTTAAGACACAGCATCACCACCGCTGCGCGTTAGGTGATTCTCTGAAAGTGACGGCATTCAATTAAAGGGAAAAAGGACATTTAATCGGGGCACAGTGCCGTGGCGTGGCCTCTCACAGACTTGGGGGGGGGGGCGGGGGTGGGCTTTGATCATGGTATCAGTGGGGGATCGAGGCCTGCCCTACTTCACGTAATGAGATCACCGTAGAACAAGTGGTCTAGTCATGGAAAAGGAATAACCACGCAACGCAAGTGTCATATGAAGCAATGTAATCCTGAGGCATCTTGAGATGAGATCGTAACTAACAAGTAATCCGCTGGATAAATGAAAATATTGGCAATGAAAACGATTCATCTGAGTTGCCTTGTACAAACTTCATATTTTATTTTAGGATCTAATTTTATTTGTGCAATTATTAATAGATTATTATCCTCACATTTGTAATTTTTCTGTTGAGCATGAATTTAATACCTTTACCTAATTTCTTCATGGCTGTTTTTTTCATCCCAAACTCCTGTTGATACTCGCTATCACAATATCATATGAAATGCATGAAATGTATAAGGAGCTGAGAGAACATATGCAAGGAGGTGTGAGTCTTTCTAAATGTACTCAGTATTTCCACCAGGAGTGTATAAGCTATCCTCCAAGCATGTCTTCCTCAATTATAAAATGCCAGCTGCCAGGGTTACTCCGACTACCCTCGGCTGCCACCTCAGACCTTCCAAAGTCCAGTAGGTAGCTTCAGGTGTGTTTGGAGTGGAGAGGCGGTCTAAACAAAGCAACTATTCTGGAGCAGAGAAAACTGGTACCACAAGGGAGTGGGATCAGCATAATGAGTCAGTACATACAATTAGTCAATTGACGAGGGAGTGTGAGTTACATTCCCCATCTACTTCCTCATCGGGGGCGGGGGGGGGGGGGGGTGTCCAATGCATATTAGGTCGGCTTGACAGTTGTTGCGCGCGTGTGTGTGTGTGCGTGTGTGTGTGCATGTGTGTGTTTTCTCGTGTGCATGAGTGATTGTATGTAATGTAAGCCCGGGTGTGAGTGCAGCGTGTCTAGCGGGGGGGTGGGCGGGGTACAGCTTTTACACAGTGAACGTATTTTGTATGTTGTATCTGAGGGCAAAATCAATAGGAATTGTGGGAAACATCGGGAATGACAGGCTCCTCTTCCAAATCAGGCTTCGTTTCCTTTGCCGCAGCATAGCGGCTGGATTTGGGTGGGTAGGTAGCGGGGCGGCGCTCTGAGAAACCCAGCCGTGCTCATCGGCCCCTTAAATGTCCAGCTGAGCCTGATAAAAGGTCACAGGCTCAATGGAAAAACTCTCACGTAATTATAACTCACAGAAGGTATGGTGTCGCTTACTATTGCCGGCGCTCGGTGCCCACAGCTAATGGTGGTGCTAATACCTTATAGTATTACTGTACGGTGTTTAACGTTGTACGTTTATTCTCATTGATGTTTTACCGTTATTGTTATTTTTGTACTACAGATGAATGGTTTTTATTTCATTTCTGCAACTGTGACGTCAATTTAACGCTGCAGCAGAATTTGCAAAGGCCTGTAATCACATGAGTATCACACACATGTTATCAAATTAAAAAGGTATGTCCTAAATAGAAATGTACATAACCCCTCTTCTGATTTTATTTCATTTCATTCACATTTTGGACACTCTTGCTTCAGCCTGCAGTATTCTGAAATGAATGCGAATGCTAATTTTAGCGTAACACCTATGCCGGTGTTTCTGTGGTGTATGTGGTGTATTCTATGCTGGTGGGGATTTTCTGACACCGCTGTAATGTGGTGGATGAATATAAGCGGCCAGACTATTTTGGCAACCTACACCGCTGTCTCGCCCTCGGCCCCGACCACAGATAGGAATCAGCAGTCTTTCCTGCGCGAACGTGGCTAGCGGGGTAACATTACAGCCCTATTTTCCTCCAGCCACATACACAAAAGATTAGTAAAGCCATATCCAATATCACAGACTGTCAGGTCCCTTCCCAATCAATAGGCTTAGATCAGAAACCAATCTATACACCAAGATTGCATCATCAAAATAAAGATATAGCAAAAGTTTATACTGTATGCATGCCTATAAAATGGTATATTTCAACATCACACTAATTGCTAACTTACAGTAAATAACAGTTTTGTGTACAAACACTTATCTTATGGCTATTTCGCGATTGGTCAGCCCACATCTGTATGCCCTAGGGAGCTGAACTGTAAGGACCGAATGCTACATGAGCCCTTGGCACTTGCAGACACACACACCCCCCCCCCCCCCTTGTTGTACCACAAGCTTGTCTGTCTATCAGCGCATGTATGGGGCCTTGTGTGCTTTTAAGGGCGTCAAAGTACTAGGCAGTCACCGGGCCCACCCGGAGGGCCTGGTTTGGCCTGTCCTCACTGTCTAGCAGGTGATAGATCACACACGGAGGCTAACACGTGTTCCTCTGAAGAAGGGGATTTAGCGAGGTGTTGAGCCCTTTACTGCCCTCTGCTACACACACTCAACTCACAACACACACTCGCGGGTTCATGTACACACACACACCAAATGTATATCACCTCTGACAAGTGACATGGAATAAGACCCTAAGGAACAAGTTTCCCGCTGGCACCTCTCTCCCTCTCTCTCTCTCTGTCTCTCTCTCTCTCCCTCTATTTCTCTCTCTCTTTCTCACTTTCTCTCCTTCGCCCACTCCAACACACACACACACACACACAACTTGTGTGTGAACACCACGCAGCCAGTTAAACACATGCCAAGCCAATACACCAGGGATCCCGGATCGACCCCGGCCATCTCCAGCCATGCAGATGTTTTCGATTACCAGCACATTTGTGGTCAGGGCGGCTCTGTAGTACGCGGTAATACCCCCTTCTGGACACGGTGGATCAGATTTATGAAAAGTGTAAAACATGATAAAGAGAAGGATGTCAGTGTGTGCTGTCATGGGAGAACAACTCCAGCTTTGTCTTGGCAGGTCATCGGGGGTTAGAGCAGGTGGGACGCCATCTTGATACAATCCCCCCTCCGTCATCCCCACACTCCCATTTTTTCTCCTCCATCCCAACTGGACTCCACGCAGTCAAACGGAGGCCGTCCGATGCTTGCAGGCTTGCAGACGAGGACCTTGGGAGTCGCGCTGGAAGGGCAGGGTCCCTGCGCCTTGAAAGGGGCGAGCGGCCACGTAAGGGTGGGGGTGGGGGGGGGGGCCATATGCTGCGTCCCTCCGATTTTTTTCCCAGCTAAAATAGGGTCCTCCTAATCTCCCTTTGGCAGTGTCAGCCAGCCAGCCCATTCTGACACATTCTCTAGAAAGAGGCGGCTCTGACAGGTGAGAGGCTGAAAATAGTTGTGTGAGGACGCACACGCGCATATGTTCACACACACACACACACACACACACACACGTACCGTATGAACGTATGGAGGGAAATACGCACGGGGGGGCGCGCACGCTTACGCGGTCACGCAAAGCGGAGACGGCCCGCTTCACCGGGAACGCACTTCAAGGTAGCGCGGGTCGTTACGGACATTCAACGTGAAAGGGAAGCTGGGGGTCAGGGTGGCCCTAAAGGGTGCTAGTCCTATGCAAACATGCCTCCTCTTTCCATACACAAACACACACACACACACACACACACACACATGCACACGCACACAGCAATGATGGACTGTCACCCAATAACTTTGTGTCCCAGCCCGTCTCTCTCATAGCACTGCAATAAAACACAGTCATGGGCACAGATCTCGCCAAGCTCGTAAAATTCAGCACACACACACACACACACACACACACTTACACACATTTACCCCCTCCCTTTCCCCTCCCCACCCCACCTCTCTTTTGCCACACTACCTAACCCCCCCTCCATCCATATTTTGGCTGCCACACTTTAGGGGCCCACAACCGTAAAAAATGGAGATGGATGCCTTTAAGATGATCTGTGCGCCCGCCTGGCCCCCATGTCACAGGCTCTCTTACGACCAAAACACAGGCTCTCTTCTGGACCGCATTGTCTTGAAGCGTATATAGGGGGGCTGTGGTTTGGGCCTGAGAGGTGTGGAATGTGGTGTGGATGATGACACAAGCCCAGAGAGCCCCCCCCCTTCCCCTTCCCTTCCCCTTCCCCTTCCCCTTCCTTTCCAAGGGGCCTCATCCAGCTGTCTTGTTGTGGTCAGATTCTCAGTACTGGGCCGTATCACATGGGGCGGAGATAATCCTGCACTGGCTGGATCAGGCTGGGACAGGGAGGGCTGTCAGGGAGGAGATGCATACCCGATGCTGAGGATGAGAAAGAGAGAGATAAAGAGAGAGAGAGAGAGAGAGAGAGAGAGAGAGAGAGAGAGAGAGAGAGAGAGAGAGAGAAAGCGAGATCTTGCAGAAAGTTTAGCCCGAAAACAGCTGCTTGTTCTTTCTCATTTTCTATCCCTTTGGTTCTTTCATTCTTTAACATGTCTGTACCTTTTTTTCTCCTCTCTTCTGTTTTTCTCCCCCTCATTCGTAGTTTTTTTTTTTCCTGCTCAGGGTCTCTGGTCTCTGCTGTTAACTGTGCTGCTAAGCTGTAAACTGAAACTGGTTAGCAGTGAGCTCTTAATTCTTGTCAGCGTCTATTAATTATGGACCAGTTGGATGTTCCAGTTCAAACAGCCCCCGCGGATCTTGGAATTCTAACTCCGGCTGTTTGGTCACTTGTCGCTTGTCGCAGCCACATGACCCTGCAGTCCGCAGGAGGGAATGCAGTGTGTGTGTGTGTGTGTGTGGGTGTGTGTGCACGTATTCATGCGCATGAGTTTGCATGTGTGGATGGTGGTAGATGTCAGGGACAGAACAAGCAACAATTCACTGTCACTTAACTTGACGTGTCTATGTTATGAGGATTTAGGGGATACACCTGCTAAATATATTTTTGTATTAGACAAGCTTATTGTTCTGTGCCTTTACTGACCGCATACCCTCTTGAAACAACAGGCCTGTGTGCTTCATTACATAGAGAGGAAGTGCTGAATTGATTTAAGTGTCTGGAATAATGCACGCAGTTTCCTGAAGTACAATTTACAATCTAAAAATTACCTTAACCAAGAAAAATGGTAAAAACAACGACTAAAGCTCCATCTATCCCAAACCCAGTGCCGAGCAGCCTAACTGACTAATTAAAACCACATCCACATGTGTTCAAAGAACAAGAAGTCTATTTGCAAGCGTTATTGATTACTTTAAGGCGTACAAATGGAAAGCTGTGTTAGGAGAGGGGCTCTCGATTTAGCTTCAATCTGCCAGGCATAAAATGATCTCACTGTGTTTGCTGGGAAGAATGAGCTCCCTCTGGGCATGGTGGGTAATTAGGTTAGTGGATAGTCGGTGTCAGGAAATTGAAAGACCATCCTAATCGGATTCTTTTGTTTCCAGGGGAATCAAAGGAATTTATACAAGTCACTGGGAAATCTCACACGACTCAATTCCACTTGTCCATGTAAAATCTGTTTGCTCTCCTTCTATGTGCAAACAACTTTTAATGCAAGAGCATATCGCCTGCGCATGAAGTGTATTTGATGTTGCCCCTGTCCTTTGAAATTGCTTTCAAGATAATCCCAGATATGTCAAGTTTGTATACTAACTAGATACTTACATTCCTCCGCGTATTGAAGTATGTAAGTATTGAACAGTCGAAAGGTTAAGAATAAAGGAAACAAACAAGTCCCAGTTACAGTATATTATACTGTAACTGATTATATATATATATAATCACAAATAAATAACTACATTGTTAAAATGCCTTTGCTCCCTGCATGGAGTTCGTCTACAGTTGTTTACACATATCCAGTTATCTGGTCCTCGGTTTTGATTGTATTCAGAGTGACTTCAAAAACAGTGAAATCCTTGGTAGAGGATTACGACTCAGCAAAATATATACAAAGAAGATGTTTCAGCATGTATTATTATTATTATTATAAGTAGTAGTAAGTAGTATAAAATTAAATGTATTACAGTTCAACTAATCCTAATAACATTATATCTAGCTATTGGAGGAAAAATGAACCAGTGAAAGAAATAGTATTATTGGTGCACCTGAATTAAAATGTATTTTTTATTTATTATTATATTATATATATTTTATTTAGTTGATGTCGGCCATTGTCATAATTCTTATCTCATAACCTCAAGATCTCTTAAAGGAATGAAACACTATTCTATTCTATTCTATTCTCAGTTAAATATAACTGAGTTTTAATGCACAATATTCATCAGTAGGTTTGGTCATGCTGACAGTAGTATGATGGTATTCTGCAGGTGTTCGTCTGGACCGGGTGCGAGGGGGACGACAGAAGTACAAAAGGAGGTTGGACGCGGAGAACGGGGGCTACCTCGGCCTCACCATCCCCCCTCCAGCCAAAAAACCAAGTAAGTCACTCAAATTCTTCTGTCGGACTACCAAGTGTTGCAAACTTGGCATAACATCACTGATAGACTTCATTTTGTTTAATTGCATATAGTATAACATGGTGCTTTAACAACTTCTTAGAATTTAGAGCAAGTTGTCATAGTGTGATTAGAAATGTGTTCATAGACTTTCAAGAAATATGCACACATGTAGGGTATTAGGGATTTAGAGGTTTTGTCTTGCTGAAGGACATAGATGGCCCTTGGCTGTCATGGGGGTAAAATCTGTGTTCTCCCAGTTCTGATTTACCACCAGGCCAATCTAGTACCAGTTTTAGGCCTTTATGTATCTAATATGGTGTGCTACATTTAAAATCAAATACATAGGTATCATTAAATATCTCACTTTTCATATTTTATTTCATTTTATTTGTTTTTCCCTGGTATGTTCCAGCCTGCTTTCTTTTTATGTATTTTATGTATGGATGTTATTTTTGTACTTGAATAAAAAAAAATCTTCCTATTCAGAGGAAATTATTATCACACAACACAGTACCTTCTCTCTGTTTTTTTCCTCTCTTCCTCCATCCCTTCCTCTTCCCCCCAACCCCCCCCCCCTCTCTCTCTCAGTGACTAAGATCGTATCCCATCTGCTGGTGGTGGAGCCAGAGAAGATCTATGCGATGCCTGACCCCACCATGCCCGACGGGGACATCAAGGCCCTGACCACGCTGTGCGACTTGGCCGACCGTGAGCTGGTAGTCATCATCGGCTGGGCAAAACATATCCCAGGTAGAAAGGCATGACTCCATTCCACCCCTTAGCCTCGTGTTGCCCAGTTACAGCTTTTCTTAACATGTGAATTTCTTAATGGGACATTTCCTTAACACTAACAAAGTGAGCTTTGAGGAAATATGCCAATGAAGTGAATTCAACACTTTCCAACAATTCATAGACGCACAAAAACCCTACTTTGATTATATTTTCAATCAACACAACAATCAATCAATCAAATAACCATGACAATCAATGTTATTATGATATGATATGATATCAATATGGATCTGGATTTTTCTGACTGGCTATATGAACTCATAAAACTCATAACAAAAGTGAGGTAAATTGTTGTTGTGGGCCTCGGTAGCATGATTAGTAAAGAAATAATACTTCTATGCTGTGGGTAAAAGTCTACTTCCACTGTTACATTTTCTGCAACCATACAGCAAGAGATTGTTGAAGTAATTCACTGACTGTTGCACACACACACACACACACACACACACACACATGCACATACACAGGATAATTAACATCTGCTACTCATCCGCACCTTAGGGAGAAAACAGTCCCATATTCTAAAATCTAATCAATAAAGAGCAGCTGAAACCTTTGATTTGACTGGGTAGGATGGGAGAGTCTGGGGGGTCGGGTCCGCCTCTATGTCAATGTATTCCATTTCAATCCCAGACTTAAAGAAGGCAATCCTCTTACTTACTTAAGGAGACTACACAGGGCCTGTGTGGTAAAATTGATTTATTTAGGGAAATACTCATGGATTTTTTTTTTCCCGTCCGTGTTGGCGAATTCTTAAATACGACTTCTTATGCAAATATGCTTAGATCTTCTTTTCTTTTCATTCGCTATCAGTTTGAAAATAAAAAGACACCTTGGAACCTAATATGTTTGAAGGGAACACAGGCTGTGCTCAAAGGAGATGCGCCTAACTGATCAAATGAAAGTATATCTATATCCAAAATTGCACATGTAGCCAAATCAATAAGGTGCAGTAGTGTGATACACAGGGTAGAATTTATTGTAGCAATAATAAGACAGGACATTATTCTAGAAAATGTCAGATACATTTCTATTACTTCTATAGTGTAGAAAATAATTTCTACTTTGAAGTTTGGGAATGTGTTCTTTCACATTGTACTATATAGACATCATCACAGCTACCTATATAGCTGTTGGGCTTTTCTTTTTTCACCTGTGGAATTCCCATCATTTACTCATTTCCCAGCTGGCAGCTGCTTAGCTCTCCGGCATCCCCAGGCCTATCCCTAATCACTGATCTGTGGTCAGATTTTACCTTTGACATCTCAATTAATGAAATTTGGTGTGGGTGAAGGTGTGTTGATCTCAGACCTGCCCTGGAAATTTCAGAGGATTGACTTGGTAAAAAAACGCAGGGGAGTCGTGTAGTGTGATTAGGGGATTAGGCTGTGGAGTGACCCTGGGGTAGGTGGCAGGGGTGCTGCATCACCACTCTGGAGTTTACACAGGGAGCAGGCTAAAACATCACTGACCCAAATGCCCACTTCCCTCAATGACCTCGTTTTGGTCTTGAGAATGTGGGTTTGTGTTACCTGGTGTTTTTCCATTTCAGATATCTTTTTTACTTTTTAATCTGAGAGAGAAATTGAGGGAAAATGAGGGAAATACTATCAAATCTTGCTATTTAAGCATTGTAAGTATTTTAGCTGAAGGGGTGTGGAGATTAAACATTTTTAGACTTTTAGACTCTAGAAAAGAAAAAAAAAAACTCCACTCGAACATTTCTTTCAATTGAGCTTGTATGCTGTGAAGATCTAAATCCAGACCTGACAACGGGAGCACAGAGATATTAAAGGGGGGTGTGACACTCTGGGGACATTTTACCCTGGGCTACCGGGTCAGAATGTCACCAAGAGGTGATTAAGACAAAAGGGGTCCCTACAGTTTAACAGTCCACTCCTACCATTACACTCATAGCCCACTGCGCAAATGGCTTTAACGATGAGGTAATAAGAGTCATTACCGCCAATCGCTCCATTAATGTAAAAGTCCTTCAACACCCAAATGCAGAGAGACCTGGGTAGGAACATGCAATGTTTTGGTAGTTTTTTGTTACTCCTTTGTGTCATTATGAAGGCTTAAATGTGATGAAAAGCTGGGTGTGTGACAATTACAGGACACGATGCAACTTACTTTGAAAAACGTTGATTCCAATGTTTCTCTGATTGTAAAATCAAATGTATTTGTACTAAATATAAAACAAATAATCCCAGGATACTACTACTAAATGACACATTTTGCCGTTTTTGTTCACAAAAATGGGCCACAACAGCTGGGAGAGACGGGATTCCTGTGCGTGAGTGTGTGAGTTCAACGTGTTTGTGTGGATGGCTGTAACTGATTACCAGGCAGCCACCGCTGATTGGATGTTACACTTACACATGCTGTCGTGAAAATAGAAGAAGACTCACCGCGCAGTTGTCACGGGTCAGAGGTGGCCGCTAATATGTGCAGCTGCTAACACACACCGTCTCAGACGCACGCACCAACTGTGCACGTTTACATGCTAGGCAATAGCAATCAACGCCTGATACTTCATGTTCAGTCAGTTCGGAGCATCTTTCTGTCTCTTTTTTTTTTCTCACTCTTTCTCAGTCACTCACATACGCTGATATCTCTCCCACACACTCTCTCTCACTTCCTTGTTCTCTCGTTCCCCTGGCTCCCCCACTCCTCCTGCTCATATAGGGCCCTCTAGTCTCATTATTACCTCTGTCTTTTTATTAGGCCCATTAGGGCTCTTAGGAGGCCTGTAATGATATTAAATGAATAGAGAGTGAACTGCTGTCTGTTTTAGACCTAGCTCTCAATGACAGCTTCAAGCTTCACTGCCAACCACTCAGTCACTCCATTGTACTGAATAAGGATTCAATTACTTATCTGATCTGTACCTATACCGTGCTGTTGTATTGCTGGAACGGTTTTCTTTTTTTCTTTTTTCAATGGAGCTACAAACAATAGCTGACAGCACTTGGTATTTTGAGACTTCGGTACCTTATCATAGAAATAGACTTTTATATATAGACGTATTATGTTGGTGAAAAGTGTTGATTCGCCACATTAGTAGTAGCAGTAGTAACAGCAGTAATAAGGAGTGCAATATATTAAATTGCAAGTAGGATGCAAAAGAAACCATGAATTTATATTTTGGATAGATTTGAATTCCCATTCACTGACCTTATCTATACACATTAAAGATCTATCTATTCCCTTACTGTGGTATCCCCGGTCTCCTCTCAAGACTTTTGTCACTGCAAGGGAGGGAAACAGGCAGACAGAGATGTAGACATTCCCCCAGTTTGCTCGATATTGTGTCATGTTTGGTCAAACGGCAGTAAATCAGTGGGGTGAAATATTGATATTTCATCAGGGAGAATCACCCTCCACAGCGACACTTAACTCAGCCACCTCCGGGCGCCGCACCTGAAGCTCCGGGGCAACCCCCAGAGAGCCAGGAAGTCACTCCATCACTTCAGTAAATTGAGTGGAAAGAAAAAGAAAAAAAAACAGGCTGTGGAGAAGAAAGGAATGATGAAGAAAAGAAGAAGACAGTTGAAGTTGGTGACAGATAGTTGAGTGTTCTTTCACACAGTGTATAAAACGATGTAGTGCGAAAAAGCAACTGAACAAATGCAAATGAAATAGTGCTCCAAACGCAGATATTGCACTTAATTTTATTGTAGATAATTAATTTGACTATTTTTCTACTTTTCTGGTAGATTTTATGAGAAGTTTGATCTATTACGCACTGTTTACATGCATAAATGATCATGCATTTTTTCATTCTTGAATCGCTGCTCTTTTATCATTGGTCTTGGAAGTTAGCTGATTGCTTCGGGAGTGATTCTCTTACTTTTAACTCACTTTGGGCTGCAAATAGTTATTTTTCCAACACAGTGACATGTAAGGTTCATAGCCAATGATCTTGGCTCATTATTGTAAATATTCCATACAGAGTAAAGGCCATTAATTTTCTTGCAACAGTTGTAAAATGTATTACAGATTCTAAGAGCAATGGAAAGTAAATGTATGAATTCCTGATACAGCCTACAGTATCTACATTGTGCGGTCCCATAGCCCTCCCATCCCCCTACTAAACATGTACCGGATGTCCTCCATCAACTGACTGTTTGTCAGATCTGAGGCTTCGATCGATCCCCCTTTCGCATTTGGTGGACTGATTACAATCTACTAATCAATGACACCCCCAGCACTCTTTTCTCTCCCTCTCTCATTCTCTCTCCCCGCCTTTTTCTTTATTTGCTTGATAAGAGCCACTGGGAGGACCTCTTTTAAGACAACCTGCCCCATTCCCATCCATGCAACCTCAGATTTAAGTAAGCAGAGTGAGAGTAGGTTCAAGGCCCCTGGTCAATACCCCAATCACCTTCCCATTCACAATAGAGAAGTGAAAGGTATTGTGGTGGTTGAAGTCTTTTCAGTTGTCTGTCTGTTTGATGTGGTGTGTGTGCGAATGTAAGTGTAGAGAGTTGATGCATCGACCTCTCGGGGAGTTCAGAAGGTTGAACATTATGGCCTAAAAGAACGAAGAAGGGGGTTCTTCACAAAAACAGCTTATTTTTTTATCTTGGACCTCAATTTTGGTGG